>JARJCV010000760.1:0-13561 GCA_029281435.1 Mycena haematopus
GTTTTTTTTTTTTTCAAAATTCCACTAAGTGCGTATTGCCCGGGTTCTCACGGCGTACTGTAGCCACGGGTCGTGTAGATACGCGACAGTGTCGCAAGTCACCTTGCCCGCTGCAGACTGGGGCATTTTCCCTGACAGTGTCGCAACTCACCACGGATCGGTCAACGAGTCTGAGTGTGACAGTGTCGCAGTTGGTGGGTCCCCAATATCCTGCCTCCTGCAGTGTTATGAGCTAATGAACTGTCTGTACTGTTGATTTCTCATCAAAACAATATCTTGGAGGCTATATTTGTTTTTGCAGCAGCTTCTTAGTTACTGAGACTATGAGGATGCTTCATATTTGATTTGAAACAGGTTTCCGGGAGGAATAGACATAATATTTGGAGTAGATCACAAAATCCAAACTATACTTGATCTCTTGTCTTAGGATGACCTGTGATATTTCAAAATTGAAGATTGAACATATATAAGGCATATAACAGACATCCAAACCACATCTGTATTGCTCTGGGGATGTGCCACCATGTATTCCTTGCTTTGGTTCGAACATATTGAGAGCCAAAATTCTCATATATTGCTTGACGAGTCTTTGGCAATTTTTCTACACACCTGTGTTACTGGGGTGGCCATAGACCATGTTGCTGAGTGATTCCACATATACAACAATCTCGGAGTAAGCTTACCTTCTGTCAGGTCCCGGCAGGGACTGATCAGATCAATACCAAGATCCTCTCAAGGGCTCAGCTCCTCAAATCCGTCTTGCAATTCCACACTATCCTATTGGACTTTATTGTTCAAGGTCGTCCTTATTGTTCTTGCATCTTCTTGACCTCCGGATGACTCACAATTGGCTTATTGTCTTTATTGTATTTACCGGACTATTCTCGGATTTTGACTTTAGTATAAATACTTAGTATCGTATAGTAGTAACCTCAGTTTGAATATTGACTTAGTTGGTTCCCTATTTGCCTTCTGTCTCTAATCTCTGTCTCTTCAGAAATTGGGCCTCGGGCGTATTGATGGGCGCAGCGCACGAGCTGAAGCCAAGCCCGGAAATTAGTCTCGGAACCGCTTCGGCCGCCGGATCCACGGACCCGGAACACCGCACTTGACACCTTCAATCCACTCTATTACAGTTAAGTGTTATCAAGACACTTTTGAAAGATCCTTGGTATATTTCCGAGCCTGTATGAAATATGTACACTCATTTCAGAGGAAGAGTGTGGCAGCTGCCAGCAACGTTTCTTGGTTAAGGTTTAACAACATTAAGGAATTGATGCAGAATCTTGTGACACTGTTGTATCATTGATGAGCGCTTTTGTTTCCCCATTCATCACGGAATGTGCCAAACCTCGACCACCCATGTCAGATGTGTTTGTGAAATCAGACCTTACATCAAATTTTTTCCACCCCCACCCAAAAAGGAAAACATCCTTAGGTCTGACTACCGGAGACTAGGCTTTACCTTCTCATAGCTTACAAATTCTCAAATCTTTTACAGGCCCGTTAACTTCAAGAAGCTTTACTTAGCTTGAACCTACTTGTGGTATACTGTTTCAATGTCCACCCAGGATCCTGTCAAGTAAGATGTTGGGTCCAATGGCCGAACAGGTTCCAACCGGATGTGGGTTCAGCTTCATGTAAGAAACTATTTACTTACTTTTATATTACTCTTTAGCTACAAAGTACGTAAAATATGCACATAATCTCTTACACCAATTGTGAGTCATCCAGAGGTGAAGTGGAATAAGAACGATCTTGAACAATAAAGTCCAATAAGATGATACATATTTGTAGCGGATCCTAGGCATAGAACCATGGAAGAAATGCATAATTAGAAGAATAGGTGATTAAGAGGTTGAGACAAGAGGCTAAATATCTGGGTTCAAATTTTCCCAAACATATGATCAATGTATCAAAGCTTCCCCGCTTTAGATGTGTGGGTTGGCAAGCCATATCCTAGTTAATACATGAAGCAATACTAGATATGTGTGGTTTAGTGTAGTGGCTATTTAACTATGTTATCATTGTCAAAGTAATTGAGAGGTCCTGGGTTCAATCCCTGCTTTTGCCAACTTTTACTTTCTGCTGCTTTCACTCAGCACATGCCCGTTACATGTCACATCACATGTCAGTTACTGTTGGTGTCAAAAATGGTTCGCCAGCGAACCATGCCTTTGAAAAGTATGCACTTCTGGACCTCATTGTGAGCTCAATTCTTGGCCAATTTTCTTGATTTATAGTGTTTCTGAAAGTGTTTTGAAGTGAGCTTCTTCCTGTCATAGTCATATCTTGTATTTGTGAGTTTCATATATGAGTCAATATCAAACTGTATTTCTACAAAGACGCTTGAACTGTGCTGTTGCACTGATCTCTGGTCAGATTTATCGTCAATGACATCAATCATATTGTGGTTGTAAATCATATTGTATCTGTACATAATGGGTGACTTCCCGTAAGGATTTTTTAATTCGTGGTGAATTTTTTTGAGCCTAGGCGTTGTCAATCACTAGGACCCCATCAACCGCATCACCTCAAAATGGAAGACGTTTATTCTTCCATCACTCGAGATAATGCGAATCTAGACGAGGGGTAGGACCCCCTCTTCTAGACTTTCTTATCCTCGAATATCCCTTTTGGGCGAAGATCAATGATCTCCTTAGCCATCACCACGTATCACCACTCTCTCCGACAACCCTTCCGCTCGAACACATTGTTGTACCCTGTATCTTTCGCAACTCTTTCGATGTCGAAACTGTTCTAAGCTACCTTGAGCAAGAACCAACCAAAATCAGCTGTTTTCAGCGAGTTTTGAAGCATTCTTTTGATGCCGAACCTAATGGAATCGTGAGCAATCATGCCGTGTTCTGTCCCAATTGGTTCGTAGCGAGATACACCCATGAACGGCGGCACCCAGATACAAGTAGGGTACCTATGAACTTTGTGTTATGTCTTGCATCAACACATAAACTATATTTTTCTTGCTTGCGGGAACATGGGCAGCCTGAATATTTTTGAAATTGATCGTATCATTGGCACCGTCGATAATCACGCTGGAATATTTTAATCTTACGGGAAGTCACCCAATTCCGTAATATGCTGTCAGATACCAGAGGCCTTCGGTATACTGATCACCCTCTTTGGTCACATATTTTGACATGTAATATATATGTGTGATTCTCCAGTACTGGATATCATCTCACAAGCAGCTGTTGAAAGCCAATGATATCACAGTAAGAGTATACATCCTGATCTACGCGTATATAAAAGACTTGTCAGTACAATGAATTATTTGTGAATTATATTCAAAGACAAGTTGAATTGAGTTAATGATGGCATGATAGAGTTCTTGATGGCATGAAAGCAGTAAATGATGGCATAGAAGGAGTCAATGATGGAGCCGATGACAACGTGAATATCATTGACTGCAATTGATCATGAAAAATCAGAGTTTGATGATGACAGATCAGAGTTTGATGATGGCACTGCTAAACTGGGATATCAGCCATCGTTCTCAACCTGAATGTCAAATCACTGTTCTCAACCTCAATGCAATATCATTTCGTTCTCAGTTGGCAACCTCAACCTTGAAATCAAACCTCAGTCTTGAACCTTAAAATCCATTGAAACCTCAATCTCAAACCTCAACTTCAAGTCCATCAAGCACAAGATCTAGAACCTCAACCTCCTAACTCTCGTTCTTAACCTTATTTCTGAGTCAGATAATTTTCAACGATAAATGCTGTCATATCTATCTCTCATCCACGTCGGTGTCCCCACTCAATCCCCATCCCCATCGACGTCGACAACGAATCTCGAGAACGCATCTCGACATTCACACCCACATCCACCCCAAAAATGCAGAAAAAAAAGTAAAGAACCATCCGTACGCACCCAATACTTCGAGGTCGCCCTTCAATGCGAGCGCGCAGTGGAGGCACACGCAAGAAGCACGGACAGCGCGTCGCCGTCTCTTGGGCACATAGGATGCGGAACCGAGTTCCCCACGCCGAGGCGCTCATGCTTGTGGAGTGAGTTCGAGCCCTTCCTCGAGGCTCGCGGCGGCCTTGGTCGAAATCTGCAAGGTTGATCCTCGTCGACGCAGACGCGGTGGGGGTAAGCTGCATCATGCCTAATTAGGCACGGTGGGTCAGTATATTCAGTGAAATATGAAAGGAAGGGCTTCACACACCTAGTTTTAAAGTCTAAAGTCCAGACATTCTCAGTCAGCGGCCCAGGCCCTAACCCTCGCTCCAGAGAGGTGTTGACCACCAGTGAAGGAAAGCAGTATTTATTTTGACTGACGGCGCTTGAGAGGAGGGAGGTGGAGGGTGCGGTGGAAAGCAAGGACGAGCAGTTCGAGGTCGATGTGGACGAGGGCAAAAGGCACGCTCGTGACACCGTGACACACTCTGGAGTCGACCCGAGCTGCCTGATAATAATATATCATTATGTCAGCATGATGACACACCCGCGCTGGCAGAGTACTGTGCCATTTCGTTCAATTCGTAAGCCGTTTTGGGGTGTGACACGGCTTACGAATTGTCTCTTTCGTATGAGGCTCTGTGACTCGTGTGACTTACGAAAATTTTCGTACAAAACGCCCCGCAGGGCCGCCCGGAGCGATTTTTTTGGGCTGGACAGGGGGAAACCTTTCGTATGAACCCGTTGTGATGCTGTGACTTACGAAAATTTTCGTAGATTTTGGGGTGTGTGACATGTGACTCTACGAATTGAACGAAATGGAACAGTATCTGAGCTAGGTACTGGTGGCCACAAATGCTGCGCTTGGTGAGTTCCGCCCTCCGGGACGTTCGTCTTCCTGAAGTTGAGCGGCGATTTCTACGATGTCGCGGACGCGCGGCAGAGATCAAATGTAAATATAGAGGCTGCCGAACGGCAATCAAGTGGCTATACTGATAGACGTTGACGTCTCGATGGGAAAGGACGATCGTGTCGAGCTTGCAGAGTTTTGGTATCGACAAGATTTGTAAGAACGATTACTAACGTACTCGTAATTTGGTGAATTCTTACTGACAGGCTGTCGAGATACCAACTTGAACTTCTTTCAACGTTTTATCTACCCCGAAACGTAGCTACCACCAGCGGCGGACTGCGGGGTTTCAAGCCGTGGTTCACAGACCGTCAAGTCCAAATCGCTGTTACGCGCGTGATCAGAGATGACCAGGCCAAACGCGAATACGAGTAAGTCGGGAATTTGACTTGACACCTGCATTCTTGACTTCTTTTTATCTTTGTAGGAAACGAGTGACGCGGGAGGATTTCAAGGACGCAGCGACGGATCTTGGATTATGGGGCCATCTTCTGTTGTCAAACATCGGTCTGACGCCAACCAACCCACTCGCAACCTCTCCACCTTTTCTTATCATTTATTGAAACTCCGCCGGATCAGTCCGATACATAGATAAGATAAACGCGTCACGCTAGAACGTCTGGGTTACCGAGACAGCGCCAAGCGGAGAAGAAAGGAAACAGGAGCTTGACGTTTAGATTTACGACCTAGCGCACGACTAAGCGCTGTCATTGGATGTACATTCTAGGAATTGTGTATCTGGCGTGCACATCGAACCTCGGGTTTCGAACCCGAATTTTTCAACTATGGTTGGAATTTATGTGCAATGTGGATGCTCATGATCGGTGGGTTTGAGATTTGGACAAAGTAGACGCCGAGAAAACCTCACGAAAAAGATTCCCTTCAATTCAAATTGACAGTATGAATCTGCTTATAACCACGTTCGGCACCAGTTCTCCCGCGTCTCTGATACCAATACATCGCGGATGTAAGCACGCACCCATCATCCCAACCCACCAACCTCGAGATTCCATCAACCCTCCGAACGACGTGAATTCACTCGATCAGGGCTGTAGGTCAACCTTCTGTGCCCCCAGCGACTCCGCATCTGTATCCAAATCCCGCTTGATCCGGTTGTTTTCCTGATAAAAGGCGAAGTGCATTCTGTGTAAGTATTCCAAATCAAATGAAACCGAAAGACGTACCCTCTTCCTCCGCGCCGCCGCCAGCTCCGCATCTGTTGGGTCCATCGTGACGATCGCTGTCCGGTGTATTTCTGCGGGGCGGTGAGTGGGGATTCACTGGGTGCACGAGACTCACGAATTCCATCCATAAGGATAGTATTGGCGCCGCCTCGGCTCTCCGACGTCTTGTTGGTGCTCGAGGGCCCAGTGCTTTGGCGGATATTGAAATTGAGGAGAAGGGTGAGGGAGTAGAGCGGTGCGAATAGAAAGATGAAGAATGTAGGGACTATGACGAAATCAACCGGAGCGATTAGCAAGATATCAACCATAGACGCAGAACGCACCGTTGCTCTCAGGGTTCTTCAAGAACGTGACCAGCAACAAGATGGAGCACAAGCTCGTAGCGGAACCAGTCTGAAGGGCGCCAAGCATGACACGGTTCACCAATCTGGAGGGCGGCCAGAGATAATGCGTTACTGAACGAAGTGAAAGGAGGAATGGGGGGAGTGAGCGACGCACGAGTTGGTTTGGGCGAAACTGGAACGCATGGATCGTAATTTCCAGATCAACCCGGCGGCTGTGAGCATATCTTTGTCGAGATTTGGTCATGGACATCGATGTACCATAGGCTGTGGACATACCGGCGACAACGACGCAGATGAAGCTGATCGTCGCTCCCACTTTCGCATTCGTTTGCTGCATTATAAAGAGCACATGAATCGTCATCGCAAATCAAGGGTGGTGGTACATACAACGGTCAGACTGGACACTTGCACCAGGGGGATGAACCGGACTATGTAGCCGGCCAGCTGGACGAAAGCGCGTCAGCTACCGGTAGTTCCTGATGACGCCGGGCGACGACATACCGCCAACAACAAGACTGCGTATAAAAACATCGTGGCCCAGATGTTTTTGGACCTTCATTGACTCAATCGCAGCCGGGGAATCAGAGTTATGATGCGGAACGTACAAAGCGTAGAACCGTTGTACGAGGTAGCAGTCGACGACAATGGCGAGAAGCGTGTTCACTATCGAGTAGAGCGGAAGCTAGGTGACAATTGCATTTAGTGATTACAGGCGGAAACGGGATGACATTGAACGAGACTCACGGGCCAGTACTGTAGCCAGCAACGAAAGTGAGAAAATGACTCAGCAGCGAGGTACGGAAGACAGGGCATGTGCGCACCGTCTTTTGAACTGCCTCAGAGTCTCCTGTTAAGGGCAGGAAGTAATTAGCCTAGACATTGTGCTAGAGGAGCGGCGGGAAGGCTAACCCCAGAATGTCACCACAGGCTACGAAGGCAGGATGAGTATGAGGATGTACATGAAGGGGGGAAGGAAGAGAAATATGAGTTGATGTACGTCGACGTACGAGGTATGTGTTCGCATAGTCACCAATTAAGGCTATGGAGCCGAACGTGAGAACAACGACGACGAGGCCCTTGCGGCGCCAGGAATCGGTCGGGAAGGAAACGAAGTATTTGTAGGCCTCGGAGAGTACCACGCCGAATATTATCGATGCGCCCCAAGTGCCTAGCAGCAGAGGTCTGTGAAGCAACATCAAATGATATCAGGTGAACGATGTTCGTTTGAACTTTGACAAAACAAAGAGCGTACGCAAACGCATTGGACACGCCCATTGGTAACGGATGGAAGGATAGAACGGGGGGAGGAGTCCGATTGCAAAGAGGAATGCAGGCGCTTTTATTCTCCAGTCAGGGGCCTCTACAGTATGAGGAGTGATTTTAAGGGCCGTCTGCACTGCCCCTCTGCCATCGAATTAGAAACTGCATCCGCCTGACAAGACACAGAGGGGGAAATGGGGTGCGACAGAATGTGTGACCGAAGATTGATTTAGAGAACTCACCAGAGTGGCGACTCCGGCCTATCGGTTTTCGAAGCCTTAGTCGACGTCTCGTCTCGTCACTCTTGGGCGAGAGAAAAGTTACAATGAGACGTAGTCGTCGTGGTCAGTCGGACAGGCGCCGACTCGACCGAGCAAGCCCCTAGGTAACCGTAACCGTCTCTTGCAACTTGTGCAAGTCTCCTGAGTCCAATTTTGGCCCTGATTCATCTGAAAATGACTGACACGCAAAGCTGCCACATCCATCAGTGTCCGCAGGCACCCACCAAACCGCCGTCCTGAATCGATGGCACCGGCGTGGCTGGTGGTGGTCGCGGTCGAAGGAGGAAAACAGGTGGCTGTGCTCTTTGTCAATGTGACTGATGCCAAACAACTCGCGCGAGCAACGTTCCTTGCTTCCAAACACTCACAACGTTTTTCGTACTCGTTCTCCTACAGCTGCTACCTCTCTTGTGCGACTCCGCGGATACACCTCTTGGTCACCTTTGTGTTTTCTGTGCTTCTCACGTCTCAAACTTCCATCCCAGTTTCGGCGGCCCCCGCAAAGCGTTCGTCTTGAGCCCCCGCTGTTCAGTCTCCGGCAAGTCCCCGGTCTTTCTTGAAATGTGCACATTTTTTAATATCCGGTTTCCCTTCTCGCTCATTTGTGGACCATTCACTTCCCTCCGAATCTTTTCTGTTCAATCGGTCGAAGTCATCATTTGCGAACGGACCCTCGGACGATCACTTGCAGCTCAGCTTTGTGCACCTAGGGTGCCTGATAGAGGGAACGTACGCCACATTACTTTGTTAAACGCACTGCATGATCAACCGGTCAATGTATCTCTGAATATTGCATAAAGAGGGAAGTAACTACTTACCAGGTCCGAACGAAGAACGCACTGCCGTTCATGTAGACGATCGGGACCCAGATATTCAAATATACTTCAAATGCTCGCTGGTGAGTCTTCAAACTTGTCCCACTTGTGTTTGATCGCTCGACTACAAACACGTTCTATAGTACTATACACTGCCCATCTAAGTGTACGAACTTCAAAGCCTACGAATCCCAGTAATGTTTTTGCCCCGACTCACGTCTAGCAAGGCGGAAACTCAACGAAGGTGAGCACATCCGTTGTTGAATACTTGACTCCGTCAATTTCCGCGCCGATAGTGAATTGCATGCTCTGATCAGTCAAGTTCATGCTCCACACCCAGTAGGGCCCCGAGTTCGGCGCAACACCCTCACCGGGACTCGGACGCGGGATGTCGATCTCTGTGATAACCACGCGGTGCACGCTATCGGTGCCGATCTTCTCCAGGTAGACCCGCGTCACATTTACCCCGTTGCGGACCTACACACACGGGGTTAACGTTCAATTGTGGACATGGAACTGCGGAACAATATGGGCTACGCACCGCAACATCAACCCTTCCTACCTCCGGCGCCCCAGTCGAGCACGACGTCTGCGCCAGCATGAATCCGTCCTGGACCGCAAACCCCACACCGCCCTGGTCCTCCACTTTCCCATCCACAACGAAACTCAAGCTCTTCACCCCAGCTGTTGCGTTGAGGCCTGTTATGGATCCAAAACGAAGAGTCGGGTTGAACCAATACCACGTCGCGCTGTACTTTCCGCCCGTCGAAGACGACGTGCCGACGAACGTCAGGGAGCTGTTCCCCGAACCGCCGTAGTGATCCTGCCAGACGACTTGAACGGTTCGTGTCGGGTCCGCCGTCGTGTTCCACAGCTAAACAAATGAAGGCTAGGTAAGTCCTGCGCAAAGCAATTTTTGTGGGTTCGGTATATCATATATGCACCCACCCGAAGTATACCCCACAGTTGCAGAGTGTCGCCATCCAAGGTCAGTTTCACATTCGCCGGCTTCACGGGTAATGGTTCTATCACTTCTGTTAGTTGTACACCGCTGGGCACCGTATCGAGCATGCGGGCGTATAAATCTGCACACGTTGAGGTGAAATGGTCCAGTGAATTGGCGAACCTTCAAGTACGTGGCGATCACTGAGATGAAGATAGATTCACTGAATGACTCACGAGAGCATAGTCTGGTTCCCATCGCTCCCGAAAATGCGCCTGTCCGAATTGGTGGTATCGTTGAAACCGATGACGAGCGGGTTTTGTGTCGCCCCCGAAATATATTCGGTCGCACTGCGCAGCGGTCAATCACTCAGACCGAACCGATTTCAACCATGGGATAAATGGCACACATGTTGTTGTCAAAATGAACAAACGTCGAGTCGAAATGCGCGACGTCCTCGGTGTCGGTGGGGAGGTTCAACTCATCTACGATATCCGGGAAGAAGCCGTGTTGAACACCGCCGAAGGTGTGTCTACGAATGAATAAAGAATAAAGAGCGCAGATGAGTGCTCGTCCATCAAGGAGAATTTTACTTCGCACCCGCATGCTACGAGGCCGATCATCTCGGTCTGTGTAAATCCTTGTCGAGAAAAGGCAGCGATGTGCGAGTCCAGAGATTGCTCCGGTTGTGGTACACCTGGTGCATTTGATTCAGCGGCATCGATGCGTCCGCCGCGGAAGGCGATTTCGGGACCCCCGCTATAATGTTCTGTTAGAGATTGACTCGAGAAGAATTATACTGATTACTTGAACGCACCAGTTCTCGATTGCAATGACGGCTCCCAGAGCTATTGTGTCTGCCACTACAAAAATAATGAGCGAGTGAGTAATACCTGAACGTGTGTGCGACGATTTACTGGAAACATAGCGGTTGACTTCTGCAAATACGACGCCTAGAGTGTTAGCAAATCCGTTGCCCGTATTCTGATATATGTTCAATCAGATCCGAATAATGTGGTATTGTGCAACACACCTCAGCACGTGCCTGCTCTTCGGCGAATCGAATGGACGCATCCAACCCTCCGGTTCCGTCTGTGGAATTGTAGGTCGCGACATCGTGGTAGGCCTGCATAAGTAAAGCTGATGAAACAGTGAAAGAGTTCCTAGATGAGTCCTAGCTACCGTGCGGATCCAGTCAGCAGCGTCGGATCGTCCGCTGTTTGCGCCGCCTGCGGTAGTGCCGAAGGCGAAGAGATTGCACGGGGTGATGAATGTTGAGAGGGAGGTCCCAAGGGTAGTAAAGCCGAATTGGTCGAACCGTACCGCCTCAAGGGCGTCCAGTTGCGGAGATGGCCAGATATATGCATCTACGGTCGCAAGGACCGCCACGGCTCCGAGAACTAGACGGAAAAGCATTTTTAGGGTCCGAGAACACGAACGACGCTTGGTTTCTGTGGGTGCTTTTAAACGGTCTCATAGACCGCATCGTCGTGCTTTCAGGCCACGATAAGCCGCAGAGCGAAGACACGAGTTCCGTGATAGGGACAGTTGAGCCATAGACACGGATAGCGTCTATGGCCGATTGACACGGCTGCCACGGCACCATCAAGAACACTTCCAAAAGACTTCTCAGAAGCCGCTTAAAACCAAAGGGTCATTGTGTTTTCCCTAGGACCGGTACCGAGCTTTTCGGCCTCAGTCAGCCATTCAAATCGCCCACGTCCCAGGTAAGAAACTTTACGGTATGTCCAATACTTACTCGGTTTCTGAATACATACGGCAATTTCCGGCCCCTCGAGCATTTCAACCTTCCAGCGTGAGAAGGATTTTTTTCGTTGATGTTTTTGGTGTCTTTCAGTGCTTTCTGTATTGGCATCTAACTTGAACAAAGTGGAAGATATTTGTCGAGAGCTGCCGAATGAAACATTGAATGATCCGTGATGCATGGCAGTGCAGTGTGCACAATCCTGCTTGCATCTTGCGCTCGCCACTGTCCCGCGCGTTCAACGGCACGCCGAGGCGCTTGCTCTGTGCTCTTTCGTACATTGACGCTCACAAGCACTGGCGCTCACAAGGCTCAGCATGTCGACTCTTCCTCATCCATCGTCCCCTCACGTAGCCGTGGCTGCTCGCGAGCAATGTCTGCGAAACTCCGATCTCCTCGACCAAATCCTAGATCACCTTTCATCGCCGGTGTCTGATCCAATGGATCTTCAAACCCAGAGACAGGCTCTTCTGCGGATCGCATTGTCATGCAAAAACTTTTCACCGTTGGCGATAAAATCCCTGTGGCGAATATTGGATAATGGGTGACTTCCCGTAAGCATAGATCTTATTTTCAGAATATTTTGGAATTTCCGGCAGCGATGCCGAGGCAGCCATCAGGACCCCATCGGCCTTGGATCTGGGAATTTCCAGTTTCGACCCCACGATAAAGCTTAAATAAATTATAATCTGAACGGGGGGTCCTGACCCCCCGTTCAGATTTTTCAAGTTCTTCATTCTGCTGAATAGACGGATTTGGCAACTCCACGGTTCTCCACCGCCTGCCGTTTCTGAATTGGGTTGCATGTCACAGGTGTCACAAAGTACTCTGCCAGTGCGTCGCACAAGCGTCGCAGGGAGGATGCGCTCCCTGGCCGATTCCGTCTCCTCTGGCTTGAGCATGTCCATATCAAATTCCATTGGTGTCGCTCTCGAAGATGACTGACGCACCAGAGCAACAGACAACTTCCTGCTCGACGGAAGGGCGGGAGGGACTGCGGGTTAGGTGGAGAATGGAAAGGAGAGGGACAGGGTGGTGGCGCCACTGGGGGATAGGCAGGTCTGCGACGGGGAACACTGACGGTCAGGACAACATCTTTTGCATGGCGGACTCGCAAGTCACATTGCGAGGGATCCTCTGTACATCCCCAGATTCCCCACACTCCAGTCAATTCCGCGCAATCTGCCGTCTCATGCTCTCACCATGTCCTTCTTGACCTCTGGGGCTCAGCACACATCGGGACAACCGGAAAGGAGCTCGCCAACGCTGCTGCCAAGGAGGCCGCAACGCCTCATCAACTTTCAAGTTATCAACGAGTTGAACGAGGCCTCGCAGCGTTCGAAAGCGGGAGACGTGCTTCGGCGCATTGACTTCTCGATGGCGGCGTTCACCAAGGCGACAGACTACTTTGTGTGAGTCCCTAGCTTCTCTGCTGGTTGAGCCTCGGTTCCCATTCCTTTCCTTCTCTACATACATCCTCTCATACTTACCGTGGACACACCGGACTGCTCTCCAATTATCCCCTCCCCACGCCGTACTCCGCTCTCATGAAAATTGTAGCTACCACCACCCCATTTCATTTACGTGCATACCATGGACTCCACCGACTCCACCGTAGCTATATAGTAACACGAGTGAAATACATTGCACCTTATTCGAGAAATTCTACATAATACCGGATATCCTTACGGGAACCACCAACGACTAGATTATCGGACTAAAACTCAGGTGCCGGCATCGTTGGCACCGCTCCGATATTCAAAAACATAAATCTATCCTTACGGGAAGTCATCCAATATTCTGCCGCTGCTTCGACTCTTGCCGTCTTTCACCGATCGACACGGTATATATGTGCGTTATCATCTTTGAAGAACATTTATGGCCGCTGAGTATTTGCAAGTGCCTTTTCGGAGCCGTGACGCCGATTGAATGGATGTCTTTCGATCGCCATGCCAAGCATGTCAGGGAAATTGTCTACGTCGACATTCCAGGTACAATCCATATCGACCCATCTGTCTATCTTCGACTCGGCTTGTGGAACTCTCCAATTCTTCCCAATCTCGGGCGATTTGTGTGCAGCGGCACAACCTCAGGGCCATCAGCGTCCGAAACACTTCTGTATATGCAATCGCCTC
>JARJCV010000761.1:0-13448 GCA_029281435.1 Mycena haematopus
GATTCTCCCTGCCTGCGCGATGTCCTCCTGCATAGCACAGAGTTTTTCCACGGTTCCAATGGCCGTCATTCTCCGCTCTCCCTACGCGTCCTTGGCAGCGCACGCCGATATTCCCTTGTTTAAAAACTCCGCCCCGACTCTTCTGCCTTCAATGCGAACCGCTTTTCCGATATCGAGGACGGAAAAGTTTTTATAAGAAACCCCCGGGCGAAATATTTCAGACCCGTCGCTATTTTATTTCCAGTTGACACTCTACAATGTGAGATGAAAGAGACAAAAAGACAAGCTGTCGAAGCAATGCAGCTGCAGTTGCAAACTTCAATATGCTGGCCAGGCCTTCACTGTACGTGGACGCTCGGGCGTGAATATGTACATCTAGAATGAAGACCGCATATTCTGCTATTGATATCACACGAGCGAAATAGGGGGAATTTTTGTGACTCACACTCCTAACAGTTGGGATTCTTTCCAAAAAAAACAATAGCGGAAGGAGTTTCGAGTCGAAAAAGATGTCGACACAGCGCTTGTACATACACCGCAAGTCCAGGCAGAGCAATGTCGAGCAAGTGCTAACCATCACCCGAACGCCCTCTCCTCTATATGCTGATATTGGCTCCCCAATCACAACGCGAGGTAAGTTAGGGAACACACACCCAGTGCCCTCGCTCTCCTATCCCGCACAATCTCGTCCACCAGTGGCCACGCGTCGTGGAACCACCTTGAGCCTGCCCGGTGCCCGCCCTCTCCTTCCCCTGGCGATGTTCTGACCACGACGCGCAGATCCGTAGAGCGCGGGCGCAGACCGCCGAGATCCTCGTAGTACACCGAGTCACAGAAGAGGAGGAAGACACACAGGCGCGGGACGGCGGCGAGGACGGGATCAGCCCACGCGCTCGTATTCACCTTGATAGTATCGTTCGTAGACGAGTGAGCGGGGTACAAGAGCGAGAAGTGGGTGAGTGCGGGGAAGCCCGCAAGCAGCTCGGGAAAGGCGGAAAAGGGGAATGCGGTCAGCACAAGGCGCACGAGGTTGGGGTCAAAGTGAGTGAGGTATGCGAGCGTACTTGTAAGCGCTGTATGGTCCGGGATATTGTGAAAGGGGGAAAGGAACGTAAAGTCGACCGCGAGGGGGCGCAGGGGCAGTGCGCCCATCGTTGCCTCCACCGTTGGGTCGATCCTCCTGGCGCCCCACCACCCGAGCTCGGTCACGCCAGTGCACGTAGATAGGATGAGATGCAGCTCGGAAGGAAAAAGCAAGCCGAGGAGCGCGCTCTTGACATTCCGCGCGAAGAAAGATTTGGCTTGTGTGGGGCATCGACCCCGCCAGTGCGGCGGGCAGTGCGGAGCGCAGGATCGCGCGCGACGACAATGCGCGCGTAGATTATGGGCTCCACCCTGAACGGTCGACGACTCAGCGTGGTTCCTGAAATGGATCGAATTGACCAGATTTCGACTGGCCAGGCCTGGACCCAACTGGCGACAACCGCCAGGCGCAGCGCGGTGCCCATGTCCGCTCTGGATGCTGTTTCAAAGATCTCACGCTGCAATTCGGTGGGGAAGTCCATAGGCTCATGTACTATAGGTACGTGACGAGGCATATTTGTTGGTGTTATCATCAGACGGCGATGCCTCTGGGAATTTCCCAATCGAGAGAATTGGGAAGGCACGGCTCACGACATCGAAGTCGCCTATTCGATGGGCGGATGAAATATGTACGGTAGCTGCGAGGAAACAGCGCGTCATTTACAAGTAAGTGAAAATCAGAGAAAGGAAGAAAAAGAAAAGTGACCGTTCCCGGGCCAGTCTTTAGTGCACCCAATCCCCAGTGTTCCCCACTCTCGCCGTCAAACTCCTCCGAACGCTGCTTCGCAAGATGAGCGTGCAGCTCCGTCTTCCACCGAACGTTTGTGACCCGCGCCGCCCGCGACCTACGCCTCTGGCGCCCTAAAGCTTGCCCCTCCCCTCCTGCTCCTATACCCGTCGTCGTCGACCTCACCGGCTGCCATATCTTCCGCCCACTCACATCCACCATCTCCGTCTCGCGCCCCCACACCCACTCCTGCCTCCGTCTACAGCCAGCGCAGCTGGAGCGGCGGACGTGTCGCGCGGTCGTGGTCGTCGTCCTCGGGGGGCTTGATGACGCTGTCTGCGCTCACGCCCGCGTCATCGTCCTCGGGCGGGATGTGCATCACCCAGGCTGCGTCCCCTGGCGCCGCGACATCTTTCTCGCATTCGCGCTCTCGCTCTCGCTCCCGTTCCTTTGCCACTCGACTTGTGCAATAATCTCGTCAAATGGTCGAGAAGCTGCGGCCGACGTTGCGGCATCCTCCGCGCTCAGGATGACGACGACGATGTGTGGCTTGAAGCGGAGAGGATGCAAAGACACGGAGGGATGGAGGATGGAAGCGGGTGGGGTGTGAAGCGGGAGACGGGGGAGAGGAGACGACTGGGCTGTCGCGTGCGACTGGACTGGACAATGACAGGACATATACAGCCCAAGGCGAAGTCGTCTCAGAGCGCGTGGCAGCATCGATTCGCCCGCCCTCGTCTTTCGACGCGCACTCGACCATCCTTGACGAGGCCACCCCTGCGCTCATACGCACGCAGTCTTCCCTGCCGTACCCACATCGCGAACTCGCAGTCCCTTCACCGACGGCTCGCACGCATCGCGCCACACCTGCGTCTGTCCGCACATCGTCAGCGTCGTCCGTCTGAAGTTTGAGGGGGAGGGGAAGACTCACCGTTCTCAGTGCCTCGGGACTACGCTGTAGCAAATGCGCGATCCTCTGGTAGGTACGGAATCGGCGCAAGAGGTGGGGCGGATGTCTCACCAGCGCCACAGGAATCGTCGGCTTCACGGGAACGTCCAGCGGCGGCGGGCCCAGCGTCGACAGGCCGAGAGAGGTCTCACTCGTCGTCCTCGACGTCCCCGAATCATCTCCGTTCGTGCTCGCGCTCTTGACCACAGCGCTACTGCCTTTCCAGCTGCTGCCCCGCGCGCATTCCGCCTCTTCGCGACCCAGTCCATCCCTTCAAACTACACTCGCTCCTCTTCGCGGATCTGGCACACCACTTCCCCACTCGTCATCTTCGACACGCGCATGACGGGGACAAGCAGCAGCTCGCCGAATACAACGCCGCATCCATCACTACGCGCCAGACGACGTGTTGGAACGCAGGAATGAGCACCGCGGGCGCATGCGCGTTCGCTTCGTCGAGGGTGTCGTGGGGAGCGGGGGCTACGCGGGACCGGGGTGCGTCCGCAGTGTTGGTGCTGCGGGGGAGAAGCGAAGGAGGTGGAGGTGGTGTGCGTTGGCAGCGAGGACGAGGAGAGATGGACCGCGCCCCAGCGTAATCTGCAGACCATGAACGCGTACAGGAGGGAACCTATGCGCCTTTAACTCCTCCACAGAACGCTTGCACCACGCGCCGCCCGCGACCCACACCACAGCGTACAATGGCCCCTCCCCTCCCCTCCCCGTCCTCCCCTCATCCTTGTGATCGGCATCGTCCCCGACCTCCGCCTACCACTTCTTCCGCCGACTCAAAACCCCATCCAGACCTGCATCTCGCGGTCCCGCATCCCACGCGCCCAGCTCTCCTGCTCCCCCGTCTGCAGCCAGTACAGCTGCTGCGTCGCGCGGTCGAGGTCGAGGAGCTTGACGGCGCTGTCGCCGTCACCTAGTCGTTCTCGGTCGGGATGTGCACCACTCAAGGCCTATCCCCAGGTACCGCGACATCCTGCTCGCGTTCATGTTCTCGCTCTTGCTGTCGTTCTCTCGCCACGTCCATCGCCTTCGCAAACGAAGCAGCCATCGTGCTACACCCGTGCAGCAGCAGCTCACGGGTACCCGGGTATCGCCTCCACCTCCACCACGTCCGGCGCCGCATCCACCACCATGCGCCGGACGACGCTCTGGAACGAACGCAGCACCGCGCGGACCTGGCATATGCGCGTTGTGCGCCGCTTCGGCGAGGGCGTGGACGTGGGGGGAGGGGGTTACGCGGGGCCGGGGTGCGGTGCTTCCACTACCGCAGGAGGGAGCACAGACGAGGACGAGCCGGGCGAAACGTAGAGGTGGCAGACGTGGGGTGCTGCGGCTGCGAGGATGGCGGGGATACGGACTACGCGATGGGATGGACCGGGATCGAAGAGTCGTCTGCAATTGATGTCAGCGCGATGCAGAAAGGAAAGAGGAAGCACCGGCACCCTCAAATCGTAATACGCCCCAGCGAGGACGATTAGGGTGTGGTGGCCTTGTAAGGCTGGGACGAGGTCGAAGTCGAAGTCGGCGTGGCGAATTCGGAGCGTTTGTCACGACTGCAGCGTGGGCGGCGTACACCGTTCGCGATGAACGTGGCATTCCCGGCGCGACAGGACTACGCCTTCAGTCGGGGACTAATAGGTGGTGCCGGTAGTAGTATGGAGCGCGGCAAGCGCAGGCGTCGCCAGTAATATAATGAGTTTCTACGCAGAGGAGGTGGAGGAGGAGGTGTGCGGCGGTGGCGAGGACGCGGAAAGACGGACCATGCCGCGGAGTGGACTGCACAGACAATGAGGGCGCGCAGAAAGGAAAGAAGGGAAGCGCGAAATACCTCAAATTACTGTACACATTCGCCGAGCGAGTCGCGACCCATCGAGCCCGTGTGCAGGGCTAATCGAGCAGCGCCATCTCGTCCTCGTCATCCTTATCGAAATCTTCATCGCCCAGCTTCAAATCCGCTGCCTCGTCGTCGTCGTAGTTTTAGTGCTCGTCGAGTCGTCTTCGTGTACCACGCACGGCTGTACTCAGGGTTTCGTTGTCTGCATGTAGTCGTGACCACTGGACATGAAGACCGCTTCTCCGACGAAATTCTGAGATAACTAGTAGACAATCCAAAGAGTAATCCTGCGGCAACTCCTGCCAGTGCGCCGCAGCCCAGATAGACAACTAGACGATCCCAGGGAAAGCCTCGCGATATGCGGGTGAAGGGGGAGGGAGAGCACTGTAGTAACAGAGCTGCAGCATCATATGTGCGATCGAAAGGGCGAAGAACGAAACCAAGGAAGCGCTTGTTAGCGGCAGGCCCCATCAATCAACATGTACAAAGAAATAGCCACGTCCACGACTCCCATGACGATTTCAACGCCAGGGGAATTACAGACGATCCGAGGTAATTTCAGTGGGTGGGTGATACTACGCCCGCGAAGACCTTGTAGAGATCCTATACCAAGCTATCCCGCCCCCTCTCCGATCTCCACATTCCAACAGCCGTCACGGCGACTCGGTCAACTCCTCGACCAGTACGTCCGTGTTTTCGCACACTTTCCGCACCTTGGTCTGTTGGTGAGCGCTTCCGTTTTTATTTGTCCGCTCCGATGATATCCGGAACCTAGGATAGAGAATATCTACAAATCCAGTGTCCCCGTCTCTACATAACTATCGCGTTTCCTCGATATTCCAGCAGCACTTCTATGCTGCCCCCTGCACACCAATCAAACTTGACGCTTCGACAGCTTGACCTCGACCCCGCTAGAACGAACTCTCAGAAGCTGCTCCGTCCTTACATTCATCTCGCGGATGATCGGACTCGCACCGACACCCAGCCTGAATGCGTTCGAGACCTCGAGCGGCTCCACTCCCTTCACACGAACAGGCCTGTTCTTCCCTGGCCTGGCCAGTAGAAATACCACCCACAGCGCTGCCGCTCCAATGGCGCAATTCTGGATTATGGCCAACGTCCCCAGCCAGTGCAAGTTCCCGAATCGCCAATGCGTGTGCAAGCTGCGATTATTGCTCGAGCATATAGAGACGCCCGTCTTGGCGGCAGCCTCGTCGATGGTGTCGTTGACAAGGGACGCGAATACATATGAGGTAAAGTAGTTGCTGTAGGCGGTTAACCCTGCCTTTGCGCCATCGCCCAGCAGCACCCCAATCGTCGCGTTTGCACTCGGAGCCTGGTACACGTCACTCCATGTAAAATGCGGAGTGTCAACGAGGGAGTGGTTGGCCCGTAGAATCAGGCTCCCGCCAAGCGCGATGCCTGAAGCCATGCCGCGCAGGGTTCCGAGAAGTGCTCTCCCGATCGCGGCGGGATATAAAGGTGTGTTCCCGCTCGTCTGTGTTTCTGACCGGAGGGCAACAGCGGTGAAACCGATGATTTGGACGTGGACAAGGCGAGGGATTACGTTCCAGATACAACCAAATGCCGAGCCATTCGCGTCAATGGTAAGCATGGCGCCGTCACCGTTGGCTAAGACGGCAGAGAAGAATACAAACGGCACGGCGTCGGTCAGGGGGACCGGAGAAGTGGGTTCGCCGCCGGCGGTGCTCGTGACGATTTGAAGCGAGGAATTCGACTGGAGGTCCGTGGTGAAACTGACTGTCTTGTTCGTGAGGTTGACTGTCGGCAAGGGGATACGTACGGCTGCCCACAGCGATTCGAGGTCTGGAGACGACGTCTCGTTGCCGCATTGAACGTCAAGCTCGACTCCGGGCACCTCCTGCAGGGCATCCGTAACCCCTCCGAGCGCACCATAGCCGAAATTGTCCTTCACGAAGGCCCGCCCGACAATGGAGGTTGTCGAGTTGCCGCTGACCTGCTCTGCAGTGGTTCAGCATTAGAAGCCGAAGAGGGAGAGAGACGTATGCGCACCATATATGTTTCCCAGCTCAAGGCCAGCGGTCAGAGCCGCTTGCTCCAACTGTGCCTGCGCCTCGCTTGGTAGTATCGGGAGGTTGAAAGAGAGATCTGATGGTGGTATTCCGCACGGATTCCAGTCGTCGTAATGAAGGATTACAATAAAATTGTCTATCAGTATTTCGTCAGTTATCCTGAAGCATTCAAGCAAACCCATCTCCCACTGGGTTGTAAAATGGCTGCAATCGACGTGCTATGCGCCGCGAGACTTCCCAGGAGGACAAGCCATACCATCGCTGACTTGGTTTGCTTGCGCCAAGGAAACTTGAAGGGTGGCCAAATGCTAGTCTGCGACAGCGCTCGCAAGAATTTCCATTGATCCAGCGTGAACCCCTCAAAGAGGATCGAGGACGTGTACGCCTCCACGGCCAGCTTGATCGTGTACGTCAGCTGGGCGGTCGAGAGACTCGACACCGCCGTGACCACGACGTTGGTGAGACCGTCGTGACCGCTCCCGGCAAGCGAGATTGTCCAGGCGATAGGGACCAGTCCGGACGCGAAGATCGCGAGAGCTATTCCCCACAGGACGGACACGACGGCGCTTACGAAGAGGATGAAGAGGGACCAGTCGATGTTCGTGCTGAAGCTTGGCTCGAGCAGGACGGGTTCCTTCTCGCCGTCGGAGCTCATCCTGAGCAAAGGTGCAGAAACCGAGTCGGTGAGGTATGTCCACGCACCGGCGGCAGGCATGGGGGAAACCTTGGGAGAAGCGCACAGCTGCTGTATTATTATTGACAGATGGCATCGTGGTGCTTACTTCTAAGTTCTCACCACCGGCATCGGCTCAGTTCTAAAGCGAAAGGCGGTACGAGAAGGTGTCATTCTCACTGGATCGTTCAGAGCTGAGAGGTCTGTGTTGACGCAGATTCGATTATCGAATCTATAATAGCCTGAGGAGCCAGGACCTTGAGGAAAGCGGCAACCATTGACGACCATTTCTTATCGCACTGGCGATTGGAATGATCTTATTCAAGTTTAGGTCAATTGAAAATGAAACAATGTTCCAAACGGAAACCAACGGATTGCAGTATTGAATACATACAAGTACAAGAACCAGCACAAGAAAAATTGCTAAGAAGCCGGGCAGAAGGAGACCGTGTACCCAGCGTTGGACGAAGCGGGGCAGGTGAACAGCGACGTCGTGTCGTCGTAAGCATAAGCGTACGCGGTGGGGCAGTTCGATTCTGTGGCATGAATTATGAACAATCATGGACTCCCGAACCGAGAACAAGAGTGGACTGACTGAAGTAGCTGTAGTACGCCACGCCAGAAGACGGGCACGTCTGGGGCGTATCATAACTCCCGCTGCAGCAGTTGGGGGAGTTGCCCGCGTTGCCGTTGAGTGCATCAACGAGGCAGGCGCTCTTGCATCCAACGGGGAAACCCGACGAATCATAGGGGCCTTTGAGTGCAGCGGGGCCTGTGTTGCGCGTGGAGTAAGTAGATCGACAAATATACAAGTTGAAACGTGAGTTTAGGAGGGAAACTAACAGTTTGGTCCCAGATCCACAGCACACTTGGGGATCGGACACCCGGCGGTGTTGTCGATGCGGACACTGGAAGCGAAATAGTAAGATTAGCAGGGGGAAGGGGTGAAGAACAAAGTATGGCACGCACGGAAGGTTGTAGCCGTCGACGAGGGACACTGAGATTTGGCTTAGGATCGCAGAGTATGACAAAGAAAGAAAGACTCACCGTCGTAGTAATCCGTGCCACCAGCGCCGAGGTTGAATTCTGCCAGGGATGCCGGAGGAACGCCCTGCGTATGGCGCCGTCAGCGTCCACTGGATAACCCTTGCGGTGGAACGAAACATTACCGTTCCTGTGGTTGGATCGCACACCTGTACAGTTCTCATGAGATGTGGAATCCTTGAAAAGATGTAAGTTCGCGCACCAGTCCTCCGTTACAGCCCCCGTCGATGCAGGAGTTGGGACCGGGGTTGGTCGAGAAGTCGCAGTCCCTGCGGCCCTGGATTTCGATCGAATTCAGTTTGTTAACGAACAGAGGAACGAGCAGTTACCCAAATGCGACCGTTCTGAAAAACGGGTTAGCCACGCGTAAATTCGGGTGCGTTGAACTCGTACCCAATCGCTGGGGACGCTGAATGACACGGAAGCGTAGGCATTCTGGGCCCATCTGAAATCGGAGGTCAGCGAGGATCGTTGAGAGAGGAGGTTATTCCGACCCCGTAGTTTGAGAGGGCCTTCCACCCGCCGAAGTGAACAGCTATGGGAAACACGCGTGAGACGTAAGTTTAGTTCGTATGTGAGAGTACGCACCGCAGGCCTTGATGCGATGTTGTTATTTGAGGAACATACGAGGAAATCTTTAATATACGCACCAGATGGTGAACGGGCTAGCGGGTTGGTTGTCAACGGTCAGGAAAAGAACATAATTAGGAATCGACGCACCAATTGTTGTACACTGTGAAAGTGCGCTGAGCTGCGACAGCGGACACAAAAGCGAGAGAAAGGGCGATGGACTTCATGGTTGATGATGAAACAGACTCGAGATGCGAGTGAGTACTCCAGCTGATGGAAGGGAATACCGTCGATGGGTTTTATAGGAGATACACCTCGTCTCGTGAAATATGTAAGATCAACCGCCCATCAAGCGTGTACGATGGGATCGTCCTCGTGCCCAACTGAACATGCCGAACGAACAATCAAGAATAGCTAGTATCCTTGCGGATTGATTTTATGCTTACTTCAAGTTCCAGATCCTCGAGGCCTCGTAATCGACTCGATGGAAGGTAATGCGGAATGAGACGGACTTCCCGCTTTTGGTTTGTGGTCGAATTGGGGCGCGGCAGACCGTATGGATACCGAACGACGAGGAGATGGAACCGTGCGCACGTGGAAGTGGTTGCTCGCGTTGCTATTTTAAGGACGCGTTGCTATTTTAAGGAATTAATGAGCGCGTCTGACTCTGGCACGAGGAACTGGAGCTCATTATCGCAAACACTCCGAAAAAAGATAAATGCCGATAAGTCGGAGGTAATCCCATGTGCGTAGCCTTCCCATTGAGGACTTGAGTGTATGCCGTATGGTGTACTGACCAAACTGCTGACTTCTGTGGCAGTATTGGGTAGGTTGCTTGCCCAGAACGAGTCCGAGATCGTATAGCTGGTCGAGTTAAGGGCTGGAAGATTCGGTAGATAGAACTAAATGCGCGCCGAGCTGGTCGAGTCAAAGGCTGGGCGATTCGGTAGAAATGCGCGCCGTGGTACGTCATGCAATTAGAAGCGCGCGCGATCGGTGACCAGGCGGTCGACGGAGAATGACGTAGCAACTAGCATAACAACCGGGGGCTGGCAAAGAAACTCTGGGCCAACAGTGATAGGGGTAAGCAGCGAGAGGGCGGATCAGGCGCCGGCGGAGTCGCGGGCAAGTAGAAGTTCCAGGGATTGACTCCGGTCAAATCGGAGTTGAACTTGAGCGCTAGAGGGATTGAGATCATGCGTGAATCTAGGGACTCGAGATGACACGGGAGATGTGGGGTGACGTCAACGGTGCAATCAAGCCAAATCGTTCCAGTTCGTGTCGCAGGACAAAAGGGGTCGTCGCGGACTGGCTTGGGTGGGGATAGCGAGAAAGACGCGTGTGAGCAGGTGAGCCACACCAACATTGAGTGGACAGGGCCGCGTACCTGGTTCGCATGTAGGGCTAGGGGGAGGCGGGCCAGCGTCTGAGGTGATGGAGCTGGGGTGCGGAGGTTCGAAGGACAAGTAAAAAGCGCCGCCATTGCGCGTCATCCGCGAACGACCAGACGGGCAGTGCGCGGCGGGCAATGATGAACGCTCTGGCACCGGGTCATGCACAGGTGGGGCGGAGACAGTCGATCGCGGCGCTCGCAGATGCAGAAATTCGTCTCCTCTGAAAATTGGGACAGTTGCTGAGAGGCGAAGCGAATAAGAGGAAAGCACAACATACTTCACAGCACTGTTATCGACATTGACCAGAATGTGGGACCAAGGTGGTCCGCGTTTCGATATGCGGCGCGCGGCGCACCGCTTGACAGTGCAGGAAGCAAGCAGGAAGCAGCTAACGGTAAAAGATCAAACTACGCCGGAACCAAATGAACTTTGGAGGACGTACTTTTACATCGCGGCCAGACATGACCTTTTGAAATCGCGAACGCTTCGAGCGCATGCAACAAAGGTGGAATGTTTCAACGAGAACGAGAAGAGTTCTGCATCAAGATTCAAATTCAAATAAACTTCGACACCTAAACAACTTGCGCACGAGCTCGAGACGAACGTGAGGTGGCGTACCCCTGGGTGCACGAATCAGCGACATTCCTGAAAAATAATTTGGCGTGGCGCGACCGGCGCTCTGCTAGTGCTCAACTCCTAGCGTATCCCCAAGCACCGATTGAGCATCCAACACAGCCCACACACAACGGACGAAACGAAGCTATCGAACGACACACGAGAAGCTACAGGGACTGACTCGGGTTAGATCGGCGGCGCTGGAGGGATTGAGATCGAGCAGAGCAAGGGACGTAGGTGGATCTACTGCAGAGGACGATGTGGTGAATGTGCGGTGGCGCTGACGCGCTGACGGCGTAATTGTTCGAGTTTGAATCGTGGTTATGATTCCATGGAGGAGACCGTCGCGGACTGGGCGAGGTGGTGATTTGGTGGTGATGGGAAGAAAGACGCCTGTGGCGATGCAACCACGCATCGGCAAACAATCGTACCATCTTGCCGCTCGCCAGGAACGTTTTCTGCGACAACGCGCAGCGCGCGACGCTGGCGTTCCTCGCCGTCCCGACACCTTACCTCGCCGTACAGCCCGGCAAGTCTTGGCACCACCCTCACCATCTCCTCAGCACCCGATGGCCATTCCCCATAACCAACGCCGTTTTTATCGTCTTCTCGCGCACCACGTGCGTCCCCAGCCAGTAGCGCTCTTCCTGCGCGCGCGTTGGAGCGCGATTGTGGCGTCTACCCGGTCCAGAATGTCTTGTAAACATGGTAAGATATCCTTACTTGCATCGTCCGGTCTTTCATCATGCCTGCACGTCAGTGACGTCACAAATGACTCGTGCCAGGACACCGCGGGCAGATATATATTGTGATGGACCGAGATTTTTTCATAATTTTCGTACTGATGCCCCCTCCATCTAGTTTTCCCGCTCGTTCATTACCAAAAAAATTAGGGTCAAGAGGGGCGGTCCGAGATGGAGAAAGCGAGTGACCCCCGCTTCCATACAGCTCGTGTCCGTTCTCCAACTGGCTATCGAATCTGTGAACATGCGGGCCCATTGTACTTGCCTCTCGTACTGGTCGCCACCCCTAGTCCATTTCTCGGCCACTCCTGTCACTTTGCGACGTTGACTATCTGCGCTTCATGCGTTCGCGCTCTTCGTGTGGTGTGAGTTCTGGTCTTTATCTCCAGTTTCCACCCTCCTTTCCTATCTTCCCCTGTTTTGGACGTCCGCTGGAGGGATACATATTGGAACAACATGGTGGCCCTACAATCATGCCTCTACCCTCGCGCGGTGTCTTGCGGTATTTTGGTTCTAATTATTTTCTCTATTTCCTGGACAGATTTACGATCACCTCACTATCGCGCTCGCCTCTTCAAGTCACAGTCACTTATCGGCGGTCTTTGCATTCGCGAAATCGTGGTACGTTTCTCTTTTTGCGTTTCTGTCTTCGCGCAGCCGCTGCCGCGGGTTGATCCCTCGGCAGTACCCATTCTAATTTTGGCGCTATAGATAAAGCGCATATCTCCCTCCCGTCCCCCATTTTGACTCTGATTTTGCTGATGTGATTTCTCAAATCTCATCTACTCTTTTTATACGCCACATCCGTGTTCACTGACCGCAGAACGGCTTCTTTATTCTTCTTCCATTGTTTTGCTCGTCACAATTTTTTACCCCGACGACTCGGAGCGCGAAGTTGGCGTCCGACCGGACTATGGTGCGAGTTCACCTGTTCTCGAAGCTCGACGGCGTCCTGGGGAAACCGAGGTTCGTCCGTTCTGTCAAAAAGTTACGTGCTGCTGACGACTTAGCCCGAACGCGGCAGATCTTTCGGCGCCGGACATCGCGATGCAAACAGTGGGTGCGTTTGATTTCACTTGGTTCTGATTGATTTGCCATTCGAACCTGAACGCAGGGTCGCCCGCGTTGATTCTGAAAAGGTTCTGTTGAGTGGCGCGTATGCTGACCTGGATTGGATTTGTTTTTCAAACCTTTTACGTTGTGCGTCTCATTTAGCCAATCTCTATCACTGACTTCGCTGACTTATCCATACGTTCCTATAGGTTTGGTTGGATATGCTTCATACCGTCCTTCAGGATGATACAAGACGTTCGTAGTTATCTCCTCCGCTCCGCTCTCTCTAACTCGTGACTTGGCTTAGATAGAATGGAGACTTCAGCAACATAACTCGGAACTGACGATGGACCGCCTCTTTGCTTTGACTGCGACATTGCTTGTGTTTCACTTGACTGCTGAATTTTAGTTTGTGGTTCCCAACGAACTTATGATACCATCGCTGGGATTTGACCGATTCCGGGGAATCCTGTGCAAATCGCGGAGAATAAGTGCCTGCAAATTGGAAATAAAGTAAGTGCTGAATCGTTCGACCCTTGAGGTTGACGAACTTGAGCTTCGTGTCCGCAGCGGAGCATAAGGGATGCCATGCAGTTTATATTTCGTGGCAAAGCACCGGTCACTGATGGCTGCACCCGTGTAGATGGTGGATTTCAGCCATGTCGAAAGGCACAGGTGAGTTCCGCGAGAAGACGATCAA
>JARJCV010000762.1:0-13436 GCA_029281435.1 Mycena haematopus
CTGCAAGAATATTCGATTTTAGTCAAAACAGTCGGGAGAAGGGGCAGCTTCTCACCTTTGTTGCTCCCCGGGAGCCTGAAAGGAGCCATGGATCTGATAGAGGCGAAAACGTCTGTCACGACAACGCTCGATATCTTTCCGCTCTGAGCATCTAGACGGAGGAGTTCGAGCGAGGTGCCATGAGAGACGATGATCTCTTGCTGCCGGGAACCGGAAAAGTCTCCCACTATTGCTTGGATGACCGCAGTAGAGCGCTGGAGCGTAAGATTGTACAGGTGCATTGTCGACGTTTGGGAGGAACAAGGACTGGACCCACAGCGCTTGTTCCGGATCCGCCGGCGCCTCTTCTCAGTGTTTTCTCATGACTCGAGATCATTTGCCGGGGATCAGCGATGCGTTTGCGAGTAAGTAACTGACCGGGTGGTTATCTTGCTGAAGGATAGTAGTGGAGGAAATGAGGATGACGAGCAGATAGGAAGAATTCTGTCGTGTTCCCCTCGTCCTGTCTGAAGATGCGCTGCGCGTGCCTCGTTGGACTGGAGCCTGCTACGGCGACCGCAATGGAAACGGATAAGCTCGACGGACCATTCAAGGCAACCATAGAGCTTCTGTCCTCGCAGACACCCCGTAGAATTCCGTGGCCTAGAATCTGATCAAGCTTGCCGTTAGCTTGACTGACTGAGCCTGGAGAAACGAAGTCACTGCGACTTGAATTACGCGCAAGTAGTGAATATACTGCAGACATGGAATGTAGTACAGGGAGGCTACTCCTCCCTTTCGATATGTACCCAGTGCCCGAGCCAGCATCAGGCTCTGCGAACGGGGTCATCCAGCTCTACTCATCAGCAAGATCACAAATCACGCGTGATCTTGTGTTCGCGTACTCGCGCGACACGTCCTTTTTGCACATTTCTAGGTCTTTCTGAAATAAATTTTGTGCCGACCAATACCCAGGTGCACCCCACAGTACTTTGCATTAAGTCTCACGAATTCTATTGAGGTCAATTGGCCGCCAGGTCGAGATTTCAATATCCCAAAAGGAAAAACGTGACAGCTCGCGTGGGATTTCAGACATAGCTCGTGATCGCGCGTCCGCGCAATCTTTTGATGCTTGTACGCGCGCGTGCGCGCGCGTACGAGCGCGTACGAGAGAATTGTATAAATCCCGATGTATCAGCGTCCAATTCACCTCGCTCGGTGTGGCAATATGCCACTGGCCTCGGAGAGAGCACAGCCGAACTAACTCACTGACCAGCGACGTGGCGCCAAATCTCCCCCAAAGAGCGCAGCTTCAAGTTTTCTGCATGCTAGGTGCACCGTAGGTCCAAGACGCGGGCCGCCTGCGAAGTGAGCGCGGAACTTTTGAAAGGGCTTCTTGCGCTCCGAGCCTGCGAGGTAGCCGTCGTGCGCGTCGTCTGCTTCACCATTGCGCGCGGTACACACGGCGGTGCAGGCTCACGCATCGTCACATACGAGGTGGCGGAAGGCGAGGGACCTGGGTCTACCGGGCCGCAGGCGGCATCCAGGACATTAAGCGTGTCTGTTGCAGGCGTAGTATCATCGTATCCAGGTGCGCAAGGAAAGATAAGAAGGAAAAGCACAGGGTCGACCGAGGACGAGGAAAACAACCGCCATGGTCGCCATGAAAATAAATTTCCTTTCTGAGAGCTTTCTGTTTTTGCTACCAGCCGGATCCCTCAGAGCCCAAGTCTCGGAAAGCGCCATTCAGAAGTCTGAGGACTGCCCAATTACGCCTCGACCCCAATAGTACATGCGTAACGTAGCTAACTAATTCGATACGCGGCGGCGTGAAGCCTCCCTTGAAGATGGTGAGTTTTTCCATCAGACAGCGAACACTGAACAGATATATAGCTGGCGCTTGACCGATAAGTCGCGATTCAACGCGTCTTGGAACCCCATCACAAGTAACGAATTTCTACTCCGCAAGGCAAGATGTTGACAAGCGCTTACTTGACGCGATTCTGCACTCGTGTGTCAGCTCCACGGTTACGAAGGAGCGAAGGGTGGGCACAGACATTTAGGTCCCTTTGAGTATTCACGCGCAGCGAGCAACTTCCGTAGTGCATCCGTTTCTTCCTCCGTTATACGAGTCACTGATACGTGGAGTTAGCTTGCAAGTATCCGTACAGGCGCAAGGGGCTTACGGTGCGCAACGTCTACCTCGAGGGCAGCGATCCTACTTTTTTGGTCGGAGATGCAAGTCTTAGCGTCGCGGAGGGAGGCGGCATCCCGCACGGCGTCGGATCTCACTGTGGATAGCATTTAACGGGTGCGGGAAATGGAGCGCGGCGCGCCAACGAAGATGAGAAGGAAGACCTACGGGTCTCGTTCTCCGTCTCCAGCTCCTTTACCCTATCCTCCAATCCCTCGATCGTGGTCCTGGGCACATACACAGAGGTATTGTCGAGCACAGTTCCAGTTTGCAATGGATCGTCCCGTCCCCCTGTCCGATCAATTCTGCATGAGCGTTGTCGCTACCGGTACAGGACGAGGATACCGCAGAGTATGCCCGCACACGCACACGCACGTGGCGCAGCCTCGGGCTGCCCGTCTGTTATTGGTTTTTCCACAGCGGGAGCCGGGGCTTCTGCGTCCAAGTCTGAGTCCAGTTCCAGGTCCATCGCGTCCTCCACTGGGATGGATCAGCGCTAGAGGCGAGGAAGAGTGGAGGGGCTTACGGCGCGCGACTTTTAACTCGAGGGCTGCGATTTGGACTCTCGCTGAGAATGACAGCTGGTGTGTCAGTTCCGATTCATAGACGAGGAGACGCGGCTTACCATCTGAAGCGGCATGCTCGGCTGCGACACGTTCTACGAAGAAGCAACTTTTGCAGCGTTGGGAGGCAATAAAAGAAGAATACATACGCTCGTTGCACGTCCGCATCGCCTCGCTGGCGAATGTCTCGCGCATGAAGCCCAAGAACTCGGGGTGGAAGGGCGTGCGCTCTGGCGCTGCCCGCGAGTTCTTCAGCTGCATTACGAGTCCCTCGTCGATCGTCTTCTTCAAGGCTGCATTCTCCGCTTCCAAGCGCTTCACAGAGGCCACCTGCTCTCCATGGGCTATTTTCAGAGCCGCATTCTCCGCCTCTGGGCGCGTAATAGTCGCCGCCTGATCTCGCATCCCCTCGGTGTTGTTCCTTGGGTTCCCGTAGTAGGCGTCCCAGTCGTTCTGGGCTCGGAGCTCCAGTGGCACGTCTTCCAGGCCCTCACTGGGTTCGCGCGACGTCGACGGATCCCGAGAGAGCCGCGTGGGACGCGCTTTCTTCCGCGGCCCATCCCAGCCGACCGTTGTCCGCCGCTTCAAGGTCTTGTTCGGCGTCACCTCGCCCTGAAGCTGCAGCGCCCGCGCCACGAGGATCTTCGTCGCAGCCTCTGCGTCCTCGTTCTCCACTAAAGAACGCGCTTCCCGTCGGGCGCTGTTCACGGTGCCTAACGAGTACCATCCGAACGAGGTACTCACCGGCCAGAGCAGGTGTGCGGGGAAGTAAGGGTGTCCAAGTAGGCCGGAATCACTGGGCTTGAGCGTGTGGTGCTTGCACTTGACGGCGCTCCAGCGCGTCCAGGTCCCACGATCGGGGTCGGGTACGCCTTCGACTGGGAGGCACGCGTACAGCGCACTTGCTGCTGGCGATACGTAGACGTCGCCCGGCGTGCCGATGTCCGTCGGTGGCGGATCGGGGCCAGAAAAATAGATGAAGGGGATTTGGCACTTCTTCGGAGTGGGCGAGTTAGAGTAGGTTGAGTGGCCAAACGGAATGTATGGATAATTCGCCGGGTGATCATCGACAAGAAAGGTGCAGAGAACGGCGGTTATTCCTCGCGCGGGCACAGTTTCTGATAGAGGAAAGGCACATGGATGCGGTCGCAGTTCGAAAGCAGCAACGGTTGATTCTGCGGGTTTTTCAGCAGCACCCTGATCCTTCATAAAGGTAAGTGCCCACAGCTCTGAATATTTCAGCAATATCCTTACATTTCGTAGATCGGTAGCCTTTTGTGGAGCGTGTCGATCGTTCTTGCAGAGGCGTTGAGAGATTGGATAAGATCGGACTTATTTGGGGATTCACCGCGTTTGTAGACTCTTGAGCACGACCCTGTGATATACGAACTCAGACTTCGGGGATGCAAACAGTACCCAGGCTCACCAATGCATTGTAAATTCGAGCAAAAAGTTGATCGGTGACTGCGACAGGATTGGACTGGAAAGGACTGCCAGGTACATCGGCATCCTCCTGCAGCTCACTTTGTGTATCCAAGAATTTGCGTTGAGGTTGGCTCCAACCGAGCTCATCCTACGAAACCCAGAGCCTCGGGCCAGAGGAAGAGCGGCGAGAAAGGTCAAGTAGTGATTGCGTAATCTGTCATTGCCTTATTCGGCGACTGCCTAAAACAATTCAAAATAAATTGCAAGAAAGAAAATCAAAGGATCTTCGAGCAAAAAGCCTACCATGCGATACGTGAGTGAGATGGAGAATGCACAAAAAATCGGCTAATCTGCTGGATTGTTCCGGGTCAGATTTTGAAGTCCGTCAATTAACCTATAGGTAAATCGAGAAACTTGCGGTTCAAAATATCAAATGAGGTCTTTCAGAAATTACAGATTCCTCAAAAACTCTGGCATACAGACATAAGCTGCTTGTAATTATAACGATGAACACAGCAGATTCCAAACAGATCACCAGCACAATGACTCTTGACTGAAACAGTCAAGTATCCTCAGGGTACCTCCATAAATTGAGGATCGTTGTCCAGAGAGACGCAACAATAGTATGGCGGTCGACTCGGGGGATGGAGACATGGCCATTAGACACAATGTGTCTCAACGGCCTAGAGCAATTTACTTCAACGCGCCAGACCACGTGATCGCGTTCCGGCGGCAAAAAAAATCAGCGCTGTCCACGCCTCTCGCGTACGTTCAAGATTTTCCCCCTTTCATCTTTGGAATACTGGGCTCAAGCTGGGACTGGAATAGATTTCTTGACACCAAGTTCACAAGATTTAGTTTGAATTTGGTCTATCTTTCGTGTCAGCCACTTTTTGACCATATTTAGGTTCGGACGAGCGTAAGGCGGCCTCATTCTCTTTCTCTTCCACATCACCACATTCCTATATCCTATCCCTCCCACTCTGCTACATGGCCAACTTCACCACTGCCCTACTCGGCTCTTTCTCGCGCATATTCTTCCTGCCCACCGCTCTGACACTACCAAGCAGCCAAAGCGACCCTGACCTTACAGCCGAACGCGCTGGTGCACGCACCGGCACTCGCCCAGTTAGTTCTGCAAGTGTACGTCCACGCCCCAGAAGCGCATTCGACGGATACTGGAGGTGGGAGGGGCGCAGCGGCATGATTTTACAGGAGCGGGCATCGCAGGATCCTGGACTCAAGGTGCGTTCGTTGGTCCTCCGTTCCGATGAGGAGGCTGACAACCGTTCGTCAGGGTCTGGCTGACGCCGAAATAACTCGCTCGTCACCCGTGTTTGTTCCCCCGCATACTCTTTCTACCACAGCCGACGTTTCAAGCACCACCGTGTCCAAGGAGTTCGACTGCGTTGAAGACGCGATCAGCGCGCTCCACAGTCCCAATACTATCGCACCCGCACCAGACTCTTCGTTCGACATCTCCCTGATCAGCGACACATCCACCTCTGAGGACGCCGAGGACTCGTTCGAATGTGATACCTCATTCACGCTCCCACCGCCACCAGCGCCTATCGGTCTCGGTCTCAGCGGGCTCTTTAAAGCTGACGGCTCGCCTTTTGATGGAATGGGCGTCGTTTCATTCGGATGGGACGCAGTAAGCCACGGAGGATTTTCCCGGGCCAACAAACGCAGCACAGGCGGACTTTCGCGTGTGTTCCTCGAGGAAGCGGCGTGGACATGGACCTCAGACCCCCATCATCGGATGTCGACTGTGATCCAAGAAGATGAAGAGCGGCAGGTTGAGGTGACCACCGAGTATGTCAACCAGCGCACTGAGAGCCACAAGAGCAAGACCAATATCACCCGGCCTGTACGTGATTTGTCGACAGTGAATACGGTTTCAAGCGGGCTCAAGCGCCAGAAGACACGCCCCAAGGCATCAGCATCACCTGCTCTGCGCTCTCCCTCAGCGGCTCCTGGTGCGCGCCGGGCGGCCTCTCTGCCTGTTTGGCGTGGATGATTGGAAGAAGCTATCCGAGCCGTCCGTCGAGAATCTGACTGGGGCCTTCGCTCTTTCCTTGAAGAAGTTCATGTATTTTTGTAGCGCAACTCTTGTATGAATAGATGGCTGAAGGAACGAGTATCTGTACTGGACCAAAAACTATTGGCTCTGGCCAGGTTCTGGTGGTAAGCCTTTCAAAACCAGGCGGGCATAGTCATGGTGAAAAGCAGAATTCGTGGCGACGTGGCTCAAGCCGAGCGACGCGCGGCCCCCCTATCCTTTTGATGGCTGCCATCATGATCGGTTGATGCCTTGATCCTTGAAACTCATACCCAAAACCTGATAAACACCAGATCGTCGTCGACATGCTCTTTCCCTCCGAACCCCCACATGAGCCCCGTGCAGTTCAGCTTTTCTCTGGCTTGGGACGAGGATGAAGGCGACATCAACGCTTTAGGGCCAGGAGACGCTGAATTCCTCACCGCTCTCAACTCAAACGCCCACATCTCCCTCTTGAGGCACATTCATATTCCGAAATGGCAGCTCCAGAACGTTAGGACCGACGTTGAAGGGTCGTTAAAAATATAGCCCTTTCCATATCCCTATCTCCCCCAAAGTCCTGCAAAATGGCTCGCGTACCTTCATATTGCTCAATGTTGCGGATACAGCAACGCCGACACTGGCCAGCCTGCGCTCCGAGATACTGAGCATGTACGCCATCTTCTTGCGTCCGACTCGAATTCGCAGAACATAATTTTGTTCCAGATTCGACGAGCCAGGAAAGTCGTGGTCGGACGACAAGACAACCATCTACTGCCCGCACCTCACACTCCGACGTTATTGCGCACCTCATAATATCGAGGATGAGGCGCGAAAGTGCTCAAATGCCATCGAAGAGCATCTTGGACCATTCCGCAGCCAGCTTGGGTTGACGATCCGAGGCATTACGCTGTTCAGAGACACCAGAATGGGGCCCCGCGCTGTCTGCCATTTCCCATTTGGTGGCTACAGTTCTACTTGTATGTCCCCAAATTCATGGCAGATTCTTCAACTATCAGCGCATCGCAAAATCCGAGGCACAGTGTAGACTCCGTCGCAGCGTCAAGCAAGATGGTAGTACGCATGAGAAAAATCCCCGAAGTCGGACAAATTTTGGAACGGAAACGAAGTGGCATGGAGAGCAGACCCACTGACGCTTCGTTCTCTCCGTCGATCTTCTGTCCTATCCAATGGAGTCTTTTTCGGATGAAAAATGATTAAGGGATCGGACAAAAATTGGCGGAGAAACGAGTGGCGCCGAAGTCGCTGCGTCCGTGGGAGCGAGACCTGCTTTTCCGTCGATCTTTGTCCTGTCTGCTCGAACCTTTCCCAGATGGAAAATGAACAGCGGATCGGACAAAATTTGGCGGAGAATCAAAGAGGTCGCGCTGTCTCCGAGCGTTGGAGCAGGACGCGCATTTTTTCTCCGTCGATCTTTGCTTTATCCACTCAATTCTTTTTCCGGAGGAAAAACGATTAGTGGATCGAGCAAATTTTGACGAAGAAACAATGTGACGTCGGTCGCTGCGTCCGCTGGAGCCAGACCTGCTTTTCCGTCGATCTTTGTCCTGTCCGCTCGGTTCTTGTTCCGGATGGAAAATGAACAGCGGATCGGACAAAATTTGGCGGAAAACCGAAGAGGTCGCTGCCTGCGAGCGTTGGAGCAGGATGCACTTTTCCGTCGATCTTTGTTCTATTTACTCGATTCTTTTTCCGGATGGAAAACGATGAGTGGATCGTACAAATTTTGACGAGAAACGAACTCGCATCGAAGTCGCTGCGCTGCAGCGAGACGCGCTTTTTTTCACCGTCGATCTTTGTTCTGTCCACTCGATTCTTTTTCTGGATGAAAAATGAGTAGTGGAGCGGACAAAATTTGGCGGAGAAACGAAGAGGTCGCTGTCTGCGAGCGTTGGAGCGAGACACGCTTTTTTCCCCGTCGATCTTTGTCCTGTCTGCTCGATTATTTTTCCGGGTGGAAAATGATCAGCGGATCAAACCAAGTTTGACGGAGAAACGAAGTCGGGTCGAAGTCGCTGCGTTCGTTGGAACGAGAGGCGCCTTTCTCTCCGTCGATGTTTGTCCGATCCGCTCGATTCTTTTTCTGGATGAAAAATGGTCAGTGGATCGAACAAATTTCGACAAAGAAACCAAGTGACGTCGAGGTCGTTGTCTACGTTCGAGCAAGACGCACTGAGACTTTTTTTCTCCGTCCATCTTTGTCCGATCCGCTCGATTCTTTTTCCGGATGGAAAAGAATGAGCGAATCGGACAAAAATTGACGGAGAAACCAAGTGGCGTCGAGGACGGTGCCTCGGTTAGAACAAGACCCGCTGAGATCGTCGATCTTTGTCCTATCCACTCGATTATTTTTCCATCACGTATCGCTGTTTTGTCGCTCAACGCCGCGGGTCTCCTGTGGGCTCCGATTTGCGTTGAACGATAATTCTTCTTTCATTCCTCAAAATCATCAACATGTACTGATTTCTATTTGCAGAGCACCACACGCGTATTTCTTTTCACCCTGCCTGTTTGATCATATCATATCTTTATTTTCGAGCGATGGGTTTTCAATAATGTATTTTCCCCGCTCCCATCTAGACACCAGCTTCTTGACTCAGATTCCATTCCGTGTTTCTTTCTGCGATGCTTCCGATTTATTCTTTCCTCGATCTGTAATGCCAAATTATATTCGGCTGCGATGTCCCAAATTCACAAGGCATGTGATCTCTTTGAGGCAGGGCCTTTTCTTTTCAGTCGCCATTGAACGCAACGGAAACACATCCATTATTACGCACTAGGTACACCATCGGAAAGGCTTTTTCGGGTTGCACCCTGCCCAAGTCACTTCACAAATGGTAATTCATTGTGAGCGAAGTGCCTCCGGTTGAGCAGTCTCCAGTGACTGTAAAGTTCCCAAGATCTAAAAGGCGGTCGTTCAGGATACAATTTTCTGAGTCGAACGGCGTGTTCGGGAAGGGGTTATTTGCAAAGGTGCAGTCGGTGGCTAAGCCATCTGAGTGGCAAGTAGTGCAAGTGATGTTCCACTTCCTGCAACAAAGTCAGCGAACGCGACATGTGTATTAGCAAAAGATTAGCAGCGCACTGTGCGTCGCCGACGGGCCCATCTTCCAGATCCAAAGACCCGCTTATTACAGATGTCAAGAATTGTCCAGGGAATTCAATGTGCCTGTCCCAGCGGTCGCGAGTGAGATATCATAATGAAAATCACAACGAACTGAATGAGGTATTGGGAACCGGATTGGAGCAGCGTCCAAGGCCCAACGGGCGCCAGAGGGACCCAAAGGACGCTCGGCGCAAAATCCGGGTTGTCGTTTTCGATGCCCAATTCCGCGGGTCCTGCTGGTTGGTTGAAGGGTGGTCCTTCGGCCGAAAGAAAACTCTGGAAAGATAGATTACTAGCTGTCGGGGGTGAGCATGTCGTGGTGCGACTCGACAACGGGGTAGCGCAGGTTGGACTGAGACTGAGCAAGGCGGCCGAGATGAAGATTGCAGAGAGAATGAGAAGCAGTCGGACAAAGCAGAATCGAAAAAAAAGAAAGCAGGAACATCGCACAAGTGACCGAGTTGAATGCCGAGTGCTAAAACTCGCTCGCCGCCCGAGGTAAGTAAACACGACACGCCGCCCGAAGTGAGCTAGTACAGTGCTGTGCATTTAACTAAGCATTCCCGGAGTTTTGTAAGTCGGTCCAGCGAGGAAATTCGCGGAGTGATTCAGGTATCCACATAGGTATACGGCTATGTCGGAGACAAAAAGGATCGATGAAAAAAAGACATATCCTATTGATTCAGGCCGCGCCTACCATTGAGAATCAAATGAGAAAGGGCGGAAAAGACCTGAAAGGCAAGGATACTAGTGAAATCCAGCCCCTCCAGTCAGGCTAGACACGTCGGTTAGAATTTGAAACGGATCTCAACTTGATCTCAACGTACTGAACACAATAGCCGCCTCGCAGCACCTCGCACCACCCTCGGAGGAAAAAAGTACTGGCCGGCCGACCCATGGCCTAGCCCCGAGTCGAACTTCGGAACGGGGTCAAAATTGGGAACGGGGGCCGTGTTGTAAACCGATAGCCATTTGAAATCGCACCCCGCAGAAATTGCACTTGAGCTTTGTTTGAAGGGAGGAGTCCGAGCGACGAACGTAGGCAAAGAGATTGATACCAGGTATGCCATGTCTTGGCAGCCCGCCGTCTTCCTGGATTTTATCTTCCCCATTCGAAAGTTTTCACGGAAGCCTAGGCTAAAGTTTAGGTAGAGAATTCGATCCGACAGTTCTATCTTTTGGAGGGGGGCCACTCGGCCACGGCTCCATTGGTGAATCAATCGCATTGTGAATACATCTGAGATACTTAGATCGACCACATCGTCGTTGCATCGTCGAGCTAGTGGCAATCTCGCGGAGAAGCTCCGGAATTCTTGGTGGTGCCAGTGGCATAGTGATACTTAGGTTCTTTACATGCCACGAAGCCGTGCACAAGCCGGACACCGCATCAAAAACAAACTGCAACACGGAGCGCACCGGGACGGAACTTCGCGGGCTTGTTCCGAACCTCCACGAGCAGATACACCAAATACACCCTACCGCGATTTCGAGCCTATGGCGCAGAAGGACCGGAAGCTCTTCAAGAAAGCGGTAGACAAAGGAACAGAACTTGTCTGTGAAGCTTAGCTCCCCAATTTTTCAAGGACGTTCATTGATATTGGAAGGAAACCAGGCCATCGATAGCCATCGATGAAGACAGACGTTCCAGGTGTATCATGAATGGCCAATACTATGTACGGACGACCGCCCGATAACGGAGACTGCATGTTCATGCTAGCATTGATTTGTTGAAGCGCCAATTGGAAACAGATCGGCACGACATGAACCCAGGAACCGCAGGGGTGAGCCGCGGGCCTCGAACACTCAGGATGGAGCATTCATTGTCGACGACAGACAAGTTCTGCACGGATGAAAGCACTGTCTTGTTCGCAACGCGCCGACGATATTCCATGTAAGTTCGGGCTAATGTAAATAACGGCTTTGACTGACGCGGCGCAGTCCTACAGTACAGTGCCAGTGCTACGGATGTGTATCTCAAGGCGCCCTATGCCACATAGACGAAAATATTTGCATACTTTCTGGACATTGAGGGTGCCGCCGTTGATACGAGGTTCGTTCGCTGCTGTCTCGGGCTTGCTCACATACGCTGACGTGCGTTTATAGTCGCCTGACGGGACTCCTCCCTGAGGCGCAGACGCCCGCGATCCGTATGCTTGTCTTCCGGCCCTCCTTCCTCTTCCTGCCCGCTTCGCCTGTCGCGTCCAATGCATTCAAGCAGTGTCTGCACTAAGTGCCGACTTTGCCTCCCTTTGCACCGCCTCGCCAAGATGGGTTCACCATGGCCGACGAGCAGCGACTGGCGCGGTGCGCTCGCCACCCTCAAGGGCACGAGCAAGAACAGCGACATCTTCCGCAAATTCGAGGGGCCGCAGCTCACGCCAGATCACTTTACGCTGTTCGGCCTCGATAGGGGAAGATTGTGCTCCCCGCGACGGCGAAGGCGTCATCCCGGCAGAGGACGCTGCTGAGATGGCTGTGCAAAGGACACACGATCTGGAGATGCATCGGAAAGGGGAGGAGTGGTGTCGGATGCTGTATGAGATGGAGGGCGGGGACGACGATGCGGATGCGCTGCGTGGGCAGGGCGAGGCGGCACTGGTGAAGGAAGAGTGGGAGGAGGTCCGTCGGTTATTTGAGAAGGCCTTTGAGGCGTCAGGCGGGCGGACCGCGAGGTGGGAGGGCTCACATTGCTAGCTGCACAAAGCTGACGCTGCCTCTAGTGTTCCAAGGCCGGCTACAGAAGGCCAACGCCTGCTGAAGCAGAGCCGTGCAAAGGACTATTACAAGGTGCTCGGTGTCGCGCGCGACGCCGATGCATGGACGATCAAGAAGGCTTTGTACGTGCCCTCCTTCTTTCCTCGCCCATTTCTCACTATTCGCAGCCGCACCGCCGCGAAGACGGCGACGCCGGACAAGGGCGGCACAGAGCAGAAGGTGTCAGCCGTTAGTAACGAGGCGTATGAGGTCCTCTCGAAACCGGGTGGATTCACGTCTTTTTTCTAGCATGACCTTAACTCACCCTTGCGCGCAGAACTGCGACAGCGCTTTGACAACAGTGACGACCCGAACGATAACTCGGGCGGGCATGCGTTCCAGCAGGGCGGGGGGTTCCTCGGGGGTGGTTGCGGCGGCGGCGGCGGGGTTCCAGTTCCATTTCAGCCATGGCGGGCGCTAGGTGCGCTTCAGTCATGGCGGACAGTAGTAGGCGGTATTTTGATCATGTCTCTAGAAACAATATACATCATATGCCTACCGAGCCAAACACGTCGCCTTTTGCGTTCTGCCACCATAGTCGTTATTTCTTTTCGCTTTCGATCCTGAGCAGCCTGTTTTTGGCGTGAATATCATCCAATCGATTTAGGCCCGGACCAGGCGGCGTAGACCTTCTAATGGAATCCATGGGTATTGTCGCCACACCCATTGACGACGCCTACAATGGTGTGTCAGAGTTACAGCAGCTGATCAGGCGGCACCTATTGCCGCTCAACTGCCGCCACTTGTCTTGACGTCGCACTCACTGTTCGTGGGATGTTCGGGGCAAAACTGCATTGCCGAATACTGTATAAGGGATGGGTTGTGGGCTCGCTTTCCCCCGTTATCGTTCATGGGCATTTTTCACTCTTCCATCTACCTGGCTTCCGCGGTGTGCGTATTTCTTGGTACAGCATCGTCTGGCAGAAAGTCTGCAAATCTACGCCCGAATGGATCGGAGAGCTCGATATTCTGGGCCAGCCGAGGAAGCAGAAACTGCCAGGCACGGTAGTTGTATGTGGGGGAAGGTATGTGGGTCATAGTCGATTTCCCTCGCTCTCACCATCAACTGCAAAAGTATTGCAGGAACGGTTGTCGCTCGAGTCCTTGCCGATCATTTCGAACGCGTCATTCTCGTGGACCCTGAACTCCTCGATGTCGAGAAACCCAAGACTCGGGTTATACAGTACAATCATTGTCATGGTGGGACACTAAATCAATATTGTTCCCGAAGGCTCATCAGGTACCTCCTGGCCTACTCGTCCTGTTCATTCACGGCGCCAGACGTCTGTGGCCCAATTTCGACACCGAACTACGGGCTATGGGTGGACGGTGGGCGCTTCAAGTCGGGTCGTA
>JARJCV010000763.1:0-13406 GCA_029281435.1 Mycena haematopus
GGGAGAGGGAAGGCAGGGCGACGAGTAGGGCGGAGCAGCGAGGCTGGGTAGCCGGAGAAGGGACGAAAAGAGTGGAGAAGCGCAAGCGGAAGGAGGGAAGAGGGAAGACTAGCGGGAAAACAGGACGGGAGGTGAAGGAGTAAAGCAGAAGGGAGAAGGGAATGGGACGGCGAATGAATGACTAGCCAAAATACGCACAGCTGATGCTTCACCGTCCCCTAACGCCTACCCTAACTCCCGTTCGTCATCGGGCCAGAGCGACGCTGACGCTCTTTGCAGCAATGCTCAGCGCCCGTTGCTTCAGCGTGCGCCTCAATGAGGTCCCGGGTCGCGGCGGTGTTGATAGCAGTAAGGAAGGCGGAAATGCAATGCGAGACGGAGGCCAAGCTGCATTGGAGTCTTGGAGGCAGAGGCCTTTCCAGCCGAAGTGGAGGATCGTCTGCGGCACAACGAATTGTTATTGCAGTTTGCATATGTATTGGCACAGCCGCATTTTGATGTGATTTGAGTTGCGCCAGCAAATCTTTTTTTCCTTGCCCAATTCTCGACCGTTTGCCTCGAGACCGGCTGCTAAATTCGTCATTTTGAGAGACGCTTTGACTGGTACCATAATCTTAGCTCAATGTTGTAAGTTGAGGATTTCATCTTCCCAGAATTGTAGGACGATGCGCAAATTTACACACCAAAACCCAGAAGTTTCGGCCCAATGTAAGAAGGGCAAAACATGTATTTTTTGCTCATTCATCTTGTCGCAAGGTCTGAGCAGCATCGGGTTGGTAACACGTCCGCAGCGACGCGTCAAAGACGGTCAGATGTCAATAGTGACGGATCACTTCGTCACGGCTCCTTCTTCCGTTCCTCGTTCATGGCACACCACCCACAGCAAAGGTCCAGCCCAGATGTCTGGTGCATTTTCCATTTCACGTATCTCTCGGGATGAAGTGGAAGAGCTTTCACAAAGTGGACGGATCGAGCCATGCAGGCCTTGATGTGGGACCTAGGACGAGGTGCTCTGGGTGTGTCTGAGCATGTCTCTTCTATTATTTTGGGCAGCATGGCGTTGAATGTTGCCATTCCAACCGAGCATGAGTGCCACGAGGCGTGTGAGGCGCTATGAAGAAATGGTTTGTCATGCAGGCACCAAATCATGGGGCTCCTTCAACGCGTCCTTGTGGACCCATTCCAGACTCCATTGTTCTCAAACTTTGCCAGACTACCATTGAACATCAATTACACGCTTTCCATGCTCTGTGTTGGCTGGAACTTTCTAGTTTCAGCGGGAGAATTTGCGCGCTATGTTTTGTTTTTTCGGAATTAGGGTGTCTCCAGCTTCCATATTACTCTACAAACTTGGTACCAAACGAAGCGCCTCTCAAAATGACGAATTTAGCATCCGGTCTCGAGGCAAACAGTCGAGAATTAAGCAAGGAAAAAAAGATTTGCTGGCGCAACTCAAATCACATCAAAATGCGGCTGTGCCAATACATATGCAAACTGCAATAACATGGGAGGACTAAGGCTGGGAAGGAAGCAAGGAATGACTGAATGGGGGGCAGGGAGGAATGACTGTGTGGGGGAAGAATTCGACAATACGCACCCCGAGCGCGTCAATCTTCTCCTCCAGCGTGAGCTCACCGAGATGAGAAGGACGAGCAGTGCCGAATATCGCGCCAAGTATCGATCCTCAATCCTAGTCGGCTTCAAGTCGGCTGAGCCCAAGACAAGGGCATCGAGGGGAGTAGGGTTCGCTGACATGACGCGTTGTTTGTTTGGGTGTGTTTTGCTTCAGTTTGTGACAGCCGATGCATCATTCCCCCCACGATCATGTCCTCTGTGACCGGGCCTCGGTCGTGGCGATTGGGGTCTGCTGTCTGAGGGTATTACCTGTGTACCGGGGTTAGGGAGATGCATGTATCCGTCCCCATACTGCCCCTCGCAAGCCACCGCAGCAGCCCACTTCGCCCTTCCCGTTCCATGTGCCCGACTTCCCCTTCGAGCAGTGGAGGGGCAACAGCAGCTACAAAAGCAATTGAGGGCGGGAAACCGCGCAAATGCAGGCACGCCTCCAGACGACGGGGATGGAAGCTGCGAGGGGTACGAATACAGGAGCGAGTCGCATCCTCAAAGCAGCCGCTGTCATGGGGTCCTGCAACGGCGGACATGGGTAGAGTTGCGGGCATGGGTAGTCTTTGTACTACTGTGGGCAATTGAACCGCCGACGGTGACGCAGATACCCTCAGAGCGGGGAGCGGTGCGTCCGAGAATGAGCCTCGCAGACACGGTGTAGCAGCTGCGCAAGGAGGACGGGGGATTGGAGAATAAAGAGAAGGAACGCGGGGGCGCGAGAGCGCAGGAGAGGGAAGGCGAGGAGTGCCGCGCCAGGGGAGGACGATGACTCGCCTGCGGGGACTCCCCGCATCAGTCCGTGCGCCAGCGAGACGAGTCTCGTGTTTTTTCAACTTCAACGCCTGGAACGGCGCCCAGCCCACCGCTGCCTGGAGAGCACAAGGCGTTGCGCGTGGAGGGGCGCGAGCGGGTCTCCAATGTTATGATCTTGACGTCGTTAGACATTTATTTGCTTGGCTCACCTTGTATTCCGACCTCCATCTCGGTGAGCCTGCGCTTACAGTAGTATCGGCTGATTCACAGACGTCAGGGGTGGCCTCGGGCTCGTAGCCCATGCGCTCAGCATGAATAAGATTGCGTTCCAGAGCCAGGCCGTCAGTAGGGTACATGCGGAGGCGTGGATCGAGGAGGCGGGAGGTGTTTGATACGCGATATGACTCTGAGGAGAAGAAGTGGACAATCTTGAATCATGTTAGTCCCGTGAATGCAGAGAGGTAGGCGATGTCGTTCTCTGTCTTATCTTTCCTTGCTCACGTTTTTCAGTCGTCCTAACCGCCACATTCTGCGGCTCGGCGTCGATCATCAGAGCGTCGCGAATGCGTTCAAGTGAGTCTCGTTCATCGTTTTTCTTCTTCCTTTCTTTGTGGTGCGGGTCGTTGTGCGTTCAGTGCACCCCTTCGCGTTGTGCGCCGTCTTGTTCCCCGTTCGGACCTTAACTTGCACAACTCGGCGGCCTTGCGTCCCCCGCTGGATGTGCTCTCCCGCGTCCTTATAGGTCGGACTTTATCCTCGCCATTACCATTCCCTTCGTTTCGAAACCCCTTTCTGCTGTTGGTATCGTCGAGTGTCGGTATCGTTTGGTTGGTTGGCATCAAGGATGCCAACCAACTCGATTTCAAATTCATATCCTGGGTTCAGATTCATTTGTGCTGGTGCGATTTGCAAATGCGCGTCGTTTTGTTTCTTTCCTATGCTATTTTTAAAGCCTCATTACTGGGCCTCATATTTCTGCTCGTTTCTCTTGCCACCCTACTTGCTTCTACCTGCGTCTCGTGCTCGGCTCCGCCTGGTAACGGATGAACGACGCTTTTATTCGTCTTTCCCCACGTTGCTCGTCAACGCATACACTTATGTGCACCCACACGCCTATGCATACAGTGTTGTGGCTTCGGCCCCTGTTGCCGACACCGAGTCGCGCGGCGAAGGCGGGGACGGGGGTCGTTGCTTTTTTTCTGGGGGGATGGTTCCCGACTTTCTCACTTCCGCTCTCTATCATTCCCATTCCGAAGACATCGCTGACCTCGTGCCGCAAAGTTTGACGGTTTCCCTTCATTTCGGGCGGTTTCTGCGAGTATCATTGTTATCTATCCAAGTATCCCATGAGTTCCAATTCTCCAATCTATTGTAAATCGAACTGAACTATTTTCTGCGCTCAATCGGCGTCATTTGTGATACTTAGGCGTTTTTCCCTCTTGTTGCAGATCTTGTTTTGGATGTTTCTGCTACCCTGTGGTTCACAGCAGTTTTTCGACCTAATGCGGAGTTAGATGACATCCTAGTCGCTGCATGACTTTCTTGCTTTCACATCGACGTCGAAAGAGCTCGTCCTCGCTTTCCACAGCACCGGGCCTCCCTCCTCCATGCGCCTCAAGTGCCGCCAGTCTCAACACATTCAGCACTCCATCACGCTTGCCACGTCTCGTGTTTGCGCGGGATAGGGGGTCGCAGGGTACGGCGTGCAATGCACTTTTGCGCCGTTTCCCGCACAGTTGAAGAGGTTTTGGTACCGGATGGAGACGAAGGTGTGTTCCATCCCTTTACCTTTTGTTTACCGAACCCACACTCGCACAGCGCTCTTTAGCAACATGGCATCGGTGCGCTCGCCTTCCGCGACAACCGCGATTGTAAGATGCCTCCGACGCAAACCGGGAAATCCTACATCGTCGCCATCCGACATCGTATGTGCAGAAAAGCTTTCAATCAGGTGCACTTCGGACAGATGAATACAAATCGCCCCGTCGCCGAGTGGTCTGAAGGTGAGCGTTTCTACGGGCTCTTTTTACTTTCCAGTCTGTCCGACCCCGAGGCTGCACTGTGGTTGTCCATGTAAGTTGTACTGCTCAGTGACATGCTTGAGGGTGTACACGCGTATTGTCGAGGGAAGGGAAGCGTGAGGCGCAGTCGGAGTGGCTGCGGATGCTCACGGGGAGCTCGAAAGCACGGAGAGTGCGTCCCACGCATGGTACCGGGGAAGCGCTGTGTCTTCGTTTTCGTTTTCGTGCGTGTGCGCGTGCCTTTTTTTTTTGCTTTTTATGGATTTTGAGGGGCTTCGTTCTGTATCCGCGTTTGGGTATCGTGGATTGTGGCTATTCGTTTCTGCAAACTGGTCGTGTAGGCCCGGGCACAAGAGCAGAGCGTGCGATGTGGAGTTGCAGCCAAGCTGCAGCGCCATCTTCCTGCAGATGAGGCCCAACGCTTCCACAGCGCGGCGGGCCTGGAGTCTCTTAGCCTCGGATGCGCTATCCCCGTTCCCACCTGCTTCCTCTATCCATTCCCCTCTCCTTCCTCCTCCCCTAGCAAAAATGCTGACCGCCTTTCCCTCTATACTAGCATGGTCGTTCGCAGTGAGTCTCCTTTTCTGTCTCTTGGCAATATACCACAATGCTGACATCTATTCTTTCGACACCCACCCTCACGGTCTCCGCCGCCCCGGCGCGTCCTCCCCGAGCTGCCCGCCGAGCTCTGGATCCTCGTCCTCGAATACTCGACCTACCTACCCCTCTTCAGACTTCCCCTGAAATCGACTTGCCGTTCTCCTTGTCCACTGACTGGCAGGTTCTTCTCGCGGAGAGTGCCAGCGACGAGCGCATTGATGCACGCATCCCCGCGCCGTTCAAGCAACAGGTGTTCCGCCTTCGCTCCAGGCCTAGCGGCCCCAGCCCGAGCACCAGGAACTGGAACTGCATTAAGAGGTAGTACGCCTTGAATCTGTTGGGAGCCAGTGGTGGGGTATGACGATGTGGATGGTCACGTACGTTGTGTTCTCTCTCCTTCGTTCGTGGTTGTCGATGCCCGTAGATGGTCGTACATGGTGAAAAGCACCCTGCTGGGGAACACCGTCTTTGTTGGCATACATGCCGAATGTCCTGATATCGGTGCATGTCCCCCAACCTCTCTCCTTTTCTTCTTTTCTTTCAACAGTACTCACGCTACCCATTTCATAGTTCTCTCGAAAATGCTAGATCACCTCCGCCTCCCGCGCCCGAAAGTCACATTTGTGGCTTTCGTCATCGGGTGGTTTCGTTTCACTTCCTTCCTTTTTACCTACCTACCTTTCTACCTACACGCCACTGGCACATGCTACTCGAACGTGAAGTGAAGCTGACGGCCCGTAGGTACTTCGGCCATCACATCTCTATCCGTACCGGCGTACCCTGTCACACTGTGGAGTTTCGGATGGTTTCTTGCGCCACTCCACTACTTTGTTTTTAAATCTGTTGCTCTGTTCCTTTTCTACTCGGAGTCGTGTCCTTTTCGAGGATGGTGTGTGCGTTTTTGGGGTGGCGTGGCAAGCCAGCTGCAGGTGGTTGTGCGTCGTGGTGACGTGTGCGTCCGTCCTTGCATTTGGTGTGATATACCTCTGTTGGTTCATTCAGTGTTGGTTGGTTCTGGGTTTGGAGATTAGAATGTAGATGTGGCTGCTACAGCGCATTTATTCATTCTTAGGGCGGGACGTGTTGATTCGAGCGGTAATTTCTCCTCTAGCACCGTTTTCCAGACGATTCATTGAATGGGAGCTCTGAGTCGTGTCCTCAAGTCGGAGCTCTCGAGTCGATGCATGCTTGCTTGCCTCGCGCGCGGAGGAGGTCGTGGCATGTCATCTCGTGATGGGGCCCATGCCTTCGTGGTTTCTTTATTTGATAGCAGATTCGAATCACATTTGGGTACAGCGCTGGTCGACTTTATTCGAGAGGCGAGTGGCAGCGTCACTTCACTCTCCTACTCGTCTCGACTGTTTTTATTTATTCCTGAACCGGGAAGGCCTCCTCTTCCCAGAGATTATTGTGCTTTCTAGTGTCTTAGTTAGCCCTTCGTTCTATTGGTCTTCTGTTCTTTCTTTGCTCGGTTGTGACGCGTTTTGAAATTGAAATTTGAAAACGGTATGATCAACGTTTTGAGTTGGCGAACGAGCGAGAGCGGGCGCGGGTGGATAGTTGGCGCGCAATCGCAGGTGGCGATGTCTGTTGTCCGTTCGACAGGCGACTTTTCTGTTTCTCGAGTGATGTTTTTCGAGTCGCTTTAATACGAAACCTCATTTGACGACATCAGCCAAAATGGCAACAATTTGAACAACTCGACCAGAGATTCCTTCGCAACGTGACAAAGCGCACTTAGATTAATATTAATATTATTAATAATACCTAATCATAAAGAACTCGAAAAAGTGGTTAGTCTGACAATGGTCACGAGGCCTAGCAACGGTGACTGCAGTGTGTGTCTAATTTAATAATTAGTCACCGCCGCCAGCCAGCGAATTGCCAGTGATATTGCAAGTGAATTGTGCTTCATGATATAGCTGCTGAATATTTTACCAGCTATAACTATCCCAATGGCTCGCGACCGACCTACCAGGTCCACCATATCTACCACCACGACTCAGAATATGACAGCGACAGCCAAGGAGAAGCACACAGAGACTGCCGTTGTTTCCTGGTCCATAGATCAGGATCCCTTTGCGCAGACTCTGTTCAAAAAGTACGATTTGGCACTTCTCTTGCCGTGGAAAATCCTCGTCTGCATAGGAGACCACCCCCAGTGCCAGGGCATTCCATACGACTTATTCGGCGGCCATCGGCACAGCACAACTAAACAGCGTAAAGTGCTTGGGCCAAGGGCCTTCTCTGCTTCTACCATGGAGGACCTTAAGATTTGGAAGGTCCAAAAGTCATACAGAGACTTTCCAAGGCCATCTGCGATCGTGAAATATATTCCTCTGCTTGCGCTTCACGAAGGACTAGAGTGCCAACATCCTGAATGCCCCTCCCGCTTTGTTCATCGTTCCCCCCACATGATGGCAAGACACTTTAGGGACACGCATCCCCGCACGTCTAAAATGGACCACTGTGTCCGTGTAATGTGCCAATCCTTCATCTGGGATGGGGCCAAACATCCGTCATGGTGGTTCCGTGTCGACGGTGTTCCCGAGCAACGGAAGGGCGAGCAAAAATCTTCCCTCGATTCAGTGGACCAAACCGCGGAGGAAAACAGTGATCACGGTGCGCACACAGCTGATAGTTCGACATCGCCTAAAGTCAGTTTGACTCGCAGGGGAGACTAACATCGCAGTCAGCGTCACAAAAGACCCAGCCCATCATGTCAGCGATTTCGAGGCGTTACAGCTATTCCTTGCTAGTCAGCTTGTGGATCCGCAGGCGGATGCTCAGTCCGACGACGACGATCCATCCGATGATCAGTCTGACGATGGTGACCAATCCTCGATTACACCGCGTATGGATCACTGGACGAATCAGCTGCAATGGCACAATCTCATGGAAAAGGGCGACCTTGACGAGTTGAGAGCTAGATTAAAGGGACCTACAGCGCTCTCACAGGCTGTCAGACATTATATCTCCGAGGCCGTGGACAGGCTTGACGAAGTGAGCCAACTTACCCTTATAAAAATAGTGGGGGCGGGCGGGGGCAAGAAGACGACGCTATTTCTTGAGAAGAAGGTCGACATCGGGAACTACGTCTCCACGTGGACTTCTTTCCTTGCTATGGTCCTACTCGACCAACATAAACCCCATGAGACGTTCCCTGCACAATTGTCATCGGAGGTCAAGACGCACGCCAGAAAGTTGGGTTCGAAGTTGGCCTCTGGCAACGGGAAACCATCAACAGCTTGGGTTCACAGTCTCATCATGTCGCTACTATCAACCAACCATCGACAATTGAATCAGACGCTGGAGGCTTCTCCTTTGTTTCGCTTTGCTGCGGTGGACAGTCACAGGAATGATTCGAAGATCGATGAAGCTACAAATATCAGTTCAAAGATGGGCCGTTTGCAATATGTATTCCGACTATGTGTTGTCTGGCAAGGACTGCTGGATGTGACTGACGGCCGTCACCCGGATTTCGAAACGTACGTTTTATGAGAAAACCGCGTAAGAGTTTCGCCACTGACCACAGTTCAGATCCATCAACGAGAACTTGCATCTCATCAGTGGGGGTCGCAAATTGTCAACATGGCAGATTCTGCAGAGCATCAAGGGCAAAGCATCTCGAAATACTCGCAAGGAGGTCAAGGATGTTCGCATCGAATGGTCGGCAGATGGAAAAGAGTTTCTATATGCACCTCTCCGCCAAACGATCACGATGAGCGACCTCCACACATTCTTCCACGACATTCATAACAAAAGCCAAAAGCACTTGAACGACATAGTTTTGAAGGGGGTCCCGACGGATCAAGTGGATGCGTTGTGGGCGAAAATGGAGCTCCACCGAGTCGTGGATGACATCACCCGCTCGGATGTGCAATATACATTTCTTGCGGATCCAAGAAACCCATTTCATTCGGATCACCATTATCCCCTCCTCGAGGTTTTGATGAAAAGCCGCCCAGGTTACTTCGGAACACTGTCCAATATCCCCGGAGGGTGTCCTATTCAATGGAATGTGAAGAATGTGTCAACGTGGTGGAAAAACGCGGACGACACCATCCACGATTACATCATGGGGAGCTGGACCCAAACGCCGGCATCATGGAGGGGTACAGAAATGGCTGAAGTCAAGCTCGTAAACATCTCGACACGGGAGCGGGAGTTGTTATATCTCGACAACCACCTGACATTTGCTAGCGGATACAACAAGACGACAAACCAGACCGGCTTCGACAAAATCATTCTAAGAGCACCAAGCAAGGTGCTCGGAGATCAGTTGGCCTTTTATCTGGTTTACGTTCGTCCTCTCTTGGTTTTCTGGGCACCCGTTGCATGTCCGGAAATAAAAGATGCAGTTCAGACGTACCGGGAGTATCTCTGGGTGGCGGCAGGGAAGCGATTAATGTCCCAAGATATCGGCAAAGTACTGGAGAAATCTACATTCGAGCACTTCCAATTCGCCATCTCAATACGAGATTGGAGACATATAGCCATAGCCATTATCCGTCGCCATCTCACCGTCATTGGAATGGCACTCGATGAAATGATGGGTGAAGGAGGGGCTTCCGATAATGGCGAATCAAATGCAGCGTGGAACGACTCTGCAATCTTACGCGAGTATGCGACACTTGGAAACAGGTGGCACAGATTCTGGGGGTTTGATCGCGAAGATAAGGCATCAACGGCCCTTTACATTGCTCCCAGCATGGATCCCGCATCCCGTACAGCGGTGATTGTAGATGCAGTCCAACTCATGAAACGGAGTGTAGTTTCGCTGGAGAAGAAACTCCAGTACTTGACGATGTCGGATGCAGCCCAATTGTAGTACTTTTGATATGTATACAGGGTTAAGCATTATTGGCAATAAAAGCTGGCATTTACTTATCGAGTGGCACCACTTTATACGTGCACAAGCTGCCCGAAACATGTGTAGCATACGATAGAAGCGATGTGTACTAAGTAAGTACGGGTCTGCGATGTGCGATGACGTAGCTGAAAACACGGTAGAGTCACGTCATTCCGGGCGCTGCCCTAGAGCCTGAGTCTACTAGTAGCCTAGTACTAGAAGTAGGCTTAGGCACAATATGCACTAGCATTTCGTCTTCCTAAAAAAACGAAGGAGGAATGACATACCGTTGCTCATCCGTACTACTATCCCCATCCCATTTGTAGGGCGCGTATGGAGGGCAGACAGAGGCCCGGCGCGGATTCGTGGATCAATGCGCTAGTGCTGGAACTAGGGTATGGTGTTGCGTCGTCGTCGGGTTGAGTATGCGAGCTCGTGCTGGTGTTGGGGGACGTCGAAATAGAGAAGAGGGAAGGGGGAGCTCGAGGACGGCTTTGTGGAAGGAGGATGGTCAGCACCTGTGATAATGAACGGAGAGAAAGACAAAGGAAATAAGTGCAAGAGGATTGCTACGAAAGTAGCACAGAGGCGCAAGACCAAAAAAAAATGAAAAAATCAAGCAGAATTTGCTCAAAAACGCGAGAGTTGCAGAGACCGAATCGAGAAGTATATGGTCCGCGTCTGGAGATGCGGAGAAGCCTTCGGGAGGCGCGTAGGATGCAGTACCCGAAAGGAGGCCGGTGAAGCACTCTCTAAATGCCACATAGGTAGACCGTCTGGTGGCGACAGCGAACGCGCGTATGATGCACGAGGGGGAGCGCGCTTCTGTGCACACCCAAATAGTTGATGAAGGGTGCAAAGGAAAGCGGAGAGATAGACACCAAAAAGCAGAAGGAAATCCAATAATTGGCGAAAGAATTCCCATTAAACGGGGTGCAGAAAAGTAAAAGTCTGCAACAGAGAGACGAGCTACACAGCGTGGCCTTTGCACGGGCTAAGAGCCCCGCGGAGCAAGAAAATGTGGCGAAATCCCAATAAACTACCCGAAATCCAGATGAAGCTGCCACAATTGAAGGGAGAAGGTGGAGGCAACAGAGGACGAAAGAACGAAAAGGAGGAGCGAGAAAGAGTCCAAGAATACTCACCGACTCTCAGCTACATCCAATCCCTCTGCATCCGAAATGGAACGTGGGTCCGTCAGACGCCAGATTTTGGATCTTGGCGCACTCACTGCGCCCACTTGCGAGGCTAGACGTGCTTGCACCTGGGGAATCGTCGCCGGATGAACCTAGGCCAACGACAGGGATCGATGCCGTACAGAGGGCGGCTCGGTAGCAGGCCGCGAATTAGATGTACTTGGGAGCGTGCGCGCCTCCTTTTGTGCCAAGTTCTAGTGTTGCCGCGGTCCGGTTCCGTCCGGTTCAACACCCAAGTTTGCTGAACCCAGAACCGAACCTGGGGTTCGGTTCAGCAAAAACCTTGAACTTTGAACTGGACCTTGGGTCCAGGTTCACCGAGGTCCAGTTCAAGTTCAAGAGCGGTTCGGACGCGTTCGAACTAATTTTTCTTCCCACGCCAAACAAAGTACTTATTTTGGATACAGCTATGACACGATGTTGCTTACAGTCGATGCTGACTCTAGATTTGATGCGCGTTAAGGCAAACAAGGACAACATGAAATCCTTAAGCCTCTGCAGGTCGAGGGGTGATTTCCCACCATCAAATATATGGATTGGAAGGTAGTTACTAATAAAATGAGAGGACATTGAACTCCATAGCAAGGGCGGAGCCGGGGATGTCGTGAACTTCGAAGAACTTACAGTAGCGCCCAAGGTAGCGCCGATGGGGCTCGGCCGACGTGATGTTTTTTCTACGACCAGGTCTCGACAAATTATTTGAAGGGGCCACAGACAAATGACTCGGACAATAGTAGTGATGGGCGCGCACACTGGCATGGGCATATAAATTTAACTTGTGATGGGTGGTACAACAGTGAAGTGCAAAATGAAGCAGACGATGAACTACCGGACCTTGAATAATACTTAGTACAGTGTAATGTATATATTCAGTTCGAAGTTCGAACGGGTTCGGACAGGTTCAGTAAGGTTCGGGGAATTTTGGAAATTCTTGAACCATGAACTGGACCTGTGGTTCGGTTCAGCGAACGTCACAGCCACTGAACCGGACTTTCGGTCCAGTTCAGGTCCAGTTCAGGTTCAGCAGCGGTTCAGAACTGAACCGCGGCAACACTAAGTGCCAACGAGCACGTCCCGAAAGAGCACGGAGCGTGTTGGTGCCTCGCGAAGATATCGAAGAAAGTGCCACGCGGCGGCTGAGGCGACGGGCCTTGCACCGGATTCGTCGTGGGCTGCGGACGTAGGGAGATGAGACAGAACCGACCCAACAGCTCCGGGGAAATGGCGGTGGCGGAGCGTCCAGACTTCCGTTCCGACGTGAAGTGCAGCGAGTTCTCCCCCCGGCGCAAGCGAGGTGCCGGATTGCGTCGTTTCTGCGGGTGCGATATGCCATGCCCCTTACGGTCGCTTGACGAAGGACAGGCGTACGTCGGGGGCCATATGGTGCCGTGCTTCTCAAGTGCTTCTGCAGCTGTACTTAACACTGGGCCCGGCGGGTAGTGAGCGTGAATGACGCCACTCGATTAGGACTGCCGGTGAACGTTCGCCGTCCCTGCGAATGTGAAGATAAAAACCTTCGCCCACTCAGTAATTGGTAAGATCTGTGTTCGATATTTCATACCTTCAGAATTTCCATTACTCGTCCAATGTCGCCCTCGGGGATCGCATAATTCAATTCTGTCCACCAACCAAACTCCATGACGAATAGAATGCTGTTACTCAACACACGATCGCCATCGAACTCGGCGTCCTCGGTGTGGATGTGCGGCTCGTCTTTCGGTGTGGCGGATGGAATATCTGGCGCAGGGGCTTCTGAAGGTGGGGCATCGACCTCGTCTTCAGAGTCGTCAGTATTGTCAGCAAGACTGGGCGGATCTTCCTCGGCGTCAGCCTCTGCGTCGGGGATCGCAGCAGGTGCGGATGGTGGCGTCCATGGAGTTCCTTTTGGGGCGTTCGTCTCGGGGATTGCCTGGTTGTATTCCTCTGCGGAAAGAGCTTGATTATATGCATTTTGGGAAGCGTAGCGGTTGCACAGAGTCTCGGCATGCTCCAAAAGATCATCGAGCGTCGGAAGTGCATCTGAGGCTGCTAACGCCTCAAAATGAGAGTGAATGTCGGTATCCATTCCCAGAATAAGCCTTGATCCAAATAAGCGATGGGAAAGGAAAAAGAATGCATAGACTTACCGCCAACAATCAAGAATGTGCGCTTCCCAAATCAAAGTCATGCTTCGGCTGGTCGGATAAAAGTCGCATTTTTTGAGATCTGTGGGGCGCTTCATATTGGCGGCGTTTGAGCTGCGTGAAAGGGACGAGGGATCCTTGGATGCTGAAGGCCCGTAATGATTAGACGCGCATGAATTGAGGTCGGTAGCCTTCGTGTGCCAAGTTTCGGGCGTGCTGATAACATTTCGGAAGA
>JARJCV010000764.1:0-13379 GCA_029281435.1 Mycena haematopus
CATTTGCTGAACCTTGAACCTGAACCCAGGTTCAGGTTCGGTTCAGGTTCGAACTCGGTTCGAACCCCCAATTTTTTCCCACAGAATAATATTGAAATTTGAGGCAACCAAAGCTTAATTGGGTACTTGGTGAGTGTCAGCCATATCATTGGTCCTTACCTAGAGGTAATCTGTACTGTCTGAAGCTTTGAAAGTACAATTCTCATATATTTGGACAAAATATTGAACTTTGATTTCAATTAGAACAGTAATATATTTCACTAGAAACACATCTGTAGCCTACAGGACCCTCTAAAGTATTGTATTGTACAATTGGTGAGGGATTACACATCAAATGGGATGAAAATACACCCTGAAATGATGAAAATCAGTCAAAAAAATGCCCAATCGGTTCGGGGTTCGGTTCAGGTTCAAAAAAATATTTTTTGGCCTGAACCTGAACCTGAACTTCGGTTCAGGTTCGGGCATTGGCCGAACCTTGAACCTGAACTTCGCGTTCAGTTCAGTTCGGTTCGAGTTCGAACCGAAATCTGAACCGAACTTTCCCACCACTAGCTCCCTTGATGTTTTTGTAATGCAAATAAATCTGTATTTCTTCTTTTAAAATTGAAAAGCTTGATTCATTCCAAAATTCTCAAATAATACAATACCATTGCAACCTTCCTCCGAAAACTCCACCCTCCGCTGAGCATTGCGGATGTTCGGGGGTCGCTTTTGTCCAAGGCATCATGGGAGCGTAGCCTCCTGGACGAGGTGCTGATGGACGGGCAGCGGTTCGTTGTACTGCCCTTGGATGTACGCGGGGAGCGTGGGGAGGTTTTGAATGCTCGAGAGGCATTCGGCGGGACCTTCTGCGGTACATTTCCCTCCCTTCTGGTGGCATTCAAGCTTTCTCCCCTCCGCTCTAGTCGTTTGACCACTAAAATAGGAGATTCGTCAGAATAAGCAGATTTACATGGGAAAATGAGAAACGAGGTCGCACTGCGGTGTTTATGAGTACTTCTTCACTTCTCCTCGTTTTGCGGCGGCCTTGGCACTCTGCATGAGGTGGATAACATGTTGAGCCATATTCGAGACGGTGGTAGAGGTATGAAAGCTAATTACATTAACCCGACCTTTCGTGCTCAAACATGTACAGGATATTTACCTTGGAATTAAAATGCAAAACAAAAATATTCGGCCTGGGGCAACATCAATGAAGGGTTTCCGCACTTGAAATCCACAGAACTGCTTACCGAGGTGGCCAGGGAAAAAAAAAAGATCTGGGCTAACCGTTATAACGCACACCATTGGCTGATGGAAGCCCCAGCGCCACCGCCAATCTTACGTGTCATCCGGCGGCGGAGGGTGCGGAGGGTCGCAGCGGAGGGTGCAGAGGGTGCGCGGCGGAGGGTGCGGAGGGTGCACAGCGGAGGGTCGGAGGAGGGTGGGCGTGCGGTCGCGGCCAGCGCAGAGGTCATGTGAAGATGAGGGCGAGGCGTTTGAAACGCCAGCTCATATACTCAGGATAATGCATTATGTTCTGGGGAAATCCCGCAGATGCAATGCATTATCTTTGGGCACTCCCCACACTGCCACAATGTTCCCAATTGGGTAATATGGTCCCAGGATTTAGATAAATGATGCCGAGAATAAAGCCCAGAAAAATAGTCAAAAGCCTGGTTTGAACCCACAACCTCTACATCAACAAATGATGGCAAAGCACTGAACACATAGCTATTAGACTAAAGTGGTTATATAAGTTGTGGTTTGTTTCCCAGCTAGGGCAAGGCTAGCCTTGCCCTACCTGGGACTGCTAATACCCAGACCTAGGCCAGGCAAGCTGGCCTAGCTCTTCGGCAGTTGTTTGACACTGTCTATTGTTTGTTTCTATGTGTTTGAACCCAAACCTTTAACCTCCTAACCTCCTAACCCCTAACCAACCCAAACCTTTAACCAAAGACATCAATATTCCTGTGTCCTAACCCCTTACCCCCTAACCCCTAACCTCTAACCAACCCAAACCCCCTAACCCCTAACCAACCCCAAACCCTAACCACCTAACCAATGGCCTTAGCAGGCCAGAGGAGGGGTGTTACCAGCCCAATATCCTCTGATCAGATGCAGCACTTCTATAAGGCTCTGATGGGATAATGGTATGTAGCATTGCTAGCAGATTTTGATGCCATCATGCAAGTGTTTTTGGGTTCAACTCCCGCTGTTAACATTCCATTAATTTAATTTGTTGCTCCTCGGACATCAGGCTGGTCACGTGATATATTACTATATATGGTCTCCCCAGAGATAATGCATTACATCTGCGGTATTTCCCCAGAATGTAATGCATTAACTTGACCTTATAAGGTGGAAACGCAGCTTGACCTGCGACTTTGTTGAGGGTCAACTTGGGGACGACATGGGTGAGTGCAGTGTGCGCGGCGGGTGATATAGGTGGCGGAGGCTGCGAGCGGAGGCTGGGATCGACACGGCGATTGTGACGTGGTGTCGCACACGTGGCGTCTTCCCGAGCGTTTCCGCTTTTGGCTGCCCTCCCAACACGTCCTCCACATCGCGCCACTCCTCCAGTTGCGCCTCGCTCTCGCTCTCCCTCCCGCTCAACTTCCTCGACATTCTCCCACCCCTGTCCGCCCTAACCCTCAGCGTCGGATCCGGGCCGGGCCTTCTCGTCGCGCTTTTCCTGCAGCGCCACCCGCACTGCTCCAGCTCCAACTCCTTCCTCGGCATCGATGTCGCCCAGCCCCCTCCCGCCCTGCCATAAACCGCTTTCTACTCGCCGCCAACACTGTCGTCGTCCCGGGCAGGGTGAGCTTCATCCGAGCGCTCGCTATTCGACTCGGCGCTCGCGTTCTTGGCTGGCTCCACCAACAGGAGGTCTTTTGGCACTACCGGCGCTCGGAGTGACCAGCCTGTGCCCAACTATCTGGCACGACGAGCCTGCGCAACCCTCTGCGCAACCCTCCGCAACCCTCCACACAACCCTCCGCATAACCCATTCGGATTCGGTGGGCAGGGTGTCGCAGGCCCCAGCTGTGGTGGGAAGCCCTCGATCCCAGGCCCCCATCAGATGTGGAGCGGCTGATCCCCAAGCCACTTCCTCGTGGTGCATTCAGCGCCGCTGTCCCGCCTGCACCCTCCGCCAACCCTCCGCACCCGCTGCAATGCTCGTGGATCTCGATATTGCTACCCTAATCGCTGCCGTTCCACTCGACGTGGTGACCACCACCCTCACCAAAGCCCTGCACTGCAGAACATGCAGGCCCGCATTAACTTTTTGTATCATTGCACCCTCCGCATCTCCGCAAACACTTTTGTGAATGCTTCACTTTGTTCCAAATCACTGGATCTTGCTGCCATACGTCCCTTGAGTACATACTTCTTGTATCCCCGACATATTTCTTCTAGCGCATCCTCTCTACCCTCTTCTTTCTATTCTATATTGTTTTATTCTTATTTCTGTGTAGATGAATACATTTCATGTATCGTGCTGTGTTGTATTACTTCTTGTGTAATGTATTCTGTCGGGAACGATGTGTAGTTGCGTTTTGAAGTTTTGCAGAGGGTCTGGCGGAGGCAAGTTACCGAAACAGGACATTTCCTAAAGGGGACATACCAATTGGGCCGAATAAGAACCCTACTGCAACTAATAGAACCCAGAGGTTAGCCTTCCGCGCTCTCACTTAGACACTTTTTACTTACCCAACGAAAACTGTCTTCTAGACGGTTGCCGTAACGGTTTCGTAGACTCCCCAGGTGGGATAGGGAGCGCCGTAAACGCGTTCGCACGGCGAGCGGGAGGGGGTCGTATATCGTGTCCGCGAGGTCCCGGCACCCATCGAGGAGAATACCTGCGGTTTCGATTGCGTTAGATCGTGTTACTGTAGAGTTTCGCTCAATTCGAAGTCACGCGTCACGCCCACTTTTTTTTTATTGCGGAAATAATTCTTTCTCAATTTATGGGATTTCTTTTGGATTTTAATTGTATCAAAAATCCCATGTTCGATTCGAATTGATCGAAACTGTACAGTATGTTAAGGGAAGGGGAGAGAGACACTACCTTGATGCCCCGCGAATGGCAGTGATACAGCAAATCCACCCGCCCCCGGATCGAACGGGTGTATTGCGACGAGTTGAGGCGGTTGGACACTGTGCTATCGGATGAGTTCAATACTGTGGTTCTGTGTTGGGTTTCAACTTCGAATTAGCGTCGAAAATGACTGACGACTACGAGTATCAGATCCTTGGCCAAAAAATTGAAAGCTAATGACACGCATCACTCAACCCCAGAATCTCGCAACAAATCGTCGAATCAAATGCATTTCATCAGGAGCTGCAACTGTAAGTGCACAACATGCGCTATCGGGTGGATTATTTAAAAAAGATCGCATATGGTTCATCGAAAAGCGATTATTGGGAAGTGGAGCGAAAAAGCGGCGCCCGACTTATCACCCGACCCCGGATCGAACGGGGGTCTGTATTGCGACGAGTTGCAACTTGCAGCGGGTGCACACCGTGTGTTATCGGGTGGGTTGAAGCTGTGGTTCGGTGTTGGGTTCTATCTGCTGCAAAAATGAATGAATGAACGATGTCGAGTAGATACTTTACCCTCACACAGGCGCGTCTCGTTGGTGTTTCGGTTGAATATTAGATTACCACTCCAAGCCGCAGCGCGTACATTAATTAGAACGCGCGATCCGAATCCCAATTCGGGCCCTTGAGAACCAATGTTGCCCCTAAGTTACTTAGTCTTAGACTAAGTAAGTACCTATTTGATCCAAGTTGAACGCGAGCGTCACGTGGGGGCGTTTTCGACGCAAATTGAAATTGGCCGAGAGAGATTTGTCAGAGGCATGTTTCTTACGAGGCGAAGTACGTCGACGTCAAAACACTAAACAAATGTATAACATTTGTAGCGCGCTTTGCGGCAGAGCCCACTAACCTCCTAAACTTGGCTAACCAGTTTTTCCCCTTCAAATAAGGTTCAAATAATTCGATACAACATAGTTACATTTTCTTGGGCCAGACTACTCCTTTCCAAACATCTGCCCAACGAATATGAGTGTCGACTGTTTGCTGTGGGTTAAAGTCATTGAGAATGTTTTGAAAGTCGGTTGAAAAGATTGGTTCCGCGGTCATCGTCGTGCGGCAATATGGACATTCGAATGACTTCTCGACATTGAGGCGAATACACACCAGACAGAACGAGTGTCCGTGGTCCTGAAAATTTGCAATCCCGTCCATATCAACGTCCATATTTGCAGAGGCAAGGAGTCCGATTTTGGGATCTCCGAGGATAGTTTGCGCTGCTTGAAAGAAGGTCAAATGAGGACGGGGAATCAACAGAACACAATAACGCACAAGGAGGACTGGATGCTGCACTGGTTGAATTGCCCTGTCTAAGCTCCAGCAGGCCAGAACTCAATCGAACGGCAGATTCAGAAGTGTGCTCGGAAACAAAACGGAACCAGTCCAAGCCAAGAACGACATCCGAAGGCAAGGAAGAAGCAACCGGAAGATTGTTTACGTGCGTAGAGATGAGTCCAGAGGTGCACGGAAGAGTCAGAACACCCGAAGCTCGAGAATTCGAAGTACGAAGGCCAGAGTTAATGACCCAATCCAGAGAGACAGAAGATATTGGAGCATTGCAGTCAAACACAGTGGAAACAGGAACATCGCAGAATGTGGCGCGGGACGCCATGCGAAGCAGGATGGAGAGCGAGACAGAGCAAGATTCCCAAAAAAAAAATCAAAAACACGTGAGATGACAGATGATCGCGGAGAAATAGGCAGAGTACGAAACTGAATATGACTCACACTATCAAAACACGAAGCAAGAATGACTCACGAGGTGCTCTGACGGCCGCTAACAAGTTATCCACCGCGCAAGAAAATCAGAATATATTCCCTGATGGCAAAAGATAAAGGGTGCAGATATTGGGCTTCAAATAGTATTTGATAGTACCTTCCAATGCCATGTTTTTGAATGATGACCAAGTGTAAATGACATATGACTAAAAGCTCATGACTGAAAATACAAACGCACGCCAAAAGTTAGCCGATCGCTCCTCAGGACCCACTACCTAAAGTTAGTGGGCATAAAGCTAGCTCGGGCCGTACTTAGTGTTTGTTGCGTATAAGTACATTCGGAAGTGCTGTCAGAATCTCACCGATGTCCAAAGTACAGTGCTTTTCGTTTCGCGAGATTGAACGCGTTTTCTATGATTCACTTGGGCGTCTTCCCGAGTGGGACCCTACGCAGCACAAAGAACAGACAAAAAGGGAGGCCAACTTCGGTCGCGTTTCCGTATAAATATAACCCACCGCCGAACGCCCGACTGCCTTCGACGCCACGGATAATGTGATGCGAAGAACGAGAGGCGCACGGATATTGTGAAAGGGCGGGTGTGAAGGTGTGAAAGCGTCGAATTTGACGTGATGCGGGCCGAAAGCACCGATTCTGGCGTGGTTGGAGGAGTGGTTTTGGGGCCTTCAGCTGGAGTGTCAGAGGAATGAAACAAGCCGATAGCGTCAAAATATCGGTGAATGATACAGGATTTTTTTTTGGTTCTACGGAATGCTGTTTTCGGAGGGAACAGGTTGAATTTCGCGTGATGGCGCGTTGAATCTCTTTTCCTGCTCTTTCCTTGCCTTCAATCCATCTATTTCTCACATGTAAATTTGACTTTATCTTTTCATGATCCGCAGAATAAATCAAACCTCGCGCGCCAGTCTTTTTTCGCCCCCAATTCACGATTTTGTAGCCCACACGTGATATGTTTCCCAAAGTGGAATCGTGATGGGATCCGGAAACGGTAAGCGACGGTCTTCTTCTGACGCGCGCGTATATAAAGGCTTCGGGGCGCTTCAGGCTCTCCTTCGTTCCTCTTCCCTTCTCTCTCCTCCTTCCTCCTCCTCCTCCGTTTCCTTGTATCTCCTCTCCCTCGTCTTCCTCAAGGGTGTGTCTCGCTGCTCGCAATACCGTACGTGCTCTTCATCTCGTTCTTTTGTTGTCTTTTTCTCGTTCTCTGGAGTGTTTCTGCGTTCTTGGTGGCTTTCTGATGCCGAGATAAGCGTTACTACTGGGTTCTGTGACCGTCGGGGTGTCTTTTTCCGGTCTTTTCTCTCTTTTCTCTCTCTTTTTCTTTGGTTTTTGCGGGTATGCGTCGTCTTTGGGTGTCTCAAGGACATCCAAGGCATGTTGTGTGCTCGCAGGAGACAGGTATCGATGCGGCGAAGGCTTTCGTCGGGTGGATGAAGACTAGGAGGAAGCGCGCTGAAGACAGTCTACTTCTCCGTCTTCCCTGCGCCTTCCATCGGGTGTCTCAAGCCGCGTACAGAGCGGTTAGCGCCTTTCGTCGCGTGGATCCTGGACTAGTTTTTTCTGCACGCTCTCTTTCTCTCTGTGAGGGCGGCAATGTCCTCGGGTGATTCTTGGCCATGCACGCTCTCTTTATCTCGCCTTCCTCGATGTATCGTCTCCTGGTTGTAGGTGGATGAAGACTAGGATCCAAGATGGGGCAGAGCGCTGCGAAGAGAGTGTACTGTCCTCTGCGTTCCTGGTTCGCAGTTCCCTCGTCATTCGGGTGGATCCTGCGTTTTTGCGCCGCGTGCAGGGCGGTTAGCGTCTTTCGTCGCGTGGATGCGTGAGTGATCGCTTCTGGACTTGGATAGTTTTTTTCTGCGCGCTCTCTTTCCCCTTCTCTTTTGGGGTTTGCACTATCTACCAAGGACAACATTGAGCTTTGGGTCTGTCGTCGGGTGATTTTCGTCCGTGCACGCTCTCTTGATTTTATCTTATTCTCGACGCATCGTCTCCTTAATGTAAGACGCCATCGTCGCGCGCAGACGTAAACCTTTTCCTTTTCTCATGCGCCGATTCTTTCCGTTGTCCGTGCGACTGACTTGTATACACAGCTCTCCTTTCCCCCGCTCGTCTCATCTCCTCGCCGCCCTCATTCTCCAACCCGAAAATGCAGCACCCACACCCGCACCATCACCAGCACCCTCACCAGCACCACACCCCGCCCTTCCACTCCGCTCATTACGACCCCAGCTCCGCGCACCCGCCCCCCTCCTCGTCGTCCATCTGGGCCCCCCAGCCGCAAGCCAACGAAGCCGCCTGGCCGCGCGCGCTCGAGGCCTTCTCCCGCGCGGCCGGCCCCCAACTCCAACCCCAAATGCAACCCCAGATGATCACGCGCGAGGACGTGTTCGAGCCCCTCCCTGCCGTAGGAGTGGTTGGGCCCGGGGTGGTTGGTGATCGACGCGGGGGTTTGAATATGCACATGGGGAGTGGGAGTGCGACCCCGGATTTGAAGGCTGATAACGTACGTCGCTTCCTTTTTCTTTTCTTTCGTTTTATCTGCGGTGTGCTGAGGCGTTTTTGCGGGGTGATAGCACGTCGAGCAGCTCCTGCGCACCCTAAACCTCAACTCGCCGGAGCCCATGCCCACATCCGCGCCCATGACGCCCGCGGCGCGGTCGTCGCCGGGGTCTGCGTCGGTTGGGAGTGAGCATAGCGTGCGGAGCGTCCACAGCAGCAATGGCGGCAAGACGAAACCCGCACCGCTCACGCTCGACGTTAGCTTCGGCAGCTCCAACTCCGCGTCCGCATACACCGCCGACACATCCTCGTCCGCGTCCGCGTCCGCTGCCAACCTCAGCACCTCGTCTCACAACCTCAGCACCACTTCGTCCTCGTCGTACAACCTCAGTACCTCCGAAGGCGACTCCCTCCCGTCGCTGACCTCCGGCACCGGCTCCTCGTCTTCGTCTGGATACCCGCAGTCGCCCGACTTCTCCCCGCTTTCGTTCGGCTCTGCGCTCCTCACGCCGTTGGACTCGCCGCATGGGCATGGGCATGGACACGCGCAGCTCGTGCAGCTCTCGCCGACACATAGCATGCATTCGCCAACGCACAGCATGCACTCCCCGACGCACGCCCTGCATTCCCCGACGCACGGTCTGCACTCCCCGACGCACGCCCTGCACTCCCCGACGCACGGCCTGCATTCGCCCACGCACGGCCTGCATTCTCCGACGCATGGGCTGTACTCGGTCACCGGCGGGGGCGGCGGGCATTTCTACAAGGAGCGCGGCGGCGGTGGGTACGCGTACGACCCGCCGTCGCCGTACGGCCTGCTGGGGAGTCCTGGGGCGCGGATGCCTGCCTCCGGCGGCTTGGGTTTGGGTTTGGGTGGGTTGGGGTACGGGAGCAGTATTGCGAACGCCAACATCACCACGAGCAATAACAACGGCAACAGCAGCAGCAACGGCGGCAACAACACCACCGGCGGCAATAACAGCAACGGTAACACCAACTCGCGCTTCCTGCCCCTGCCAGGGACGCCGCCGTCGCTCGCCCTCCCGTCGTTGATGCTCAGCGCGCAGGCGCCGTCCCATACGCACTTCGGGGTGGATGCGGGGTATTACCACGCACGCGCGCGCGCCGTGGAGCTCGACTTCCGCGGGAGCGATAACGCTTCGTCCATTGGTGGTGCGGGTGCGGGTGTGGGGGATTGGATGCGCGCGGACGGCGGGCTCGGGCTCGATCTTGGCCCTGGACTCGGGCAGGGACTCGGGCTTGGGGTTGGTTTTGGACAGGGCGCGGGCGCGGGTGCGTTGTTTGGCGGGACGGTGTTCGGTGGGGGTGGGGTGGTGGCGCGGGGAATGGAGACGAGGCTGGTGTGTTCGAGTATCAGCAGCAGCAGCAGCTTAGGGCACAGCAGCACCAACAGCAGCAGCAGCAAGTCGAGGCTCAGCACCAACGCGCACAGCAGGTCGAGGCGCAGCACCAGCGCGCACAGCAGCAGCAGCAGCAGCACGATGCGCTCGGGCTCGGGCTCGCTGCGTTCGGCGGTGGAGGGGGCGGGGGTGGGAAGGTCTGGGATGCGGGGATTGGGACGGGGGGTACTGCTGATGCGGGTGCCAGGGCGGATAACGGTGGTGCTGCGGGTTCTACTAGCGGGCATGGACAGGGACACGGGCGCGAGCGCCCGGCGAGCGGGGGAGGAAATGAGGTTTGCTCTTCCCAACTCCGTGCTCTTGATCCTCACAATCATTTGCGCAGCCGATAAACTTCCTCTCGCTCCTCCACCCTGCTTCGTCGCCGCCGTACGCCGCGTTCGTCGCTCGCATCATCAAGAGCGCGGACCAGCAGGCGAGTATCTTTTTGCAGCAGAAGCTCAAGGTGGGTTTTCGTCGTGCCTTCGCTTCTTGTTCTTTCCTGGTGCTGACAATTTTTTCCCTTTGGCTAGGTCGCAGGCATTGAGGAGCGCGGCCGCATCGTCGACGCGATCTGCGCACGCGGTGGGGAGATGATGATGCATCGGTGCGTATCGTCGCCGCTTTCGTCCTCGCTGTGCTCACCCCTCGCACCACCACTCAGCTTCGGCAACTGGGCGGTCCAGCGCTGTCTCGAAGCTGCGACGGGCGCCGAAGAGCGCCTTAAGATCGTCGCGTGTATGCGGTAGGTCTTCTCCACCACCCTCCTCCCTCTCCGTCCTCCCTCCTCCCTCTTCCCCCCCCCCCCCCTCCCTCTCTCTCCCCCCTCCCTCCCTCCTCCTCCGTCTCCATCGCCCTCTCCATCGCCCCCTCTCTCTCTCCCTCCCCCTCCCTTCCTCCTTGTCTTATCCCTCGCACTGGGCGACCGAGCGCTAATCCCAATCCCGTTTCCGCAGCGGCCGCGTCGTCGACCTCGCGACGAACTGCTACGGGTGCCACGTCCTCCAGAAGGCGCTGGACTGCGAGGAGGAGGAGGTCCGGCTACTGATTGTGTCGGAGCTGCTTATGGGGGATCCAGCGCAGACGCTTGTTAACAAGCATGCGTCGCATGTGTGGAGTAAGGTGCGGCTGCCCCTCGTTTCCTCGCGCCGCTGTTCCCTACGATCATATTCATATCGTCGTCCTCCCTCCCTCACCTATTATCTTGCCTTCCCTTCCTTCATATCGTTTTCCCCTTCCTTCTGCTCCCCGTCCTCCTTTCTTTGACTGACGCTCCCTAGATCATGGAGCTTTCGTGGACGCCGCCTGCGCCGCCGATCTTCGCATAGTACGTGGCCACATCTCTTCCTGTCGGGGTCGATCGCTCCTGATTCATTTTCGCTCAGCGTGAACAAGTCGCTCAAGGGCAAGTGGGCCGCGCTTGCTTGCCACGAGACAGGGTCCCTCGTCGTGCAGGTGCGCTCTCGCTCCCCGTCGTGTCCTTTCTCTGACTCCTCTGACTCATTCACCCTCATGCAGCACGCGTTTGAGAACCTCGAGGAGAGCGCGAAGGAGGGTATCGTGCAAGAGCTACTGGGGCAGGGCACAGCGGTGTTCGGCGAGGTCGCGAAGAGCCAATGGGGCTCGTATTGCGTTCAGCACAGTACGTTCGCTCCTCACTATCCCCACTCGCGTTCTGATGGTCGCTCCTCCCTAGTCCTCGAGCACGGGTCGGACGCGCACCGTCAGATGGCGCTGGAGCACCTGCTCGCTGGCCTCCTGGAGTTTGCGACAAACGAGCAGGGGAGCAAGAGCGTTGTGAAGGCGCTCAAGGAGGGCGGGAAGGAGACGCTCGACCGCGTCGTGCAGCGCATGTGCGAGCCGGCAAAGGGGTACGTCGCTCGCTCCTCCTTCGTCCCGCCTCGCTCATTCGTGCTGACGGTTCCGCAGCGCTCGTCGTGCGATGATCGTGGATCTCGCCTTGTCGCTTACGGGGAGCCAGCTGATCGCCAGCGTATTGCCGACGGTACGTCTTCCTTGCTAAGATTTTCTCCAAGCTGATCATTCATCGACCCGAAGGCCGACAAGGACCAGCGCGCGCTGCTCTACGACTGCATCCGCGGGCACATCGTCACCTTGCGGGGCTGTAAGACCGGTTCTAAGGTTATCTGGCTTTTGTACGTCCATTCGACGTTCCTTTGCCCGTGACCACCTCACGACTCTCCTCTCCTAGCGATCGGATGCGCGCGTACTACGGATACTAAATCCATTTCGTTCTTTTGCTTGCCTGACGGATGAGATAAAAACTCATGTATGTCTTTCATCTTCGCTTGGGTGCTACGCTGATGTGCTGTCGGTAGCACTACTAAGCTTATCCCGCGATATTATTCGGCCATTTCCTTTCCATTATCATCCATCCAGCATCGTCCATCATGGGCACGACCATCTTAAAGCATTAAACGACGCGCTTCAAAATAAGAAGACGAAAATTACTTCACTTAATCGGCCCACTCAAAAAATAGGAGAATCTTATAGCAGGACCTTATCTCGCTGCTCATACTCGGACGACGACTCACTCGCACTCGCATGCACACTCGCATTCACACTCGCATTCATACGCATACGCACGCATCGCATCCTCGAATCACGCTCGCACTCGGTCATATCGAATCATAATCCATCATCATGAAAGCAATCTCGGAACAAGATAATCGTTACTCATATCATACCATCCATCCATCCATTCACGTATCGTCTGCACGCATCCACGCATCCATATACTGTTTCTGGTTTCCGATTTCCGACACGAATTCTGCATTAGGTACAATCATCATCCATATCCTCGCTCGATACGCGACCATTTCCATTTCCTTCCTGCTCGTTTTGCATCCATCCATCTTTCCGTTTCCTCAAATACGCTGGCTGTCGCTACATCGCACGCACGCACACCTGCACGATATTCCAATTTTTTTCTTTATTTTACATGCTCATTCGATCGCATATGTAGATCTTCGACTGCATAGATACAAGAAACAGAACCAGAATCAGAACCAGAACGCACATGTATCACCTACCTCACACTCCCTTGTAGCAATTGAATTGTGTTTGCCGCCTTTGATATTACTTTGATCAAATGAGGCAAGTGTGCCGATTATTGCAAATTGCAATAAGCAAGGAGGTTGAAGCGTTGAAGACGAAATCCAAGCAATTGTGACCGAAATAATACGAAGCTTGACTATCGTTGAAAAAAAAACGCGACGCGAACTGCTCGGAGTTGGGCGGTCCAACGCTATCTCGAAACTGCCACGGGGGCCGAAGACCACGCGCATGCTCTCTTGCGCTGCGCGCCTTTTCTTCTTTCGCGCTATCTCTTCTTCTTTGGGCGGTTGGATCATCTCCTGGCTGTACTCAGGACGTCTGAGACGCGTACGTATCAGTCCGTCGTTCTTCCGCGACGATCTTGTCTTTGGCGTGCTGTATACGTGCTTCCGTTCATTTTCTTGGGTGAGGATATCAAGGTGCAAGCACAGTGATCTTGATATTGACCTTTGTACGGTCTACTTATTGGATGTCCCAAACTCGTCGTACAGAGACATAGCGTCTGCTGAGGATATCGGACGATCTTGGGTATGCACTGCCTTCTGGATGCTTCCAGGATATTCAAGTCCTGTCCCCTAACG
>JARJCV010000765.1:0-13310 GCA_029281435.1 Mycena haematopus
GTCTTGGAGGGACAGTCTTTGGTCTTTGAAAGTGAGTCTTTGGTGTCTTTGTCTTTGACACTTCATGCTCGGTCTTTGGGATCACATCTTGGAGTTTCGTCGCTTCAGTGCGACATCCAAGACATTTTTTTTGGCCTACAGTTTGAAGTATTAGTATGATAGCACGTAGTACGAGAATGAAGTTGATATTGTTCCCATCGTGCTAGGACCCCTGATAGTACCTTTGAAGGCTAGATCCCAAAACACCCCAATCGGCCGATTTTTGTCCGAACCGATTTGGGGCGGATTGCCCGATTTTTGTCCGAACGGGACCTAGCCTCAGATGCCGTAAGTCGCCAAAAAAGGGAATTTTGGGGTCTAAGGAGCGAAAAAAGCCCAAAATTTGTTTCTGCCTCAGTTTTGTGTTCTTTTAGGCATATTTCCGTGGAATTTTTACATGCAAATAAAATCTCACCCGAATTTTGGCCCCCAAAGGTAGGTTTATCCACCCCAAAAGCAGCGATTTTTGTCCGAACAGGATCTAGGTAGCTGCGGTCAGACCCCTCATTTTTGTCCGAACGGGACCTAGGTTTTGGCCATCAAATGGCCAAAATTTGTCCGAACCGGGATCTGGCCTCCCAAGGTATTATCGGGGGTCCTATCGTGCTCTGCGTACTCGTTATTCCCGCTGCCAGATGCACAAGAAATCCGATAAAATGTCGAAGTCCTTCAAACTCCGCTCTCACGTGCGATCGCGTGATGCTGGTTGATTCAATGATGTCATTGATTGATCGTCGCAACGACGTCGCAACTGCCACGTCACTCAGAATCAAGCTTGTCCTTTCCCCCCCACCACCCTCTCTGTGATTCTTGCCCCCGAGGCGCCAACGCTTCTCTGTGTTGTGCCGACACTCCCCGTGCCAAGTCTCGTCACCCGACAGCCCTTCCTACTGGGACATTGGCTCTAAGATCTCCCCTCAGTGCGACCTCGTCCTCAATCACCCTCACCCTCTCTCCGCGGGCACTTCTATCGTCCGTCCTGTTGCCTTCGCGCGCCGTCAAGCCCGTGCACGTCATCAAATCCTGGAGTTCCCTCAAGCCCAGTACACCACCAAGCCCTCGTGCACCTTCAAGCTCTCGTGCACCTTCAAGCCCTTGTGCGCCTTCAAACTCCCGTGTGCTGTCAATATTCCTTGCACCGTCCAATCATCAATTCCTCGTGCCGCCAACTCTTCGCGCCGTCAATCCCTCATACGCCATCAAGCACATGAAGCTCTCGTCGGCGTCAAGGCGTGGCCTGGGATCATGGTGCCTCAGTGGAAAACGTGAGGCAAGTCAACAAAAAGGTATTATACCCTCCCTCGGTGTCCTACGTTACTCATGTGCATTACCAGGCTTCCTCTTTTCCCAACCCCTTTGCTAGACCTTCGCATCCAAGTCCTCGAAGGCTCGTAGAAAGTTTGCTTCTCTCTATGTAGGCAGTAAGTCTACTTTGCTACCATCTGATAACTGTTCTAATAAATGCTGTATGATAGGTCAAGCGCACTGGTGAAGTGGGACAAGGAACATTCGGAGGAGGTTAAGATGGCGGCGAAGTTTTGGACCGTGGCCGTGCGTCGCAAGGGCACTACTTCGAGCCGAAGCATGCCCGACACCAGCGACGGCGAGCTAGGACCGGAGGACGACCTTATTATTGTGTCTGCTGTATCTGTTTGATGAATTGAATGCCTGCTTTTGCCACATTACCTGCCTGATTAAACCGTCTTTGAGTGTCTTTGGTTATATCTTGGCAAAGATATCGGGCATCTTATCAAAGAATGAACCGTCTTATTGATCTTTGCAAAGACCAAAACATCTTTCAAAGACTTTTGGACCTTCTTTGTCAAAGACGCTGTCTTTGCTACAAATGCCGTCTTTGGCGTCTTTGGCGTCTTGGCAAAGACGTCAAAGACGCCAAAGACATACGTGTAGTTTTACTGATGCCTTAGAGTCACTGTCTTTCCTTCCGTCTATCCTCAGCAGCGAGGCAAACTCAGGGTTACATGGAGGCACATTGTATGATGTGCTAGACACTGCCAGTCTGGTCCCGGGAAACGCCACGGTGGATGCTACAGGCTTCAATGTTACTTGTAAATACTTAGCCATGTCTACACACCTCTCAACGACGTCAACAGAGAGCAACGGATATCTATTGATGTATCCAAGCGTACAGCCAGGAGCTACAGAAGCTACAATCAGCTCAACTCGTAAGTGTTTCTTTAAAGTGAATTTTATATCCCTAATTTCGACATAGAGCCAGGCATGATATCTGAATACCCATCGATAGCGGCAATTTAGGACCTGGTGATGGCTTGATCTTCTACAGCACTATCTCAATAATAGATTCTGGTGGTGAACAGGGGACGTTGGTCCTACTAAGCCCACCAATGAATACATCTGTTTCCTCTATCCAGATGTTCCGGTGCTCCCTGTCCCTAATCCCTCAGGTCGCAGTCGTGGATAGCCAGACTCAACAGATTCTCACAGTGGAACCTGATTTTACTAAAACTGCTTCTGAATGGATGCCATATACAGAGCCTGAGAACTTAGATAGCTGGGGCCTAGGCTGGGACCAAGGCTGGGGCTTTCCAAATGCGACGGGAAATATCCTGATCGACCTAGTTTGTCATTTAATCTTTACCTCTACCCTCACTTATTCTGAATCTGCAGTGGGAACTGTGGTACCAAACAATTCCCTCCACTGGTTACTTCCTGGATCTTACAATGCCCTCGACCACTACTGCCACTGCATCTGTTGCAGACATGTGAGCCTGATGTACCCTTCTCAATCACTCCTGATGTACTGATCATTGCCTCCCAGATATCTGATCCAGAAATTGAATTTGCCAGCAGCCATACCCATAATATCACACTCCATGATCTGGAAAATGCTCTATCTACCCTGGTGGCCTCCATGTTTTGGACAAGTAAGTTGAAGCTGTTACTGACTTCATGTTCAGCTTACCTCAATACATATTCAAGTGGGTCATAAACATCCAACTTATGCAGTGACCAATTTTATTGGCCCCATATACCGTGGCCGGGAGCCGCCAGCTTCATTAAGCGAGTGATTGTCACACACTGTGTGACACCCATCAGTGGCCACATCAAAGCCCGCACAGCCACCCGGCCTGTTGCCACAGTGGCCGCCGGTGCATTGTCCACCAGTCCGTTCGAGTAGAAGGGAGGGTCAGCTCAGCTAAGGTATGTATCTGGGGCTCAGGAAAAAAAGCTATGGGAATTAAATATGCAGATATGATATTGTATTAACGAAGGTCTACGATATTTATCGGGCTCGCCGCGCAAATAAGGGCGCGACAATTGATCTACAAAAACGGGTCCAGTGAGGCAGGTGGGTGAAGCTCGGGTATATCCTGCAGCAGAAGTAGACGTGGATATTTGTCCGAGGCGCCAGCAGAATCGGGGGGAAAAATGGGTGGCAATTTTGATTGAGACTTAAGTATCTTAAATCGCGATCCAACCTTCCGATTGCACAGGAAGCACATAACACAGGCCAAGAGCATCGAGGGGAAAGATAGAAAAGTGCAGGGAGAGGGCAGAAGGGTGTCGGACGGGACGAGGTGGTAGTCGTGGGTGAAAGGAGCATTTGTATTTGCGTCCCTTTGTTTGTGCCGCGTGATGGCCGCCCTGCGTGATGCTCTCAATTAGGCAAGTGTGTGGGTTGGCCGCCCTCTAACTTGACGGAAACACCATGCCCCGAGGGGCCTATATCATACTATATATTCTTGATCAGTAGGCGGGGAATCCTTTTTTGACTATTTTTTCGGTTTTTGCCACCCAGTTTTTTTTGTATTTGCCCTGGTGGCAATATAAATTTTGACATGGTATCATATCTAGTATCTACCAACTCAGCACTACTGTATATGAGCCCGATGAAAACCCTCTCTGGGGGAACAGTTTGGAGAACAATGGGCCGGAGGTGCCGCCGTCTCCGGCGCCACATTGGGGGTGTCACAACTGTTCCCCCAGAGAGGGTTTTCATCGGGCTCATATACAGTAGTGCTGAGTTGGTAGATACTAGATATGATACCATGTCAAAATTTATATTGCCACCAGGGCAAATACAAAAAAAACTGGGTGGCAAAAACCGAAAAAATAGTCAAAAAAGGATTCCCCGAAGCCCACTGATCAAGAATATATAGGCCCCATGTCGGGGGATGGTGTTTCCGTCGAGCTAGAGGGCGGCCAACCCACACACTTGCCAGGACCAGGCTTGAAGTTGCCTAATTGAGAACATCACGCAGGGCGGCCATCACGCGGCACAAACAATGGGACGCAAACACAAACACTCCTTTCACCCACAACTACCACCTCGTCCTGTCCGACACCCTTCTGCCCTCTCCCTGCACTTTTCTATCTTTCCCCTCAATGCTCTTGGCCTGTGTCATGTGCTTCCTGTGCAATTGGAAGGTGGGATCGCGGTTTGATCGCGGTTTAAGATAAGTCTCAATTAAAATTGCCACCCATTTTTCCCCCCGATTCTGCTGGCGCCTCGGACAAATATCCGTGTCTACCCCTGCTGCAGGATATACCCGAGCTTCACCCACCTGCCTCACTAGACCCGTTTTTTGTAGATCAATTGTCGCGCTCTTATTTGCGCGGCGAGCCCGATAAATATCGTAGACCTTGGTTAATACAACATCATATCTGCATATTAAATTCTGATAGCTTTTTTTCCTGAGCCCCAGATACATATATACCTTAGCTGAGCTGACCCTCCCTTCTACTCGAACGGACTGGTGGATAATGCACTGGCGGCCACTGTGGCAACAGGCCGGGTGGCTGTGCGGGCTTTGATGTGGCCACTGATGGGTGTCACACAGTGTGTGACAATCGCTCGCTTAATGAAGCTGGCGGCTCCCGGCCACGGTACCCATATGGTTCAATAGCACCACTAGACCAGTTTTCAACAATGGCACCACTGGAACAGCTCTCAACAATGGTCCCCCTCCTCCAATTTTGCTCCCTGGAAATGCCACTGTCACTGAAGTAGTAGCAGAAACATGGCTGGAGGTACGCTGGTCAGATATTGCTCTCTCAGTCATTATCTAAGCATGTGCATGCAGCTGAGTATAATCGCGGTCCGTGCTATTGATAATTGGCTATCTCTCACCATACCAATGAGTTCCAGGTCTCTGCCGGCCTTGTGGTCTCCATAATCCTCATAGCAGTGGCATTACCACTTTTACAAGGGTCCAAATTTCATAGAGATCTCCTGATAGATGGAACTGGAATCCTCCACACAATATGGCTGTACCGCAACCATCCAGAACTGGAGAGAATGCTGGAGCAAGTTGAGCACCCAACAGATGAGAATCTGAGGGCGGCGGGAATGGTCCGCACCAGATTGGTCGCCAACTTGGAGGATGTGTGAGGAGAAGATGTTTGGAGCAGCCTAGAGCAAAGCACAGGAAAGATCTATTTATGATTTCGTTAGTCTTTTGCAGACAGACACTTCATATCACCGCTTGTATCTCTACATACACGATGAGAGTTCGGCTGGTACGAAATCCACGAGTTTCTTATGTTGAAGTTTGTATGAGTTGAAAGAATCAAATTCAACATGGAGTGCTACAAACTGAAGTATTTTGGTCTAATACCTAGCAATTCTCTCTGAAGCGAGTAAGTAGACAGTGAGAAGAATATTTGCAATTTTCGGGAGAGAGTTCGAATATTAGTGATTCGATCGGTAATTGCCTCGGCGATCTCGGCGATTGCACGATGCCTGCCAAAACTCGACATCGTACAGTCGCATTTTCACCTACACATAAATATGTGCTTTGTGCCTACAGCCGACGAAATGGCTGAGGCACGCCTCACCATAAATCATATCCTAACCGATGCATGGTTCATTTTGGCGGCATGGTAAGGACCAAGGTGTTTGCTGATTGAACGCTTGACCCTCTACACTTGTTACTTGAGAGGTGTTTCACGTCGGATGACGAAGTGCTCTTTCTCTTCTTTCGAAAATGTGAACAACATTGGCACGAAATTTTATTTGAGCGGCCATCAAATATGCAACTGCCGAAACAATTGCCGAAATGAGCCTATTGGTCGGAGTTTGGACCGGCATCAATGCCGAGACCCGACTATAGTATAAACACTCCGGCATGTTGCTTGGCAGTCTGTTCAATGAATTTGTTTATTTTATCTGTTTATTTCGAAGACGACGACTCCAAATCCTTCAAGTTGAAAAATATATAACACTAACTTAGCGCCGAACGCACTGTATCACCGGAAGAAAGCGACGATGAAGGCGGCGGGAGCCAAGTTAGAGAGAGGCTGTGCTCGAATTCTTGGGAACGCGGAGTACACGAGATGCCTACGTTCATTCAACAGCCTGTGCGGACTCGTTGCGGCCTCAATTGTTCCAAGTTGAGTATGCATGTACCAGCTGCTGCCTCGCGAAAAATAGAATTACTTGGTGTTTTGGATTGCATGGGCCTGCGTCGAGAGCTTGGGCGCCGTGTCTTTAGAGGTAGTGTGCGGTTGTGGGGATAGATGGATAGAGGCGCGTACATCTTCCTATTTGATTTGTATCATGGATGCGCCGTGCTCGTACGTCGAAACGGCGGACGGTACGTCGAGTCAAACCTGCGTATAAGGAACAATAAGGCCTGCATCGAGATCTGGGGCGCAGCGGACGAGTGAGATATTGATTGGACTCGGGATCGTAGGTGGGCATAGGCGGATCGTGGGGACCTCGTCTATTTGCTTCGTATCAGATGCGTGTCGACACTCGAAATGGAGGCAGCTACGGTCGACTGCGTATAAATAGGTAACAGCGCAAGGAAGTCGGAGTTTGCATTCTCGCCTGTCGTGCAGGCACGGCGGGTGAGAACGAGGTCATATTGTCGAGATGGGACTGAACTGAGAGACTGAAGTTGAAAATGTGCGGCTCTTGACACCCAGTGAGAACCCCGTGTGGGGTGGTACGCTCTGATGTGGGTGTGTATGGTCCGGATGGTCTGGTATGGGCGCCGTGTGCTGAGCAGATTGAAAGAGTCAAAAAATTGTCGAATCAATGACGTCATCTCCAGTCAAATTATTCTCGAAGTCTCGATCTCGAAAGCTCAAACGACAGGATCCGAAAACCCAAGCTCGAAGAAGACTCAAGAAGAGCATCAGCGAGGGCATCAGCTATGTCGTCATACGTTTGGCGGCGTCCTACTTTTTGGGGCGCCAGCGGTGTCGGACTCTGAAATGTCTCTTGTTCCCGTACCACCACCATCTCTGCCCTCTCCTCTTCTCGCTCCTCCTCCCGTGTCCTGTTTCTGCCGCCATCCTCCTCTATTTGCTTCTTCCACTCTCACAAGTCCGAAGCCATTCCCTCATACCTTCCGCGAAGCACACACACGCATCATTCATCCAAGACGCGCATGACGACAAGATCTCCCGGTAAGTGTTCTTTTTCAATGGGATGGCTCCGTTCTTGCGATACACACTAGTATTGGGTCATTTTCGCCTAGGCGGGGGTAGAGACGGTCGAGGACGAGATCAATCTAGGGTACGTGGTTAGATCGCGCTCAATGTTTGCTCGCTGATGTTTATCTTAGACTCATACAGCATCTACGTATACCTGGTCAAGTGTTGGTGAGCACGATTTGGCCTTTCATCGAGACAATTAGCTCAGACATTCTTTTGCCAGCTTCGCGCGACGCGCAAGGTATGGATTGCGGTAAGCACTTCCTACTTACTTGCTTCCTTCCTGGCTAATTTTTGTGTAGCCTCGCCCCACCGTCGAAGCGCACCACGCCCTTCCGCCTCTTTGGATCTGTCTAGCCGCATTTCGGCGCCTCGGATGCCATCCCGTGCCAGCGTTTTCCGTCTTGGTGCGCTTGGGACAGCGGGACTTGGTCGAATTGTAGTCGCATCGTGTATTATGTAGCGAAAATAGAATTTATTCAACTGAACAACAATGGGTGGGCAAGGAGCATATCTAAGCAGACCTGAGCACATGAAGGCACACTCCAGCGTACCTGACCACATTAAAAGTCCAGATTTTGTGGTCTGAGATGTTGATGTGTGGCCGGATGTGGGCTGATTGAAAAGACCATCTTTGCCCACATCTGAGCGTACCCGCCCACACGGCGTTCTCACTGGGCTTGACAGGTAAGTACCAACTGAATGATCTGGAAATATCCCGCGGGCGGGAGCATCCGAGGGAGACCACAGTCAGCGAGGGAAGGGGAAGAATTAGCAACTCGGAGAGTTTTTACCTGCCGTGGCGCTCAAATTTCGAAAGGCACGCAGCCAATCGACCAATAGAAGGAGAACAGGAGGAAGTAGTAGAAGTACGGAAGTACTCACCAACGTGCGCAGCATGCAACGCATCCCGATTCCTTACCCTGCGTCGGACCTCCAGCCTCGGTGCCGACTTGATTTGGGATTTTCGGGTTGGCGTCGATGTTATTTGTGTCTAGGCAGCGGGCGGCGACATGGCCAAGCAGGGGCCTGTCGAGCTGTCGGGATGAGGTCGTGTTGGTGGAGGTTAGTTGGTTATTGGTTGGTTGGTTAATTGGGGTACTCGTGGATTCTGGAAGTAAGCTTACTTGAGTGTAAGTGAGAGAAGTAAGACATACTGACCAACTTGAAACGCGCTTATACTCGGGTGCGAAAACGCGGTGGGCGGAGAGCGCCGTAATACGGACGAAGTGAAGGCGGCCGGCGAGGCGATCGAGGGTAGGTAAAAATATGAGTATAAATGACAATGTGCGTACCTCGCGTCGCATAGAGCGAGGAGAAAGCAGAAATTAGGGAGTGATTTCTACGACTTGCTGTAACACTCGAAAGGCAGGAACGCGTACTGTACGGGTACGACGAATAGTAAAACAATAGTTGGAAGAAAATAAGACACGAAAGCACTCACCAACGTGGGCAGTATCCATCCCTACACGGCGTCGGACGATGTCGACTTGCATTTCCATTTCCGGCGCTCGGTGTTGGTGTTGTTCGAGTGTTTGTGTCCAGGCAGCGGGACTTGGGCGTGGACAGGCGCCGGGCGGGTGAGAGCAAAGGACGAGTCACGACGCGCCCGACGACGTGGATGACGGGCCGCAGAGCAATTTTTGCGAGCTGCGGGATCCCGGGATTACTTCGCGATTGGGTGGGTGGGTAAGTCAATTGGAGCACCAAAGACGAGAAAAGAGAATTCAGAACCTCGAGGAAGCTCGCGAAACGCCAAAAGAAGAGCAAAGAAGCGCTCGGATCACACGTGCGATCCACGTGCGCCGTACCCTAATTAGGACCCTCGGTGGATCTTGACTCTGCCCACTACAAACGACTCAGCGCGCTCTCTCTGTACTCGGTTTCTGCTTGGATTCTTCATTTCGTCTCTTTTTCTTTCTCATCGACTCTATTGCATATCTTCAAAGAACACAACACAAAGAACAATCATTCATCGCTATTGTTATCAGCGTCTGTAATCACCTAATCGAAATCTGACTCGACAAGACTCTCGACGAACTATCGTATCTCTCCGTAACCTGCGTCTTTGGAAACCCATTCGATATCTACGACTGTGCGTCTGCGGAACCCATCATACACGCCGACATTGACTCGCTTTCATTTCAGCACGACCCACACACGCTCATGCCCCCGCGCAACCGCCACACCCAACCCTCGCCCTCGCCCTCGCCATCCACCTCCCCTCCCACCGGACTCACGCGACGCCAGCGCCAGGCGCTGCGCATAAATCGCCCTCAGCCGGCTTCGTCTTCGCCCACCGATAGCGACGTGCCCTCGGCTGGGACGTCGCCTGCGTCGCTCCCTGTGGACGCGATTCGGATTCGGCGGTTGGAGGAAGGGGAGAGGGCGTCGCCGAGTATGTACCCGACGCCGTTGCCGGATGAGGTCGACGTGGAGGAGGAGCCACACGCGGAACTCGAGGCGCCTGCGGACGTTTTTGAAGTCGAGCTCGAGCCCGAGCGTCCGCTGGTCGACGTCGATGCTGCGCCACTCGTCGAAGTGGACACGGCGCCACTCGAGGAACCGGTAGAGCCACTCGAGGACCTGGTACCGCCCCCGCACCCTGTCGACGCGCTAAGTCCGAGTGCGCCGTCCCCAGCGGACACCGAAGTGCATGCTGCGCCGAATCCCCGGTCTCGCGCCGAAGTACGCGGACAACGACACGGACACCTCCGCGCCACGGAAGCCCCTCAGTGCGTTGCCTTCCTTTCCTTCATTGTTCTTCTCCCCTACCTCCCGCTCCTCCCTCCCGCCCCCATGCCTGCTCCTCCCTCCTTTCCCTCCATGTCCTACACTCGATTCTACCCGACACTCCCGCTAACTGCTACACTCTACCCAACACTACACTTCCGCTCCCATGTATCCCGCTTCCCTAACCCCTTACCCTTCCTCCCTCTTTCCCTTCCCTTCCCTGCCCTCGATTCGCCTCGCGTCTTACCCACCTACTCTACACTCTATCCTCTCATCCTCCCGACTTCTGCACTCCCGCCAACGCCATCGCTAACACACAAACAGGCACACCCCCATCGCGGACGCCGCGCCGCTTCTCGATCTGGACGCCACGCCGCCGGCGCTCGCCCCAAGTCCAAGGCCAAGTGCGCCGCAGCCACCGGACATCGAAGTGGGTACTACGCCCAAACCGTCTCGCGCCGCAGGAGGCAACGAACGCGGACACGAACGCGGGCACGGACACCTCCGCGCGCCGGAAGCTCCTCGGTGCGTTTCTCTTCGTTCCCGCTCCCTTCCTTCCTCTTCCCGCCGCTCCCCACGCATTTCGATTTCGCTCCCTTTCTTCCCTTTCTCTGCCCTCGATTCGCCTCTCAACAATTCCACACCACCTCTACACTACACTACCGCCCCCCTTGCCCTTCTTCCCTCCTCTTCCCCCTACTACACTCTCACTCCCGCTCCCGCCCCATCCATCCCGTTCCCGCTCCCGTGCTGCATTTTCCCTCCTCTTCCTTCCTGCCCTACCCTTGATATACCTACTGCTGTACACTACTCACTAACTTCTACACTCACTACCTCTCCCCATTCCCCCTACACTACACCTCGCTCCCGGCCCCCTCCCATTCCCGTCGCTCCCGCTCCCTGCTGTCCTCCTTTCCTCCGCACCCTACCCACCCGCTAACACTACCGCTCCCCATTTCTCCCGCTCCACTTCCTCTTTCCTTCCCTCCTTCCCTCACCCTCTTTCCATCCATCCCCCCCGTCCCACGCCCTTCCCTTCTTTCCTCCTCGCTCCCCTTCTACGCTCCCGCTCCCGCTCCCGTTCTTCCCCTTCCCTGCCTTTCTTCGCCATCGATTCACTTCTTACCCACCCATTCGTTATCCCTCCTTCCCCTGCCCTCGCTCCCCTCGTTACCCAAACCCTCCATCCACTCGCTGTACAAAATCCATTCTACACTACACCACGCTGACCCCCACCCAGACACCCACCCCCCGCCCCGCCCCGCGCCCTCTCCGCGCTCTCGCACACCCTGCGCAGCGTAGCGGCTGCCACCGCGTATGCGCATGCCTACGCCACCTCTGCCACGGGCACGGGTGGCGCCCCACACCACGCGGCGACGACGACGACTGGTGCGACTAGGGGTGGATACGACACGTCGAGCGGGGGTGCGGGTGCGAGTCGGCACGGGGACGGGCACGCTGACGGGGAAGGAGGAGGAGCAGGACACGGACACGGGGGAGGAGCACGCCAAGGAGGGGACGAGCCCATCCTCGGCGCGCGATGGGACGAGGTCGTCCTCGGGGGGTGCGTGGGTTCCCTCTTTTGTTTCTTTCTTTCTGCCGTTTTTTTTGGGGGTGGGCGTACGGGGAGCGCGGGGAGTACGGGTACGGGGAGGGAAGGGGGCGGAGGAAGGGAGGGAGGACAAGAGAGGAGCGGAGTACGGGGAGCGGAGGGGAGTACGGGGAGCGCAGGGAGGAGGAGAGAGGAGAGTACTTGGCAGGCATTCCGCGCTTGGGGCTGGATTACCACCCACTCCTCCTTCTCCTTATCGTCTCGAGTTCGGGGCTGGGGCTGTATAACGTGCAGCACCCGCTTTTGTTTGGGGCCTGCGTTTCCCTTTTTTTCGGGTTTTTAGTTTCTCGACTCTTCGCGCGGAATCGCCTCCGCTCTCTTCTTCTGCGCTGGGCGCGGGCGTGTCGCGTGCCTTGCCTGGCACTTATTGCGCATCTTTTGCTTGCCCTCCTTTCTTGGGCGTATCGCGGACCTTTGGCTTTTTGGGGCGTATTGCGCACCCACCTTTCGCTTCTCCTGTTCTTTTCTGGGCGTGGGCGTGTCGCCTCTTTTCTGCGCTGGGCATCGAATCGCGCACCTTTTCTTCATTCCTTCTAGGACAGCTACAGACGCACTTGGATTCGCCTCACGCTTTATGCTCGTGCTTTCCGTTCCTTCTCTTTCCTTTCCTGAATCCTTATTCGTGTTTCCTCGTTTTCTGGCCTCAATCCGTCCCACCGACTAACTCCTCCCCTTCTTCCCCGCTTCCCAGAACCCACTCCACCACACGGCGCCTCCTAACCCTCACCTACGCCGCCGGCGTGCAGGTCTGGGACGCGACGCGCCTGGGGGAGGTCGTCGAGCTGGCTAATCTGAATCTGCGTATCTCTCCACTCCGTGCGTCTATGTCTATTGCCATTGATTACCTCGAGGTGTGGAGGCTGATCCGTGGTATGGTATGATAGGGCGGACGAGGTCGAGTATGGATACGCTGCGCGCGGTCGATGCGCGCACGGACGGCGAAGGGGACATGGAGAAGGAGAAGGAAGGGGACGAGCATGAGCACGAGATGACGGGACCCGTACTCGCTGCGGGTGTGCTTCCGCCTACCCCGAAGAAGAGGAGGAAGGGCGAGGAAGGGGAAGGCGTGCGGCTGGGGCTGGAGGTGGCGATTCTGTGAGTCTTTCTCCTTCTTTCCTCTCATTTCGTTTTGTGCGGCTTTTGATTGCACACCACTTGCACTTCCGCTTCCGCCGCGTCTCGTCCCGTTGCTCTCACTCCCTTCTCTCTCGCGTCGTGCATATACTAACTACCCCGCAGGACTCCACACGCGCTGTACGTGTACGACCTTGCGACGGGGCGCGTCAGTGCGCGGGTTTTGTTTCCTCTCCGTACTACTCCTGCTCCTCATTCGACTTCGACGGGTGCGGAGGGGCAGGGGAAAGGGGCGTACGGGTATGGGTACGGCGGCGGTGACGATGGCGTTGGGAGGCCAGCGGCATTGGGCACACCCTGTGCGTTCGAGGCGGCGGAACGAGTCGTCGTCGTCGTAAGTGTCTCGCGCTTCGTTTCTCGAGATGTG
>JARJCV010000766.1:0-13310 GCA_029281435.1 Mycena haematopus
TACACTGTTTCCTTCATATCAGCGTTCAGGTATGCACTTACGACGTCCATGGCCCACATAAACCAACCCGGTTCCTGTACGCATATGGCCCACAACATCCTGAGAGACTCGTACCGTACGACGCCGGCGTACGTCTCAAAGAAGTCGATGCCCGCGATCTGTTGGAAACCTTTGGCGACTAAGCGGGCTTTCCACTTGATGACCTCGCCCCGGTGTTATATTTGACCGCGTAGACCCACTTGCTGTCTACGACGTTCGCACCAGAGGGTTTATCGACAAGGACCCAGGTTTCACGGCCAACCAACGACGCGAACTCTTTCTGCATCGGTTCCATCCAGACTTCCGGGTGCTCCATAGCCTCCCGGTAGCTCTGAGGAACCGGTGCAGACTGAATATTGAAGGCAACGTTTGCCCGCGTCTTCTTTGGCTTGCCGGATCCCATAGCCCAAGGCTCGCGAGCCGCCCTCGCAGCTGCCTCATCAGCCTGCGATGCGCGCGAACCTTGGAGCGCCGAAGTTGGAACACGCGTCCGTCCAGAACGTCGCAGCGGTGCGACCGTCGTCACGTCAGGTATGTCGGGTTCAGATGCAATATCGCCAGCGTCGGCCTCGCCTGAATCAAAAGGAACGTCAGAATCGTCAAGTGCGGGGGTAACGGAAGCATGCGGAGCAGGGTCCTCAGCCACATCTACATCTCCCCCTGCTGAGGCACGCGACAAATGCCCAGAGCCCTCGTCGAACACGACATCGCGCGAGTAGAAGAAACGGCGACCCACAGGGTCCCACAAGTGATAGCCGCCGGTGCCGTTATAGCCGACCATCACGGCCTTAACGGTACGCGATGTCAGCTTAGCGGGAGCGGGGATCACTTTCGCGTAAGCGACGGAACCAAAAACGCGTAAGTGCGACACGTCAGGTCTCTTGCCATAGTACAACTCGTAGGGCGTTCGTCCACCGGCGCGCGTCTTCGGGTGGAACCACTGGACGTAAGACGCGCACTTGAACGCAAGCGGCCAAAACGACTTGGGCAAGGTGGAGTCAGCGAGGAGACAACGGCCAAAATCAACAGTGGTACGAATACCGCGTTCGCCGGCACCGTTTTGCGCGGATGAGTAGGGGATAGTGGGCTCGAGAACAATACCCTCAGCTTTGAGGTACGCCCTCCATTTCTCGTTAATCCACTCGCCGCCGTTGTCAGATCGCCCGCGCTTGATCTTGAGGCCCGTCTGGGTCTCGAACTCCGCTTTATAGGCCTTGAACGTCTCGAGGGTCTCGTCCGCGGATTTGTTAGGGAGGAACTCGACATATGGGCCTGCGATGTGGCCATCGAGTAGGTGGAACAACCAGTTCTTTCCCCCAACACCAGTGACCTGTGAAGGACCCCAGAGATCGAAGTACACGCGGTCCCCAGCTCCCGATTCTGGCTCGTGAACACCGTCGAAGGGCCGACGCGCCTGCTTACCCGCCAAGCAGTCTTCGCAGAGGCCCTCCTCCGTATCGCCCGTGACTACGACTCCGTCAACAAGATCTCCCGCCAACAACGCGTCCAGACCCTTCGTCCCCACATGCGCGAAACGGCGGTGCCAGGTATGTTTCGAGACAGGCACATTGCGCGAACGCGCAGCCAACGCGCTCACGCTGGCGTCCTCAAGCTCGACGACGTACATCCCCGAGACAAGCCGCCCTTCCAATATGTCTTTCCCCTCTGCAGTTTGGACGACACCCCTGCCTACGCGAAAGCTGACAGCAAAACCCTTCTCGACGAGCTTAGATATCGAAATGAGGTTCGAGGTACCCGGGGTATGCAATGCTTCAAAAGAAACATCAAAGCTGACGCCTTCAAAGATATGCGACTTGCGAACGATCCCGGCGCCGGCGATGCGGAACTTCGACCCATCGACCCCAGTCCCAGTTCGATTCTCGAAGGCGCGGTATTCATCGAAGTCGTCGCGCTCTGAGAAGCAGTGGTCGGTTGCCCCGGAATCGAGGAATGCGATGGTATGTCCAGCAGTCCCCGATTTGAGTACATTAACGGGAACGTCGCTAGCGTCGACGGCATACGCCACGTTGTCGGGGTCGGGAGCACCACCGGAAGACTCACTACCGGCGGAAGACGAACGTGCCGAGGGATCCCCCATGTCGTACGAGGAGGTAAACGAGGTCGAGGATCCAATGATCTCGAAGGGGGTACTAGCCGACGAATGCTCGCCAGAAGAGGAAACGCCGTTTAGCGGATCCGCGTTTGTGTGGCCGTGGACGTCGATCTCCATAACCGCATTAGTAACCTCGCCCCATTCCATCAAGGCCGCTGGGGACGCGACTACGTCCTCACCGCCGAAGCGGACGTTCTGCACGCCATCACTGTCATACGGGTGGATGGTCGCGGCGGGTACGGTCCACGACGCGAACGCGTAAGTCGGCCTCGTATCCGCGAAGTTCGCTGCAGGGCTGTCACCGCGCTTTCCCCTCCACCAGGTCGGCCACTGCCCTTCCTTTCCTCCCCCGGGCCAGAAGCACTCACTAATGGTGTGGCCCTTCTTCCCTGTAGCCCCGCACGATGGGTTCGTGCACACGAGATCCTTCCGCGCTGCACGACGGGCATCGCGCGCTGCGTTTGGAGTCGTGTTGGTCGTCAGTGCGGTGGTGGGAATTGGGGGATTTGAACGTGCGCTCATTTCGGCCTCCTCGAGCACGAAATTAATAACTTCCGGCGACGTTAGGAAAGTGCGGAGGACGGGTACGACGTGCCGCCAGTCCTCGTTCAAGGACGTGATGAAGATAGTGCGGAACAGGGCATCGTTGATGCGCGCGCCCATTTCGTTTGCTGCAACCCACAAGCGGCGCATGGTCGCGACATGCTCAGGAACCGGCGCGCCAGTCGCAAGGTACGTGGAGTTCAACTCACGCACCGCACGGCTGAGACCGAGGTCCGTAACGCGGCCGTAGACATTCTCGAGCGAAGTCCAGGCTTCACGTGCAGTGCCGTCCGTCTTCAGACCAACACCGACGGGATCCTTCACGTTCAAAACGAGCAGGCTGGTCGCGAGAGAATCGCGGTGGGTCCACTCCTCGAGTGATGGGTTCAACGAGAATATAGGGGTAGGATCAGGAGGGAGTAGGGTAGTGGTGGCCGTACCAGTCGGCGCAGCGGGGGCAGCGGGTCTAACAATCTCGCCGCTGTAATACCCGTATAATCCACGGAGTGTGGACTGGGCGGTCATCTTCGGCTTCCATGTCGGCCATTTGGTACCATCGAACTTCTCAGCATCAGGAAGAATCGGCACGTTAGGCAAGGACGAAGCCATGTCGGGTAGCACGGTATATGCAAATCTTTTGAGTCGAATGGCGGTTTAATTGTGCAAAGCTGAGTGATTCGGATATTTAGGCGCGGGCGGGGCCCATAACCTAATAAGAGAATAAATGCTCAGCCGGGCACTTCAAGGTGAACGACTATATTGAATACCTAATAAGAGAATAAATGCTAAAGTAGCTATGAGTGAGAAGAATAAATAAAGTAATAGAGAGAACGCACCTCAGCCGGGCACTTCAAGGTGAACGACTGAGGTGCGTCTCTAGGTAGGTAGAATATATATATGTGATCGGTAGGTAGGGGAGACGACGAGTCAGAAATATTATATAGGGGGCATAACGGTGTCGATGAGCAACGGAGTAAGTCCGCGCCCCGGCTATATGGCCAGCCGAGCCAATACTTAACACAGCAGTGGGTGCTGCCCGTGCCATATTCGTCGTGGGAGTAGAAGAGCCCAAGTTGGCACGTGGGCGTGCGACTGCTCGTGCTTGAGGGCGCGTTGTTCCCGCCCTCATCTCGCGGGCGACTTGGGTAGTCGCCCTGCCTCGCATTTGTTCCTGGGATTCTATCCAAGCCCGGGCATGACTCTTGAGCGTGCCCAGGTCGGCGTATACCGCTGTGAGGCCACGTCCAACCAACTTGTCGTGGACATCCGCAGGAAGCAGCCGCATAAACCGATGTCTAATGTCGAAGTCGGTCGGCGGCTCTCTCATCTTCTTTCCGGTACGGAGGAGCTCGCTTGCGAGATACTCTACTCCGCGCGTCGGGTCATATCTTACGGACTCGTACTCCTTGATTGCACGAATGGCCGTGGCCGAGGTGATAAATCTACGATGTAGGGCAATAATTATTGCCTCAAACGTATATTTGATCTCGCTTTCGCGGTCGTTGGGTTCAACCTCTGAGTTGAACCAGTCTAATGCGTGGGAGTCTAGGGCGGTCTTAACATATACGATGCGATTCGCGTCGTATTTGGGGCCGCCCAGTGAATATCCTTGCATCCAAGTGCAAATTTGGCCTAGCCATTTCATGAAGGCCTCGTTATCATCCTCGCCTTTATACATGGGAGGATCCTTGAGTTTAGGAGCGCGGGGCGGAGCCTCCATGGTCTGCCCCAACTGCCGTCCGATGACACGACTTATCTGAGCACTTTGCTCGGCCAGGAACGCCTCGATGGCATTGGTTCCTGCTCCCGTATTGTTTTGGGAAAATACGTATCCTGAGGCAGATTGGTTGAGGCCCATGGGCGCTATCGGTATAGCGCCCACTATGCCTTGCTGATGCCCCGCGCTGGACGCACTTTCGTTTCCTGCGAATCGAGTTGCCTTGAGTATGGGGACGGGCAGAATGTCCGGGGGGTAGTTTGAATGGCTATCGAATTGAGCGGTAGCCTTTACCCTACGTCCCAATGCTGCCGCGCCGCGAGCGTAGAATTCGTTCGGGGTTTCGCCATCCCTAGGGGGAGACAAGGCACGATTTATTGCAGGCTTGAGGGTGCCCATCTCCGGGGCTTCGGGGAGTTGGTCCACCGACACCTCAGGCATTATGATCGCGGGCATGGGTCGAGCGCGCCCGCGCTGTACCATGGCGGTGAGCTGTCGCAGCTGCTCGTCGGTGGCGCCCGTTGCGTGAAGTACACGCAAATTGTTGGTGAGGGCCGTGTCCATTTTATGGGCTGAGTTGATCACCGCGTCGCTCAGCTCATCTATCCGGGCTGCCACTTCGTCGCGGAAGTCGCGCACGTTGCCAGCCAGTGCGCGTATCTGAGCGCGCTGTCCGGACACCAGCCCGGTGGTAGTGAGTAGTGCATTCCTGCTCAGTGACAACACCCCTCGTAAGGTGTTGTACCGCTCGGCCTGGTCATCCGATAGTGGTGCACTACGGACTGTATTGATCAAGTCCATGAGCATATCTTCCGTACTAGCGAAAGCCCCGGTGGGGGGGCTTGGCAGTGCGTCGGTCTCGAGTATAGGAGACTGACTGTCGGTTTCGCTCCTAGCCCCTTGCGCAGGGGCTACACCTCTGGAGCGTCCCGGTGTGTCCGTCAGTATCGATTCGTCGTCGGAAACGTCGTATCTCTGACCAGACACTGGGTCCACGAGGTACGCTACGCCGTCCTCGTCAGTATGCACCTTGAGCCGAGGGTTCTTCGATGGTGCATTGTTTTGGTGTTGGGGAAAAGTCGGGCTAGACCGAGCAGACTCAAAGTGAGTTGATGCGGTCGTGCCCGCGCTAGCCGTAGGGCCAGTTTTGGGCCCGACGCTTGCGCTCCCCTCCGTATTTACGATGCTTGGGTTGCTGGGCATCGTGTATTTGCTCTTTTAATCGTCGTAATGCGATGAAATTCAAGCTTTTTTGGTTTCTTGTGATATAGTGCTCTTTTGAGAGCAAAGGGAGTTCAAAAAAGTATAAGGGTGGTGGTATTTTAACTTAGATATCACACCCAATTGAACTATCCAAAAGACTATATTCAATAGACCTTAGGGAGTGCAACGTAGGGTGGATAAAAGCTACCCGTCACGTGCACTCCCGCGAGCAATTATAACAGTTTACATATATTATGTACTGATCCGGCCCGCGTATGCGGGCTGGATCCTTACAGATAGGGAGCGCCGTAAACGCGTTCGCACGGCGAGCGGGAGGGGGTCGTATATCGTGTCCGCCAGGTCCCGGCACCCATCGAGGAGAATACCTGCGGTTTCGATTGCGTTAGATCGTGTTATGTTAAGGGAAGGGGAAAGAGACACTACCTTGATGCCCCGCGAATGGCAGTGATACAGCAAATCCACCCGCCCCCGGATCGAACGGGTGTATTGCGACGAGTTGAGGCGGTTGGACACTGTGCTATCGGATGAGTTCAATACTGTGGTTCTGTGTTGGGTTTCAACTTCGTATTAAGTAGCGTCGAAAATGACTGACGACTACGAGTATCAGATCCTTGGCCAAAAAATTGAAAGCTAATGACACGCGTCACTCAACCCCAGAATCTCGCAACAAATCGTCGAATCAAGTGCATTTCATCAGGAGCTGCAACTGTAAGTGCATAACATGCACTATCGGGTGGATTATTTAAAAAAGCTCGCATATGGTCCATTGAAAAGCGATTATTGGGAAGTGGAGCGAAAAAGCGGCGCCCGACTTATCACATCAGGAAAACTTGAAATGCTATGAAGTGCAACCAACAGTTATATGGGCCTCTCATGGTCTATTGTTGTCTTTGAATCCTCCGTGCCTGCTATATTAGTCTATCGGGGTCTATGGTCGGCTATCTATTTGGTGTTGGTTCTATGAACGACTATTCCGGTCTAGTCAGTCGAGGCATGAAAGCTTACAGTAGATAATAGTAATTGGAATCTTCTGCTTGTTATTCCCAATCTGCTTGCATAACATTCAGTACTTCAGTCCCAGGCAAGTCCAGGCCACAGTAAGTTCCGGCACAACAAATAACAATTGTTTTTGGTACAATACACAAATGGTAATAGAATTCCAAAGCAGTCAATGGGGTCGCCCAGTCACAGCGCTGGTTCCTCAATTAAATGGGCATTTAAGTTAGCAGCGCTTTTCTAAATATTGCAATACGAATCGTTCGGCCCGAAACTCAATTTTAAGTATCTAATTTGGGACTGCATCAAATTGAATAATATTTGTTCTACTATACTTAGAAAAGTGTAACTAAATAAAAGGATCACTAAATCTATTAGTAGCCAATCAGAGTGCTCGCCTATGGATTTGGTGAGCAGTTTAGTTAGCTATACTTTTCTAACTATAATAAAGTAAATATTATTCAATTTAATTCAGTCCCAAATCAGATATTTAAAGTTGTGTTTCAGGCCGAACTATTTGTATTGCAATATTTAGAGAAGCGCTGCTAACTTAAATGCCTATTGAATTGAGGAACCAGCGCTGTGAGTGGTCGCCGACAACTCAGAGTTGCGTAGGAGGAAAAGTGATCGCAACATGTCAGAAATGACAGCGCGGAAGAAAGTGGTCCGTGCACATCTCGTGATCATTGATGAAGTTGATTGCTCGTCGCTAAGTTAGCGCTTCCTTCTTGACTACGACCAACTCTCCCCTCTTTTCCTCCTTCCCTGCCCAGTGCCCTTTCTTCAAGATACCTCAAACATCGTCAAGTCCCCAGGCTGCGACTCCTCCGAGCCGCCCATCACCAAGCCCATCACCAAGCCCGCAACTTTCTTTGGCGCAGCCTGACGAAGGCTCTGGTCGTATCCGGGGTCCGGCCTCTTCTCAAGCTCAAGCTGGTAAAAACCTCGAGCCTCAAGCTGCCCCAAGCCTCTTGCCTCAACTTTCAAGCCGTCCCAAGCCTCTTGCCTTAACTTTCAAGCCGTCGAGCCTCGAGCTCCAAGCTTCTGCAAGCGCCGCAGGTCTCTCCATCCAGGGGTTTCTCCTCAAGTGACGACCCAGTCAACTCCCTCCCTCCGAGTCTGTCATCCGTCGCACGCTCTTGCTGCAACTTCAAGCCAGTCTGGGCTGAGTCTCCCTGGATGTTTTGTGCTAGATCTGAGTCCTGACCCGGTGGCCTTCAGATGTGAGCTCCCTGTTACCGTCGTACCATACATAGTTTTATCAAATATAATTTGTTTCTTGTTTCTCCTTTTTGATTCCTGCTTGAGATATGGAAACTATAAGAGCTATCCTGGCTATGTTGACTACGGGGCATATGTAGCTATGGTAGTGCAAGTGGTGACTATGGTGGTCTATGCGCAAAAAACCGCCCCTCCCACGTGTACCCCATAGAGAGCCGTTTACTTTCAAGTCTATCCCAACTTTCTTGGGCTATGGCGGTCTATAACGCAATTCCAGATTTTCCTGATGCACCCGACCCCGGATCGAACGGGGGTCTGTATTGCGACGAGTTGCAACTTGCAGCGGGTGCACACCGTGTGTTATCGGGTGGGTTGAAGCTGTGGTTCGGTGTTGGGTTCTATCTGCTGCAAAAATGAATGAATGAACGATGTCGAGTAGATACTTTACCCTCACACAGGCGCGTCTCGTTGGTGTTTCGGTTGAATATTAGATTACCACTCCAAGCCGCAGCGCGTACATTAATTAGAATGGGTTCCGGCATGCATCGAGCCATCAATCTGATCTTTGTATGTATTTGTTCCTCAACAAAACTCAAATCCGACCGGTTCCTGGACTACACCACCTCAACAAGTGAATATTTCGATTAGAAATTGCAGGGTAATCTATGCAAGAAGACAATACCTTGCTATATTGAATTTTTGGTTATTTATCTCGGCATCTTCTGTACCGATATCGAAAGATTCGTCGTTCAGAGTGTTTGAGTCACAAGTGTCACACCCTTGTGTAGTTCGTTTCATGGTGTCGAGTTCGAATAATTTGGGGCCAAAAGCGCAGTATTATTGCAAGAAAGTCCAAATATGAGATATTCGTTTCATTCCAATGCACAACAAGCACTCAATTTGGCGACCTTCACTGTCAAAAGCATGGGATCAGTCGATTCTCACGGTTTTTAGGCACCAAAAAAGGATGTCCAGCATACGATGTGGGCCATTTGGGGACTGGACTCATAAGAATAATTTGTTTATAGGACTGTGTAGTCCACTAATTCCGGGACAGAATCTTTTTAATTGTCTTCATTGTGATGCCAGACCGTTTTGGGGGCGAAATTCGGCCTTTAGTTTGGAACAAGGAAGATTTTGAAAAATCTATGTCGGAATTCATGTTCTACGACATCAGGAATAGTGATTTGTATCTTTGCTTCAATGATATTGAGCATGTGGAAGCTGCTGGACATTATTTCGCGAGCATCAACTTTTGGAACCAGTTTGCTATCGAGAACAAACAAATGCAAAGATCAGATTGATGGCTCGATGGATGCCCGTCCCCAATTAGAACGCGCGATCCGAATCCCAATTCGGGCCCTTGAGAACCAATGTTGCCCCTAAGTTACTTAGTCTTAGACTAAGTAAGTACCTATTTGATCCAAGTTGAACGCGAGCGTCACGTGGGGGCGTTTTCGACGCAAATTGAAATTGGCCGAGAGAGATTTGTCAGAGGCATGTTTCTTACGAGGCGAAGTACGTCGACGTCAAAACACTAAACAAATGTATAAAGCTAGCTCGGGCCGTACTTAGTGTTTGTTGCGTACAAGTACATTCGGAAGTGCTGTCAGAATCTCGCCGATGTCCAAAGTACAGTGCTTTTCGTTTCGCGAGATTGAACGCGTTTTCTATGATTCACTTGGGCGTCTTCCCGAGTGGGACCCTACGCAGCACAAAGAACAGACAAAAAGGGAGGCCAACTTCGGTCGCGTTTCCGTATAAATATAACCCACCGCCGAACGCCCGACTGCCTTCGACGCCACGGATAATGTGATGCGAAGAACGAGAGGCGCACGGATATTGTGAAAGGGCGGGTGTGAAGGTGTGAAAGCGTCGAATTTGACGTGATGCGGGCCGAAAGCACCGATTCTGGCGTGGTTGGAGGAGTGGTTTTGGGGCCTTCAGCTGGAGTGTCAGAGGAATGAAACAAGCCGATAGCGTCAAAATATCGGTGAATGATACAGGATTTTTTTTTGGTTCCACGGAATGCTGTTTTCGGAGGGAACAGGTTGAATTTCGCGTGATGGCGCGTTGAATCTCTTTTCCTGCTCTTTCCTTGCCTTCAATCCATCTATTTCTCACATGTAAATTTGACTTCATCTTTTCATGATCCGCAGAATAAATCAAACCTCGCGCGCCAGTCTTTTTTCGCCCCCAATTCACGATTTTGTAGCCCACACGTGATATATTTCCCAAAGTGGAATCGTGATGGGATCCGGAAACGGTAAGCGACGGTCTTCTTCTGACGCGCGCGTATATAAAGGCTTCGGGGCGCTTCAGGCTCTCCTTCGTTCCTCTTCCCTTCTCTCTCCTCTTTCCTCCTCCTCCTCCGTTTCCTTGTATCTCCTCTCCCTCGTCTTCCTCAAGGGTGTGTCTCGCTGCTCGCAATACCGTACGTGCTCTTCATCTCGTTCTTTTGTTGTCTTTTTCTCGTTCTCTGGAGTGTTTCTGCGTTCTTGGTGGCTTTCTGATGCCGAGATAAGCGTTACTACTGGGTTCTGTGACCGTCGGGGTGTCTTTTTCCGGTCTTTTCTCTCTTTTCTCTCTCTTTTTCTTTGGTTTTTGCGGGTATGCGTCGTCTTTGGGTGTCTCAAGGACATCCAAGGCATGTTGTGTGCTCGCAGGAGACAGGTATCGATGCGGTGAAGGCTTTCGTCGGGTGGATGAAGACTAGGAGGAAGCGCGCTGAAGACAGTCTACTTCTCCGTCTTCCCTGCGCCTTCCATCGGGTGTCTCAAGCCGCGTACAGAGCGGTTAGCGCCTTTCGTCGCGTGGATCCTGGACTAGTTTTTTCTGCACGCTCTCTTTCTCTCTGTGAGGGCGGCAATGTCCTCGGGTGATTCTTGGCCATGCACGCTCTCTTTATCTCGTCTTTCCTCGATGTATCGTCTCCTGGTTGTAGGTGGATGAAGACTAGGATCCAAGATGGGGCAGAGCGCTGCGAAGAGAGTGTACTGTCCTCTGCGTTCCTGGTTCGCAGTTCCCTCGTCATTCGGGTGGATCCTGCGTTTTTGCGCCGCGTGCAGGGCGGTTAGCGTCTTTCGTCGCGTGGATGCGTGAGTGATCGCTTCTGGACTTGGATAGTTTTTTTCTGCGCGCTCTCTTTCCCCTTCTCTTTTGGGGTTTGCACTATCTACCAAGGACAACATTGAGCTTTGGGTCTGTCGTCGGGTGATTTTCGTCCGTGCACGCTCTCTTTATTTTATCTTTTTCTCGACGCATCGTCTCCTTAATGTAAGACGCCATCGTCGCGCGCAGACGTAAACCTTTTCCTTTTCTCATGCGCCGATTCTTTCCGTTGTCCGTGCGACTGACTTGTATACACAGCTCTCCTTTCCCCCGCTCGTCTCATCTCCTCGCCGCCCTCATTCTCCAACCCGAAAATGCAGCACCCACACCCGCACCATCACCAGCACCCTCACCAGCACCACACCCCGCCCTTCCACTCCGCTCATTACGACCCCAGCTCCGCGCACCCGCCCCCCTCCTCGTCGTCCATCTGGGCCCCCAGCCGCAAGCCAACGAAGCCGCCTGGCCGCGCGCGCTCGAGGCCTTCTCCCGCGCGGCCGGCCCCCAACTCCAACCCCAAATGCAACCCCAGATGATCACGCGCGAGGACGTGTTCGAGCCCCTCCCTGCCGTAGGAGTGGTTGGGCCCGGGGTGGTTGGTGATCGACGCGGGGGTTTGAATATGCACATGGGGAGTGCGACCCCGGATTTGAAGGCTGATAACGTACGTCGCTTCCTTTTTCTTTTCTTTCGTTTTATCTGCGGTGTGCTGAGGCGTTTTTGCGGGGTGATAGCACGTCGAGCAGCTCCTGCGCACCCTAAACCTCAACTCGCCGGAGCCCATGCCCACATCCGCGCCCATGACGCCCGCGGCGCGGTCGTCGCCGGGGTCTGCGTCGGTTGGGAGTGAGCATAGCGTGCGGAGCGTCCACAGCAGCAATGGCGGCAAGACGAAACCCGCACCGCTCACGCTCGACGTTAGCTTCGGCAGCTCCAACTCCGCGTCCGCATACACCGCCGACACATCCTCGTCCGCGTCCGCGTCCGCTGCCAACCTCAGCACCTCGTCTCACAACCTCAGCACCACTTCGTCCTCGTCGTACAACCTCAGTACCTCCGAAGGCGACTCCCTCCCGTCGCTGACCTCCGGCACCGGCTCCTCGTCTTCGTCTGGATACCCGCAGTCGCCCGACTTCTCCCCGCTTTCGTTCGGCTCTGCGCTCCTCACGCCGTTGGACTCGCCGCATGGGCATGGGCATGGACACGCGCAGCTCGTGCAGCTCTCGCCGACACATAGCATGCATTCGCCAACGCACAGCATGCACTCCCCGACGCACGCCCTGCATTCCCCGACGCACGGTCTGCACTCCCCGACGCACGCCCTGCACTCCCCGACGCACGGCCTGCATTCGCCCACGCACGGCCTGCATTCTCCGACGCATGGGCTGTACTCGGTCACCGGCGGGGGCGGCGGGCATTTCTACAAGGAGCGCGGCGGCGGTGGGTACGCGTACGACCCGCCGTCGCCGTACGGCCTGCTGGGGAGTCCTGGGGCGCGGATGCCTGCCTCCGGCGGCTTGGGTTTGGGTTTGGGTGGGTTGGGGTACGGGAGCAGTATTGCGAACGCCAACATCACCACGAGCAATAACAACGGCAACAGCAGCAGCAACGGCGGCAACAACACCACCGGCGGCAATAACAGCAACGGTAACACCAACTCGCGCTTCCTGCCCCTGCCAGGGACGCCGCCGTCGCTCGCCCTCCCGTCGTTGATGCTCAGCGCGCAGGCGCCGTCCCATACGCACTTCGGGGTGGATGCGGGGTATTACCACGCACGCGCGCGCGCCGTGGAGCTCGACTTCCGCGGGAGCGATAACGCTTCGTCCATTGGTGGTGCGGGTGCGGGTGTGGGGATTGGATGCGCGCGGACGGCGGGCTCGGGCTCGATCTTGGCCCTGGACTCGGGCAGGGACTCGGGCTTGGGGTTGGTTTTGGACAGGGCGCGGGCGCGGGTGCGTTGTTTGGCGGGACGGTGTTCGGTGGGGGTGGGGGTGGTGGCGGGGAATGGAGACGAGGCTGGTGTGTTCGAGTATCAGCAGCAGCAGCAGCTTAGGGCACAGCAGCACCAACAGCAGCAGCAGCAAGTCGAGGCTCAGCACCAACGCGCACAGCAGGTCGAGGCGCAGCACCAGCGCGCACAGCAGCAGCAGCAGCAGCACGATGCGCTCGGGCTCGGGCTCGCTGCGTTCGGCGGTGGAGGGGGCGGGAGTGGGAAGGTCTGGGATGCGGGGATTGGGACGGGGGGTACTGCTGATGCGGGTGCCAGGCGGATAACGGTGGTGCTGCGGGTTCTACTAGCGGGCATGGACAGGGACACGGGCGCGAGCGCCCGGCGAGCGGGGGAGG
>JARJCV010000767.1:0-13279 GCA_029281435.1 Mycena haematopus
GGCGGGCATGTCGTTTCGTACACCACGAAGACGCCGTCAGGCGAATGGGAATCCAGTAAGCTTAGGGCTCTGTTTATATAATTCTGGGGAGCATTATAAACAGTTTTTAATTTTAGGTTTGTAAACAAGGTGTTTATAAACGTGTTTATAAACCCTGGCCTAAAAAGGCTGAAAGAACGGTGTTTCTGCGTGATTTTGGCTATATTTTCGCTCAAATTTGGTCTCCCGGAGTCCTGGAGTCCCTGCAGTGAAAGGAGGCCTTGCAACTCGGATTTGTATCCTCGCCTGCAAAACAAATGGTTTTGGGGTCAGCACGGGGGGGTATTTCAGACTGTATTGCCAACAAATTTACCTCAAACCAAGTTCAGGCTTTCATGACCTGATCCTGGTGGGCAAATGAGCTGTTTTTCACTTGATTTTATCTAATTTGTTGTCTCATTCCAGTCGACTTGACCCTCCTGAGACACAGCCACTGTGAATAAAAAACCGGCACTTTGGCCCCGACCATTATAAACTGGGTTTATAAACAGGTGTTTAAAACAATGTTTACAAACCGGACTTATAAACAGAGCCCTAAGTAAGCTGCACACACACTGTCTGCATTCGGAAATGCCTATTTCAAATATATAGCCCTCCGCACGATCAACGCGTCGTACATCGCGCTGTGCACGGGTCTGCACGTTATTCCTTCGATCCCCACCGTTCCCGGGATTGAACATGTTCTCAACCCGGAAAACCACGCGTCCGGGACCAGTCCCTCCGTGTACCACTCTGTTGAATACAAATCCCGCGCCCAACTTGCGGGGCGGCGCATTATGATTCTCGGGACCGGCGAGACGGGCATGGACCTTGCGTACGAGGCCGCGAAAGCGGGGGCCAAGGAGGTTGTGCTGTGCTCGAGATCTGGGTAAGTAGTGGTTACTTCGATTTCCCTCCCATTGACATAGAGCGTGCAGATTCCTTTCGTTCCCAAAAGCACTTGTGAGTTTACTGCCTCTGAAAATGTCCAGCCATTGAGGATTTTAGAATGATTTCGAAATTTTTGGATTTGGTTTTGAATCAGATAAAGCTGCTGTGCCGATAGACTCGTTGATCACGAACTTGGCAGAGACTGCCTATGTCGTTAGTCGCCTCCGCCACTTGTGTTGATTGGGTCGGCGCTGATGTGCCCACAGCATCCCTGGGTCGCCGCCACTCACATTCGTTGGTTGCAAGTACAAGTTTTCCTGGCACTCGATTCCGACTAAATTCTTCTCAGTGTCTCCGATTTTGTGATCAAGCGCCTGTTGTGGTTTCTGACTGGTAGAAATAATCAGTTCAATCCCCTCTATGCTAACGATGTACCAGGAACACAAGCGGGATGCAACCAATGGGTAAGATTTCTCTCTTGCCATCAAGTATCTGTTCACTTTCGCTGTAGGTCGGTGAACTAGAGCCTGAGAGACTGGGGCGGGCATACGTATTCCTCAACAAGGTATTTTCTTCATTCATCTATATAATATAAACTCTCTGACCGCGTACATGCAGTCGCACAAAGCCATGCCATACATTAACCGCCCGTACAAGTCGCGGTCTGCCATCCTCGAGTATATGTCCCGCTATATCGACCCACCAGAAGACATGCCGCCGCACACGGACTTCACAGTAGATCTCGCGCCTTTCCCCAGCCATTTTCTTTCGAATGGCCGTGCGGTTTTCCCGTCCTCGAAGCGGAAGGACGCCATAAGGATGCAAAAACGCGACGTGCGACCGGATTTGGTGATCTACGCGACTGGTACACTCAATTCGAGTCCTTGCTCGCGTTTCGTTGCTTACTTAGCGTTCAGGATACCAACAAGAGTTTTCTTTCCTCGACAAAGACGGAGGATACCCCACCCCAGGTGACGCCGACGTGCGGAACGTCGTGAGAACTGGGGACGAGAGCATCGCGTTCATCGGGTTCGTTCGCCCCGGTGTCGGTAAGGATATAGTGTTCTCTTTTCTTGCAAACAGTAATGTTGGTTCAGGTGCAATCCCGCCCATTTCGGAGATGCAGACGTTTTTCTGGATATCGCTGCTCAATGGCCATGTGAAGATGCCTCTGCCGAGGCCGCATTACCATCTACTTGTCAAGGACACGGCGCGAATTACTTATGGTGTCGATCATTCTGCTTATCAAAGTACGCTTGCCAAAGATATCGGCGCCGCGCCAGGGCTGGGGCAGCTCTGGTGGGAGCACGGAACGCACGTCCTTGTCTCCTACTGGTGGGTTGAGTTTCTTGCTCCAAATACGTTGAACTGATCACCGTCGTTTTGGACGTAGTTTCGGTGCAGCGTTCACGACCTTCTACCGCCTTGTCGGGCCATATGCCTCCCCGATGGCGCCGCATATCTCGAAGACTGAGCTCTGGGATACGGTCACCCGCAGAGGGCTGCTCGGGAATTTGATAATGGGTTTGATACCAATGGTATTCTACCTCGGCGTCAATGGGCTGGCGCTCGCTCTCGAACTGCTACTTACTTTGGGTGGGCTTGTGCGTTTGTAGATCGCGGCTGGAGCTGTACAATAATCATTCACCGAAAACCCTTATCGAAACTATAGAAATTCGACAAACACGGTGTATGGTGAACAGCGTCATGTTTTTGTGCAGACGTCATTGCCTTATCAGGTCGATATTGGAGTTCTGGGGTCCTGTTCCGCGTCCAGCATCGATGACGATGGCGGGAGACAAAACACTTTTTATATGGCGATTCTGGGGCAGAAATCCCAGTTTGAAGACCATTCTACAATCGCTGGATGAGTTGAAAGGCTAATATTACTTGGGTAGGCGTCCGCAGTTCGACGTGGACGGATTCACATCGGGGGTCGGTTCATCCCGAAATGCGAACAAGGACCCCGAGATCATTTCAACCCGAAATAGCGCTGATATGTCCGAAACTATAAGAGGACTCCCTCCCTTGCGATTATCCCACAATTTCAAGCTACGATCCAGATGATATCGCCTCAAGTTCACGCACTTTGTACTGGGACGGAAACCGTTTCTTCTCTTATTGCCAAAGATCCTGAATTAGCTCCTGGGGATGCCTTCAAAAAGCTTTATGGTGGGCATACTCCAGACAAGGAATCGATCGCGAAGGCCCGCAAGCATCAAGGAAACCACACCGCCGATGACTTGAAGAGAGCCCGCGAATGCGGTAAGTGGGGGCCCACTGAGCCCAGTGAGCTGTTCTTGAAGGTCAGTGCACACACGAGTGGTTGGACTTGGGCGCTCAGACTCGGCTCTTTCAGCTGTACCACGATGCCCTGTGCACTCTTGACCATAATGTTGCCTCTGCGATGGTTAGTCCTCCGCTAATGGGTTCTTCTGGGACGATTCCGTTGTCCGTCATCTCTGTGTATGTGCGGTCTCGGTCTCAGTTCATTATTCACTCAACAACTTTCTAGCGTCCCGGACATCATGCGCCATATGTCGAACCTCATTGTACGCGCCGACAAGGAGGTTATTTTGGCCACAAACTACTGGCAAAACTCTGTCGCCTCGAAATTCATCACCGATGCGATGAAAGAGCTGTCCCGACGGGCTGGCGAGCGAGGGACCAAAATCATCATGAAGATCGAATACGACCGAGGATCCCCGAGGCAAGTGCTGCAAAATCATTACATCGTGTCGCAAAAAGAATATACGGGTAAAAATGTTGGCATCCCCGCCCCCGAGGAGATTCCCAACATCGACCTGCAGGTCATGAACTACCATCGCCCCATGCTTGGCACGTTCCACTGCAAGTACATGGTCGTCGACCGGAAATATGCCGTCCTCCAGAGCAACAACATACAGGACAATGATAATGTGGAGATGATGACGCACATCGAGGGCCCGATTGTCGACTCGTTCTACGACATGGCACTCATTTCTTGGCACAACAAACTCACCCCGACGTTGCCCAGCAGCGACCATCCCGAGGTGGAGGGCGGCTTGGGGCCCATTGGCGACGAAGGAACTGTCGAGGAGAACGCGGATAATCGTGCAGACATACTCACAGGGCCCAGCACCGTCGAAAGCGTTGTTCATCCTGTTGGGCAGAGTTCTTCGCAAGCCAATGAGGCAATGACTGCCAACACGTCGAGTAAGGGTGTTCTTTGTTTTGGGATATTCCCTATCTCAACGACAAATCCACAGGCGATCAGCTCAATCATCAGGGCCAAGTCAAGGGGCCCGACGAGGCAACCAAGGCTTTCCTCTATTCGGGCCAGCAAGGTATCAGCGCAGCGCAGATCGCACATCCGTCCCTGAGGGTGCCCTTCTTCCGGAGCACAACGCCGACGACCCACACTATGACGTCGACATTGCAGGCGAAATTGCTCGTGTGCAGACGTCTGTATCACCTAAGCCTGGCGAGAGTAAGTGTCCACGCTTGGGGAAGCAATATGAACATACTCACGCTCGGTCCCAGCTCGCATGGGAAGCGATCACAAAGCACTTAAAACCCACCCAAGAATCCCGGTTTCGGCACGGTACCGGCACCGCCGCGTGGTACCGGTGAGGAGATGACACCCTTATATCCCCCCACCGACCTCAGAGCCCTTCCCGCATTGCCGATGGTCTGCCGTGAGCCCCACGGGAATGCCGGATCACGAGGATGTGTATAACCCTCAGAACGAGGTTTGGCTCTCCGCCCTTCGCAACGCGACCAAGAACGTGTTCATCCAGTCACCCAACGCTCAACGCCGCGCCCCTCGTTCCTGCCATTGTCGGAGGCGTGCGAGCGCGGAATCGACGTATTCTGCTACAGTACGCGTCTGGTCATTTTCATATCAGTTTTACTAACTCGAGCCCCCTAGTCTGCCTCGGGTACAACGACACTGGCGAGCTGCTGCCGGGCCAGGGAGGTACCAACGAGATGATCGTACACAAAATGTACACCGAGCTCTCCGATAGAGGCAAGGAGCGCCTGCATTATTACTGGTACATCGGCGCGGACCAGACGGTCCCGATTGTTGCAAAGAAGAAGAAAAGGTCGTGCCATGTCAAGGTCATGATCGTCGACGAGCACATCGGGATTCAGGGCAATGGGAACCAGGACACACAGTCGTGGTATCACAGCCAGGAGATCAACGTCATGTTCGACTCAGCGACAGTCTGTAAGGGATGGATCGACGGGCTCAGGCGGAACCAGAACACGCATCTGTATGGGCCGGTCGACAAAACCGATGGAATCTGGAGGGACCAGAACGGGAATCAGCCGCAAGACGTTATTGGTATCGACCCAGGGAAATTCAGTTGGGCGAAAGGTTTCGGTGCGTATTTCGTCCCATCACCAGTATGGCCTCCTCACATTCTTTGTAACCTAGTGGGAGCCATAAAACGAGTGCAAGGCACGGGAGATTTCTAATTTGAATCGGGTGGTTTCGGTGCGGGACTTTATGTACTCCAAGTTGTGCGATGTACAAGCAAATGTTTGTATTCTCAAAAGAGCTTGACGAAGGTTTACTTCGAACCTGTGAATGTGTGCAATCATTGTGGAAGATACGAAATAATAAACTAGAAGGGAAGTTTCTTCGCCATCTTGCGTGTCGGCTTGAGAGGGTTGCGTGCCTTGTGGGCATAGTGCTGGAGAGACGAATCAATGCAAACAACTCGGAGCAACCAGTTCTTGGACGTACGGTACGGTACCTCCTGATACGCTTCCGCATGTCGTGAAGCAATACCCATGTTCTCCACTCTTTCTGTTTCCGAGAACGCTCGGACTTGCTCCCCTTGAACATCTTTCTCCTCGCTGCATACAGTCTCGTCCCTCTGTCCGCGCCAAGCACGTTTTTCACAGCAGGTCTGCGATCCCACTCAACCTTCACGTTGAGCTCTTTGTGGCCAGTCACGTTCAGCCTCCCATTCGACGCGCGTTTGAGCGGGGTGACGGATGGGTTCGCTTTAGCTGACTTCGATTTCGATTTCGGAGCCGGAGGGGGAACGAAGAGCTCGGGCTGCGGAAGCTTCACTCCCGGTGGTAAAAGGTGCACCGTGTTGGTTGCCTTGGCTCGTTTAATCAGGTCTGCCTGCTGGCGCAGCGAGTATTTCGGCGGTGCCCAACGGCCCGTCTTTGGGTTACGCCACGGCAAAAAAGGGTTGGGAAGGACGACTGCATCGGCGGCTGTGGGGGTCGCGAGAGGTCCATTGCGGCGGACGAATCTGGGAAGAGCCTTCAGCTCGCGATGGAGGAATTTCGTTGCCATTTGGGTTTGGTCAAGTGGGGCATGACCATGATTTATCCACTTGTGCAAAGAAACCCCTATTTCTCAAGTATGCGTCTTGCCAAAAGACAACCACCCTACTACATTGTTTTGCAACCAAGACTTGGTGACTTCTAATTAATATCAATCCTCCGATTCGCCTTCCTCCGATTCGTCTGAATCGCTTCCGGTCTCCTCCTCTGTATCGGAGGCCTCGCTTCCAGCCTCATCGTCGTCGACCCCAGAATCGATAGCCATCTTCACCCCCAACTCCTGAAACGCCAACAGCTTCTGATATGCTGATTCGCTCAAGTTCCGCCAAAATGAAAGCGTCACGACTTTCAACTCGGGAACCGCGCAGTCCGGCCTTCCAAGTCGTGATTTCAGCATGCGGACGATATCTTTGTGGCTGGAGTATACGCCCCCGGTAAGTTCCAACGATTCTAGTTTCGGGATGAGCGGAGGCGGTGAATCTGTGGCTGCCGCCCAGGTAAGAGATTCCCAAACTGATTCGCGAACTGCCAGTGTGTGCCAGTCTCTGAAACTTTGAGACGTCGCAGGAAAGGCATTTTTGGCGAGGCACGACATGAATTGATCATCGTCGAGACCAGAAATGGTCAAGGTAAAATCTTCGATGGTTTTACCACTTCGCATTATGAAGGACGGAAGACCTTGGGATATGTCCGAGCTGACGAAAAGAGTCGACAATGCAGTGCAGGTGAGACAACTCCACCACGGGTCGAGACTGATGGCAGAACTGTCACTGACAACCTGGATTTTGAGAATTCGTAATTCGGAAAGTAGTATCGAGGCGTGGTGTGCTTGCTGGGAAGGTCGTGTAATGGCGAACCTGCAATCGATGGCTGCAGAGGCTTGGTTCAAAATTTGGAGGCAGTCATCTACCGAGCAGTCCCCCACATCAATGTGAGTTAGTTGCGACCACGGAAATGTGGCCTGCTCTTGTTGAGTTACGATATTGGCAGCTCCGACTTTATCGAAATAAAGACGGCATAGTTTTCGGAGCGTCGACGCGTATTCCCTCCCAAACTGAGGATATCGTGATTGTGGACTGCATGCCGTGGCAGACGGAAAGCGCTTCTAGTATGGGCACAGAATTTGAAAAAACACAACGGAGAGCGTTGTAAGATGGAGCCCGCAGACCATCAAGGTCCAAAAAACGCCAACGGGCGGCAAAAGGTAGGATAGTGTTCACCAGATCCTCGGAATCCTCGAATGGTCGGTGCACAAACCCGTAACGTCGGGGGTACAATCGAATGGACAACGGCAGCGATCCTGATCTCTTCAACCACATCTCGCAGAGTGGCACGCTGGTCGTTAATTTTTTGGCCCTGCATTGGAGGGAGAGCGAGTTCCACAACCGTGGTACTGATAGCGCGATAGCTCTCCATTTACGAGAGATCTCGCAGAAAAGCAATGGAGCCCTGTGGACAAGGGGCCGCTGCATCATGTAATTTGGTTGATCCAATACGGCAATTCGTTTCGGGGCTTCGGCGTGAAGTTCGTTGTGTCCTTTGCCGTGGTCGTGTTTTCTTCAATAGAAGTGAGCTGCAGAAAGATCTCTGCTAGTATCTCTGGTGGGATCCGTCGAATGGGGGCAATGATGGCTTTATGGTGCTCGGAATGGCGGCGAAGTTCTGCGATTTCGCATTGAAGGCGGCGGATAGCTTCCTCCCTCCACGTCATTTCAGTGTCGGTATCCTCAATAAAATCGCGGATGGCTGCCGTCTCCGAAGCGTCAGGCATCCTTTCCTGAACACTAAGGGAATGAAATGGTGATGGATTGAGATCATCGCGTCGGGGATGCGTCTCGCCGCAGTCGGCGCAATGCATTACGGGCTGTTTAGAGAACTGGGATGCCATATCTAATAAAATATTGTTCATAAACAGCGGATGAGTCTAATAAAAGCGACTTGCAGTGTCTCAGCGAGAGCAGAGGAGGAGAAACCGGAAGTGAAACTCCTGTTTGGCCTGGTTGTAGCTTGTTGACATTTTGCAAATGATGCCCCTATCTTTTCCATGAGACATCCTGCTCGAACCAGGGACGCAAGGAAGGAATTCCCAATGCAAGCTAAAATTGAAGGTATCGATATGCGATACAAGGCGGAGAATTACAGTTCAGTTGTTGGAGCAGTAGCTCGATAAGTACGTCGACACAAACCCCTTGATGTGATTGTGAAGACTGAGATTTCGTTGCCCAAAGGAGTCGTTAGTGAACGATAAGTAGACGTCGTGATAATTGAACCGGCCACCGCAGTTGCAATGATTTCTGGCATACACTGCGCCTCGAACATTAATCATAAATCATTGAAACAATCGTACATACAGCTGATAGTTCTAATGTCCTGAATTCCCTGCCCCGAGTCTCCCCGCATTCTACCGCCGCTTTGCAATGATTTCTGGCATACACTGCGCCTCGAACATTAATCATAAATCATTGAAACAATCGTACATACAGCTGATAGTTCTAATGTCCTGAATTCCCTGCCCCGAGTCTCCCCGCATTCTACCGCCGCTTTGGGCCTCGCGGGCGCGCAAACGGTTTCTTCTCTTCGTCGTTCGCGGGGGTCGCTGGCCCAGTACCTGGGTCCCTTGTCCTGAGGATAAATCGAGCTCAGAGCGTAGGTAAGCCTCGTCGATCTCGGCCGGCGTGGAGGTTTCGATCTTGCGGGTGTGCAGCGGAGAAGGAGAGTCGGCGAGGAGCGTCTGGGCAGCGATGAAGACGGCGTTAAAACCGAGGCGTAGACCATGCGGTGTTTGACGGGGCAGGAGGAGGGGCAGGAGTAGACGAATACTGAAAAAATTGCATTAGAATTCAACACGGATGTAGTTGAGGTAGTAACCCCACTAATGGCGCGTCGCGAGGGCGCGTGTTTCCATGCGAAGAACGCGTAGGATGCGCCGTCTGGAGGGAGAGAAGCGCCGACGTCATCGGCCGCAGTCGGAGAGATGGAGTGTAGGATGAGGTTTTCAGAGGCCATGTCGATGGTCTAGTCCGTGTCAGTGTATCACTTACAATGGAACAAACGGTGAGGTTACGGCGACAACGAGGACAGAATCGTCCCCTCGTTCAGACTCTTGACCGCGTCTTCCAAGTCGGCAGTCCAGGGCATGCCGATAGTCTTCCCCATGTGTGTGGTGCGAGCACGGCTACCCTGGTACACGCTCAGGCCGCCTGCTTCTCGCTCCGCAGCGCGAACGTCAGCCATCTCCCGCTCGCTGGCAGAAAGCGGCTTTGGCGCCGTGACGTGTCTGCGGTGCGCAGCATACGCCTCGGGAGTCAAATCTGCCTTTGATGTGGCGAATACGGAGTCGGAGAAGAGCGATGAGCCCAAAGACTTGAGCGAGGGGCGGGAGGATGCGTACAACATCTAAGGAAGGTTTAAGAATCCCGGGACGTGTTTTGAGGACGAAAATTGAACCTTGTCACGGATCCTTGCTGTATCAGGCGAGTAGTAGATGACCAGCCAGTCTGAGGGGGGATCGTCGAGTTTCGTGAGCAGGTATGCAGGAGTATCTTCGTGTATGATATCATCGGAATCCTGAAGCTGGACGAGGTCCTCCTGGAGAGAACCACGTATTGGAACAGACAGATCGTGAACCAGAGACTCTTTTGAAATTTGAGGTGTGATATGAGCGCCGATGGGCAGCGGTGTACTACCGACCGTTCTGGATAGACACCTTTATGAATCTAGTCTGTTTTTCGTCTACTGCGCGCGAGAATTCTGCACTAAGCTCTGGAGAGACGCCAATACCAGATGTTGCGGACATGATGGTTCAAGCGGAGGTGGTTGTTATGTTTGTTCGTCACGGTGCATCTGCGATCATGGCAAACGGTGCTCTCATCTAAACTACCTCCATCTCCGCCTGTATTTTGCATTCTAACGCTCACGACAAGTTCAGTGTCCAGCGACCCTGTGGTGAGCTTACACAGCTGGATTTCCGCCAGGTAACATGGCGGAGACCGCTCCGAATCTGCCTTACCAGGCGTACAAGGTACGTGAGCTTGTACATTTTTATTGCATTTCCTTACTTGCGCAGTCAAAGCGGCATTCGCATACAAACCTTAGCCCGCAACAGGCGCGATTTACGACGAACGTGTCGAGTCCCCCAAACTCACGGCCAACGAGCTTCATAGCCACTCCGAGCACTCCCCCACCGCAGACGAGCATCAATGATTATGCGCCTAATGCCAGCCCGAATGTTTATAACTCTTGGGAAAAGGAAGTGCAGAGACCTAAATCTCCCCAGTCACCACCTCTGCCCGTGATACTTCTCGATCCCTCTCCACCCGTGTCCAATGGCTCCCCAAGCCCTCCAACTTCTCCGAGTCTTCCCCAGCCATCTGAACCGTCGGCAAATCGGCTGCCTACCCCACCACCGGAACTTGCTCGATTAAACGGCGCTCACCCAATGGAAATGGCTTCGCAAACGGCAGTGTTGCCTCGAGTTCCAAGAGTCCACCTCAAAATCCTGTCGATCTGCCATCCTCTTCTTCCGCCGCTTCGTCGTCGTCTTCGACGGTTCCCGATGACCGTCCTCGAAAGACTTCGACGTTCCGGCGCGTTCCCCGCAACACTCGTGCTCCCTTACCTTCCTCCCCTCTCGCAGGCGGCCACTCACGTACGGTGTCAGCATCGACGATGGCCCCAGCCTCGCAGCGGCCCACCCTCCCCCCGTCTGAACAGCCATCTTACATACAGCAAAGACCAACATCAATGATGATGTCGCTATTCCTCATCGCCATCCACAAACGAGAGACCGCCCGCGATGTCCTACTTTTCTGAGGGAACCGGGAACAGACGACACTCGACGCCGCTCAATGCTGACGCCGTCGCCGCGTCTCTTGCTTCCGTCATTCCACCTGTGGCGGACGTCGTCTCTCGCCGCGTCCCCCGCCGCTACGCCCATTTCACGCGCTCCGTCATCATCAGTTTCCTTCCCCCAAACAACAGCAAACACTCACATCTGTCCCCCCCTCACCGTCTGCCCAGACGCCGCCGCGGCAGACCTCCGCGCCCTACCGGCCCGGTTTCCAACCCAAAGGCGTGTACCGCCCTCGCACGGACGAGTTTATCGCACACCGTAAAGCGCACGCCATCTCGGCTGGCTACGCCTCTGCGGAGCGCACAAAGCTCGAGCGACGGCTCGAGAAGCTCATCGCGCTTCACTTCCCAGAGGAAGGAAAGTCGACAACAGGCGTGGGACGCCGACCCGGAATCGCTCCAGCGATGAACGCGAACCGCCGCGCGTCATCCTTCTTCGATTTAGACCTGAAGAGTATCTGGGTGGCGGGGGTGGGAAGGAAGATGTCCGGTGTATGTTATTTTACTCGATCCCATTTCTCTACTAAAATATTTCAACCTGCAGCGGCCGAACAGCGCATAACACCCTGGCAAGAGGATTCGTCCGTCACCAAGTGCCCCTTGTGCACGTCAGTAGCTGTTGCCCTTCGAAATACATCCATCTGACCTCCCCGAAGTACAAACTTCCACCCACTGACAAACCGAAAACACCACTGTAGATTGTGTGGCCAGATCATCTGTGCGCTACCCGTTAAACGGCCGCTTCGACCACAGCTCTGCTCAGTGCTCTTTGTCGTTGACCCAAAGACGCGGAATATCGAGGAGGTTGGCGAAGGCGTCGACTACGGTGTGCGGAAGCGACGGACGAGCAGCGTTGGCGGCGCGAAGGAGCTGCAGGATGCTGCGGAGGAGGAGAAATTCCTCCGGGGCGTGCGGATATGCAGTCAGTGCAGACCTGTGATGTTGTGTGTTCTTGTGCTTCAACAAGTTTGCGGCAGAAAATTGATTGATTTCAACAGACGACAGCAGTACCACCAGCAGGGTGCGCATGTCCCCCTGTTTGCAAAACTTTATGAGGTTCGGGCATTTAATCTTATTTCGTTCTGTTCTTGACGGGTTGCGTGTAGGCATTCATTATCCTCGAAAAGGAGATCGAAGACTCTTTGCCGCAGTTCCAGGAGCTGATTCTTACCCTGAAGTTAGTGGACCTTTTGTCGAATCGCACCGCATTAACATTTCCTTCAGCAACGAATCGCAGCCTACAAAGGAGGCCTCTGTTGCTCGAAAGCGGCTACTGGAGGCGTTCACGCAGTATGATGCGCTCGCGAAGCGGATACGAAACCTGCCGACCACCAATGGGCCTGGGAGCTCGCAGGAGCGAGTGCAGATCGCTGTGATGACGCGCGCGAACTTGTTTCTGCAGAAGAATATGTTTCCTCTGCAGGTTTGTCGCCGTCCCTCATCACTATCCACGGAGCTAACGCGGATATAATTTAGTCTCTCCCGACGCCGAAACATGCGAAGGCCGCCGCCGTGTCGCCTGCGGCTCTGGACGACGACGACGCGAGTTTTGTTGACCCGACGTCCGCAACAGCGCTCGCGCTACAGCCGCTCCTCGAGCAAGAGGCGCTGCTTGAGAGACGTTCGTCGAGGAGGCGAAGGCGCAGCGCAAATTCGAGGATGCGAAGACGCTAAGGGTGAACCTGGGCGAGATTCGGGAGGAGATCGAGCGGGTGCTAGCGGCGGACGGCCTTACAGGAAAGCGCGCGAGGAGGCGACGATGACGGAGGTTGGATTTCAGTTTACGTCTAAGCGTGCTCTCAGCGTTCCTTGGGATTATTGATATTGGTTTCGGGATGATGTCGCAGTTGCGACTCTCCTCCAGGTTCGCACCAGGATATGGCACTTCGGGCTGACGATTATCGTCCGGCACATAACATTATATTCTGCTTGGTCTTCGTATTCTTAATACGCGACACGTGAACAGCCTGTTTCCGAAGATTTTGTGCAAATTGAAATTGCTAGTCTATTACTACTACATTGCCATCATAACCGTCGTCCTGCGTTATTATATAAGCATCCGTTTTGGGAAAGCACGTGTCCCGCCCAAAAACGCGACCGAGACGCGACTTCACGCGTTGACGTCTACACAGTGACCGAAACGGCGAGGGAGGTGCAGATTAAACGTATTCTCAATTGATTATCCGTCCCGGAACATTTTCAGTGAGGATTTGGGGTGGATATAGAAATT
>JARJCV010000768.1:0-13197 GCA_029281435.1 Mycena haematopus
CGGAATTTCTTGGCGAGACCAAAGTCAATGGCGTTGACTTGATTTCCGCGCTTCCCGATACCCATCACGAAATTGTCGGGCTTGATGTCGCGGTGAATGAAGTTGCGAGAATGGACATATTCAATTCTCGAAATCTGACAGGTAAGCGAGGGAAAAGATAAATAAACACATAGACGTCGGAAGGACTCACAAGTTGGTCTGCGAGGAGCAGAACAGTCTTGAGGCTGAATTTGCGGTTGCAAAAGTTGAACAGGTCCTCGAGTGACGGTCCAAGGAGGTCCATGACCATGGCGTTGTAATCGCACTCGGTGCCGAACCATCGGACAAATGGTACACCGACGCCGCCAGCGAGGGTCTTGTAAACCTTGGACTCGTACTCGAGCTGCGGATGCTTGGCCTTGACTGACTCGAGCTTGATGGCAACCTCTTCGCCGGAAATGATGTTTATTCCGAGATAAATGTCACCTGTAGTGAGACGATGAGGGAATCCAAACGGACGTCGAAAAGAGCATAACACGCACCAAAGGATCCTGAGCCAATCTTTTTGCCCAGTCTGTACTTGCCACCGACACGAAGGTCCAATCGATGCGAGGAGCTGTCAGCCATTCTAAACGTGTATGATTAGGAAGGGAAACTGAGGAGGATGAGAAAGAGTTGAGGGCGTGTAATAAGAGAGGGAGAACAAGGAGAGAAGGACGAGGCGCAATGCTGTGCAATGCTGTTGCGTAACAAACAATAGGGGCATTGTAATCCGCCCGTCAGTCTCTTAACATAGGCTTCTATGTCCTCACGATTTCATCATGCCCAGACACGAAGGCTTCCTCACCTGTCCTGGAGCCGCGTATCTCGTATTCCGACTCGGAGACCCGTTCGTCAGCGACTCGGCGTGCATAAGTCCAATGACATCTGGCAATGACATCTGGGTTACTTATATATGGAGACTTTGCTACGTTGGCTCGCCCTATAGGTCAAACATCCGAAACGAGTATTAGGCTCGCCCCCGCAATGCTGCGTTGGCCCCAAGTCATGCATCTCCGTTAAGGTTGGACGCGACAGGATCGGCAGTTTGGGTGGTAGCCGGCGGCCGCTCAAGAATCAACTTGGACTCCTGGAGTGGACTGGCGGTGCGGAGGATACGCTCGAATACCTCCTCCCTGCGGTTACCCAATCCACCGCTGGGGTCCTGGGGATATGGATGTACGCGATTCGGTGTGATGCTAGTCTAGTTTTAGTTGCTGTGTGTTAGCCGTAGGTCGCCCTTCGGCGATATCAGACGTCACATGAGCGCCAAACAACACCCTCTTTTCTACTACATCCCAGCGATGCACGCGCCAACGCGCGGCTTTGTGCCTGTTCTCTTGCTTATTTCACTAAAAGCATTACACAAGGGCTTTGCCTTCAAGTTCTACTCCCTACCCGGCTTTACATTGGCCTGCAAAATCCTCCTGAGATCCCTCCCCCATTTTGACCCGCACCACTACCAAAATCAACGGGAATTTGCAAAGTTTTCGATAGCGACGACCTGGCAGTAGTTACACCAACTCACCTGGGGAAGATAACCTACCTTTTCCCATCAATCCTCGCCATAATTGCCATTTCATCTGGTATTGCTTGGGTATTGCAGTCCCCTGAGAGCATTTTTGGTCCAGAACAGTCAAAAGGCCTGTTAGAAAGTATATTGTTGAATTGTATCAACTGTAAAATCACCCAGGGGACGCTTGATACTGTCCCTGGGAGCTGGCTGCGCACGGGTGCAGGGGGGCCTAATGAGCCGTAGAAGGCGGCTGAACATGTGTCGCTGGGGTTTTGGGATGATCACAGATGATACCAACATCGAATTGAGGCATGGGACTGGGGAGAAGACGCGACTGGACGCGACGTAGAGCACAGAACGGAAATTGACGGAAAGTGTCACGCGTGACCGTCCGCTTTGGGACTGTCCTAATCCGGAAGCCTGACCTACGGCTTTTGATGCGCGAGTGGAATCAGACCATATATCAGGTTCTTTTTTGTCTTTTTTTTTTTTCAGAAAAACGAATCTGATCATTTGGTCTGACTAGGGAGACTAGTGTGATGCCACTTGACTGTATTTTCTTAGTTGGAGCCAGGGCGAGAGAACTCCTGATGCGCTCTTAGGACTTGTCCATGTTTTGAACCATCGACCTTTCTTACTGGTTCGGACGATACTCCAAGTTATTTTGTTTGATCACTGCTTTCTACGTCTACGGTCTCCGACTCGTGTTCCAAGGAATTGGACTCATCTATTGCCACGATACCGAGACAACCAGGGCGCAAGAAACGCAACAGTGCTCCTCATAATCCCAGCCGTTGTTGATCTTTTTTCGTTTTCGTACCATCACAACCCTCCTCTTGAGATCCGGGATAGGGGCCTCGAGGACTTTTATGTAAACTCTTCAGCCTATCTTTTCCAACATTCACAAATACTTGACCGTCACCACCTCAAACTGACAACCGCGTCTTGGAACAAGCATAGCTATAGTGAAGTGCTGTCCTACTGATTGGACGAATGGCCGTTCATGAGTTGCTGAGTTGAAGAGCCGTGGGAATACAAATGATCCTCGATCGTGAAGAAGTTGATACATCATCAAACCGGGCATGACTCTTCCGAGTCCCGGAACCCGACTCGAATAAAATCCGGGGTTGGCTTTCGCTGTCCCCTTCCTTAATCCCGCCTTCACATTCCCTTCTCCCGCAGTATCTCCGCCCGCATATTTTCTATCATCCACCATGCTAGCGAGGCTATCCGCAGCCGCCTTGCGGGTCCCCTTGTCTGAAATGTCTTTAGGAGACGAACGTTTTGTATGCTCGATATTCAGTCCTCGAGCTTATTTCTCAAAGTCTGCCTTCTTCCAGTTCCTGGACACAGAGACTCTTCGCCTTGTCGTATCAGTTCCAGATATTAGTTTGGGGTCGTCTAGCGCAAATTTGCGAACGTGCGATGAATCCAATGTACAAGGGACTCTATTCTATCTTGGAGAAGGACATGGAACATGTCGCACATCTCTTAGCGGCATTGGAACTTGACCGTGAACTGGTGTGTGCCCAGGACCTCTGTTAGCCCTCTTTCTCATCTCTTGGGTTCAGACTGAAGGCCCTCTCCCTCTGTTACCGGCGTGCAATGCGTTGGATGATGCCTCAAGTTCTACGAGTTCAGGTAGTACTCCCTCGGTAACTCTCGTTTTTTCCTCTCACTGTACTATTTATTTAACATGATGACCCCGTAGCCCGACCCTGTTCGAGTTGTTAGCCAAAATACCAACCCCTCCGTCCCGACTATCATCATCACTCCATGTCCACGACAACCACGCGAGACTTCATGCCAGGTTCCGTACCAAGACAGTGCATTCCGGAATCGGCTTACGGTTCCGTCCCTTCGATCATTTAAACCAATCTTTTCCACCAATGTTGCCACCACGCCGAGTATCCGGTCGACATATCCACCACTGGGTGTGGAAAAATGGCCACTGGCAGGCCGCATTGAAAAAAGGACTGGAACAGCGACCCCGCGTCCTCAAACATAGGACGAAGAACCGTCCGACTGGCCCAATCAAGTCCTCATAAGGTTGAGTAATTTTCGGCTACTGCATTTCACTATCCCAGTCTCTCGAATACCATGTGTTCTGCGCCTGGGCGGCCGCAGTACCTTCATTACTTGAAGGCAAGGGATGCCAGGATCCGCTCCCTACCGCGTTCAACGACAGTCGTTCATTTGCGTGACCGAACGCTATGATTGGTGCAGAAATCGCGTATTTACAGCTGTACATTCATTCTGCTGCGTAAATGAGGCATTTAACAGCAACTTGTATGAGAAAAACGCGGCCACGATTGCGCCAGAGGTAAATCGAGTGTCACGGTCGGCACGTGGCCGAGTCCGATCGAGTGGACGTCACTTTACCCCAGTGTCGAGACGACTCTACTCGGACCATCTATGACTCTGAAGGCACTCTTCTATGCATATATCCTTGGAGGCCTCACATTTCTTCCTCTGGTTATCGCTGGTCTCATCTATTTCACCATCTACACTTCGGTACCCGTAGGTGACCCGGATGTTACCAAAAAGCGCAGAGCGCAGCTGGCGGCCGAGAAAGAACCCGACGACGTAGACACCGTCCAACTGGCAGCGTCCGAAATCGGCGACATTCCAAGGACGCGCAAAGGCTGGCTCACAATACGGCGCACGTTCGAGGAATCCAGCCTCGAGGGTGGATATGTTGGCATGGTGCGCTCGTTCCTGGACTCGCGCTCGAAGGACCCGAAGAGGTCGCGCCCAAAGGACATGTGGTATGTGGCTTTGAAGGGCAAGGTGCTATATTTGTACGGAGGACGAGACGATGGCCGAGTGCGAGGCCGCCATCGAGCTCGGCAGCCACGACGTAGTAGTGTACCCCGAAGGCTTACTCGACGGCGAGATGTTCGCGAAAAGAAACGCCATCTGTCTCAAACCCAAATCTACATCCGCGGACAAGTCCATGCCAAGTGTCACGAAGGCGATGGATTTGGAAGGCACCGACATAGATGCGAAGGCGGGGGAGAGCGGTTTAGGCTCCAACAAGGTGGAAAAGGAGCAGGAGGTCCTGACGGAAGAGGCGCGGCTCAAGGAGACCGCGAGGGAAGAGGCGCTGGACCCCGCAACGCCGTGGTTCATCTTCGTACGGATAAATGTGGAGATGGAGGACTGGTATCTCGCCCTGATACATGCTTCTGACCACCCACCCAAAACACCGTTCCTCACACCCCTTCAGCCCATATTCCTGCCCTCCGATATGAACCACCTCGTCAATACTCTCGACGAGCAGCCGGACGTCATTCCGATGCGCTGGCTCAACGCTCTCATTGGCCGCATCTTCTTCAGCTTTTACCGCACGCAGGCCCTCGAGGATTACATCCTCAGCCGATTCATGAAGAAGCTCTCCAAAGTTAAACGCCCGACATTTCTCACTGACATCGTCGTGACGGAGGTTTCCGTCGGCAACAAAGCGCCCACCTTTAGCAAACCCATGCTGAAGGAGCTTACCAAGGAAGGCGACGCGTCTTTAGAAGTTCATTTGCTTTACAAAGGGGAATTCCGCATCACCATTGAAGCAACGGCGTCGATCAATCTAGGCTCACGATTCAAACCTTACTTGGTCAAGCTTGTATTAGCCGCAGTTCTGAAGGAGATCGAGGGTAATATGCTCATCAAAGTTAAACGTCCCCCGAGCAACCGTATTTGGTATGCCTTCACGCAGACTCCTCGGATGGTCTGGGAAGTCGAGCCGATCGTAAGCGACCGACAAATAACCTGGAGCATGATAACAAGCACTCTGGAATCGAGCTTGAAAGCAATTGTGCGTTGTTCTAAGCCCTCGCATACTTACATGAAAATTAAAATGTGTAAATTCAGATCCAAGAGTCGGTAGTGATGCCGAATATGGACGATATTGCGTTCTTCGAGACTTCGGCGTACACCCACAGAGCCGGGAATTTGGGCTGACGCAGCACGACGCGAAAAGCCACCCACTTCTGTCGCAGAACAGGTTCCAGAAGAAGACGGTTCAGTCGCATCTGTACCCCTTCCCAATCCACCTTCCATAGAGCTAGATGGCCCGTACAGCCAGTCTGCTGTAGAACTCTCCCGAGACGTCTCTGCGTCCACGTCGCCCCCCAACGGCGATCTATCTTGGACCTCCTCGTATTCGTCCGGTGATGATTCCTCACGTACCAATAAGCGGAAAAAATTGGTTTTCCAGCGTCCGTAGTGATGATTTGCAATCCTTGGCTGAGCAGGATGGATACGCGGAGGAGGATGCGAGTCAGCGAGGACGGACAGTGGATGTAGACAAGACCCAAAATCCTAGATCACGTTCCACTCCGAATGCCTCTGACCCCGCTCCACCGCAGAGTTCTTCTGAAGAAAGCGACGATTCACATCTCCAGCCTCCTTCTCGGTCATCGTCGATGTGGCGCCACTCCAAGTCGAATTCGGTGGAGGAGTATTCCAAGGCCTCAAGCGAACCGTCCACTTCGCTTGGAAACGGAACCAGTCCAACCACGTCGTCGTTCCTGTCTACGCTGAAGTCGCGCGACAAGCAGGCGATCAGTAACACAGCGAAAGAAGCGATGCGGAAGTGGAGTGTGAACTGGAGCGGGTTGATGAAGGACAAGAACTCATCTGAAAGCGGTTCCTCCGCTGCGGGCGACGAAATGCCCGACCACGGCTCATTCGTTTCGCGGTTCCGCACCGGCGACAACCATAATACCACGCCGCAAAAGGGGCGCGCTAGCTATGCAGAGGTTAGAGCCGCTGTGGCAGAGCGACGGGGCAAGGAGCGCGCCGCGGACAGGAGCCCTGAACCGTCAGCTACGGCCCCGATCCCGATTCCCGAAGTGCGGGAGCGCGCTGTCACGATGCAGCCTGGGCGACCGTCGCAGAACGGCAATCCATCACCGTCCTTCATGGCGCGCGCGGCGACAGCGGCGGTAGATAGTGCGAAACGCTCTTCCCCATCGACATCTCAGCAGAACATCGAACTCGAGTTGTCGGAGACACCGTTGACGCCGCCGCCCATACAACTCCAGCCGCAGGCGAAGATGATGACGATTCCGGGCATACATGCAAGCCATCGCGGCGACATTATGTCCATGGGATATGTCGCACCGCAGCCACCGCCTCCGTCACCAGACATGAAAGTGCCCGCAATAAAGAGTGTCTACCGCCTCTGGAAAAGTCCCGCTGCATCGGCAGAGGTCACATCGGACGCACCCGAGGCCGCTTCTTCGAGTTCATCGCCATCTTTGTCACGCACACAGACGAAAGAAGAAGGAAACACTCCGCTTCCCTTGTCAGGTTCGCCACCTATGCGTCCCACACCACCTCCGCTCCCACCGCGCACTGGACGCACCCCGTCCCTCTCCGATGTGTCGCGCCCGTCTTTGGGCCCGCCGCGGTTATCCGAGACCGCGCAGCCGTCTGCGTCACAGACACTGCAGTCGATCGCGAACAAGGACAAGCGTGCGTCGCTCGAGCTTGGACTTGGATTCCCTTCTTCTCCCCCATCACGGCGATCCACGCTAGGGTCCCGGACGCCGTCATTGTCAGGCGGGGATGAAGAGGTGCGAGAAGCGTCCGTTCCTCCTATAGCCAATCCTGGACCACCGTTGCCCCCGCGCAGACCGTAGCATTAATTACGTTGTTGAACCGAAGCAGCGTTTGCAGTTTTCATGCATATATTAGGAGTGTAAAACTAGTATTTTATTGGGGCTGTCGTAAAGTTTGAAGTCAACCGTCTACCGTTGGCATATACACGCTATACACATTTGCTATTTTGTCAATGCATACTCCAAGAGTTCTCGATGCTTTGGCTCTGCGTGGATCAAGAAATGTGCATGGTCAGAGCGCGTGAAAGTCATGGAGCCATTTGTCTAGGAATCCAGCATTACAGTGGGCGCAACTAAATCAGCTTAAAGCAGTATGCTGCTGTGCATTGATCTCGAGCAATGGTTTTGACAACTCTCTGCGCAAGCAACCCTCTATGAGCTCCACATCGACGAAATGCAAGTGTGTCATTAAAATTATAATGCAGTGGGATACAGACGACGGTACACAATGTCAACGTCAAATGAAAGATGGATGGTATAAATATCGTTAGTACTAGCGAACTCGATCCACTAAAGGCCCATCCTGGTCCGTCTCAGTATACGGGAAACTCAACGTACCGCCCATCTTAGGTGAGACGATCTCAAAGCCCGAGGTGTCGAGGCTCGTGCTCTCGTGTGTGCCCTCTGAGTGTGCTGACGACCCCGTCGACTCCCGCGGCCGGTGGTGCCTTGAGGATGACGAGTCTGTCGACGTCGACGCCATCTTGGCGCTCAGCCTGCGTCGTACGATCGCCGCCGAGTTCGGCCGCGATGCGGGCGCGGGCGGCGGCGGGTGGTTCCCCACATAGCTAGAGATGAACTGGTCGGGGATTCTAGGACTCGGCGGGATCTCAATCGGCAGATTGAGCGGCGAGCCCTGCGACGGGGAGCTCGACAGGCTCGTTTTGCGCATGCGGAACGACGCCGAGGACGGGGTGAGTGGCGCAGGGATGGGAGTGGTATTATTCGTCTGCGACTTCCACTTCAGGATGGACTTACGCACGCTGTTGCGACGCTCCTTCTCTGGCATCGGGGGACTGGGTTGCGAGGATATCGGAGGTGAGGGGGATGTGTGTGAAAACGGCGGCGAGTTGTGCGGGGGTGGCGGAGAGTTGCGTGGGAGCGGTGGGGAGGTATTCTGTGGCGGCGGCGTGGGCGAGGAGTGGTGCACCGAGGTCGGTGACGGAGGGCGCGAGGTCGGGCGATTGAGAGACGGCGTCATCATGCGCGTCGGGTACGGTGACTCCTGGTCCCAAAGCAGGCCATCGTTCATCAAAGGCCGCGGCGGGCCCGCTTTGGCGGCGACGATAGGCGCGTTCTTCGTCGACTGTAACATGGGCGGCGGTACACTCAGCTGCGATTGAGAGTACGTGCTCATGGGCGACTGGTGGGACTGCAGGTTCATCTGCGACTGGTGGGACTGCACACTCATCTGCGACTGCGCGTCCGACGGACGCCGTGCGGGATGGGGGAGCGGCGGCACCTGCTCCGGTGACGGACGGCGGGAGGGAATGCCAAACTGGGGCAGATGCGGGGACGATGGGGGCATTGGCATTCCCTCTGGTGATGCGCGGCGGGCCACATCCTGCGACGGCCTGCGCTCTTGACTCATGGACGGCCTCCTCTCCTGGGTCATGGACGGTCTCCGCTCCTGCGACGATGACGACGCCGTCGATGGCCTCCTCTCCTGAAGACTCGGGCGTGGATGTGGGGGCGGATGTGTTGCGCTCTGGCTAGGCACCGGCCTACCCGGAAACCCCGCACTAAGAGGCGTCCTCGGTATCTCAACCTCCACATCCGGTAATTCCATATCCTCCATCGATGGTCGATTCGGCCTCATCGGGCGGGACTCCTAGCGGCGGATTCGCGCTCGCACCAGGCGGTGGCGTCATCAGCGGAACCGCTGGATTTCCCGGCCTCTCCCGGGTCGGCAACGGCGGTGAGAGCGGACTATATGCATTTTCACGCAGGGCCTCCATGCGCCCATGCGGTATGCTTATCGACTCCTTCTTCTGGCTCTTCCTCCATAGGTTTTTGATGCTCTTCACGCTCATCAACGTCGTGCGGTTCGCTTGTTTCTGCGCCTGCGTCTGCCCGGCGTCAGCACCCCCACCGTGCATCGAGTCCGTCGAAAACCGACTACTGCTCATCGTCGCCGTCAGACTCGCGCGCGGATCGGAGGACGAGCCGTTCGAGCTCTTGCGCTGCACCTCCGCCTGATTTGGAGGCGGCGTCGGCGCAGGAATCACCACCGGTGGCTCCCAATAGCTCTTCGACGTCCGCTTCCCACCTTGCGTAGGAATCTCCGGCGCCTGCGACGCATGGCGCCCGAACGGATCCGGCGACAGCGGAATAAGTGGTGAGTTCAAACTGCTCTTCGGCCCAATACTCGGCGTCATCGCCGGGTAGGCTGTAGGCGGCGACAGCGGCCCACCCGCGGGGTAATGCTCCGCCAAATCGCGCTTCCGCAGCTCGCTTTCGGACGAGGTGGCCGAGTGCAGGGACGACGCACGACTGGAGTTGCCCGTGGTGGCGCCTGTGCCAGGGCGGAATCGTTTGGGCATCGACGCTGAGACACCGTTGACTGCGAGCTGGGGCGGGAAGTGTTGTCCGGCAGGGGAGGGCATGGGCCGCTCGCCGAGTGAGTTGTACGGGACCGCGGGCCAGGCGGCCTGTTGCGAGAGATCATCACTAGTGCAGAAATAAGCATTTATTCGAGTTATGGGTGCGTTCGAGGGACTCACAAATCCGAATTCTCCTCCTCCCCGTGGTAATCAGGGTGATGAGGAAGCCGTGGCGTAGGCGGGAACACGTCCGCGTTGGAAACGGGCATAAAAGAAGACGACGTCGGGTACTGCCCAAACGCACTAGATGACGACCCAGGGGGCGACAAACTCGGGGAGCTGCTACCGAAGCTCGGCATCTCCTCCAACTCCGTCCGGAGCATGCGTGGAGAGAACTGAGCCAGGTTCTGAAGATAATAGTCGTCAGGCGTGTCCCTAACCCAAAAAGCGCGCAACAGAGTCGAATGCTCACCTTCTCGATCTCGTCCAGCTGCGCGCGCATGATAATCTGGCTCTTCCGCCTATCGTTCGGGTCGTCGATATCGAACTACACGCACGACAACGATTAGCATTCACTCCAAAATGGGGTTACACAAGATAAAGCAATTGGTGACGTACATCATCGCTCTCCACCTCAAAGCCCAGATCCATATCGTCGTAGATGTCCCCCCGTCGCTTGCCGGGGTCGTACATGCTCTTCCGCGGCACGTTGAGGAGGTCCCGTTCCGGCTCACGCTCCCCGTCGAGGTACGCGAGCCGTGTGGGGTCTACTCCGTCTGGAGGCGTCGCGGACGCGGACGCAGCCTCTTCCTCGTCCGGCGGCGGCGCCACATGCGGCAGCTGCATCGGTAATGCAACTGTGGGGGTGGATGCGCTTGGCGGGCGAGGGGAAAGAACGAGTGGCGTCGGCGGTGGGGCGCGCTTGCGCGACGGGCTGTTCTGCATGCCCGGGATCTCGAGGCCGAGTGCGGGGCGTCCGTTCATCAACAACGTTACGTCTTGCACGTCGTCGTCCTCCCTCTCACTGCTGTCGTCGGCATCCTCGGCATCGCCGAGCTCAGCGGCGGTCAGCGCGAGCTGCACGACGTGGGGGTTCGGGGACCGCGAGGACGCGGATGACGCGCGCATGTCTGCCCATGTGTCAGCGTCCTCGCCAAAGACATCTGCGAGTGGATCCTTGCCTTCCTCTTCCCCTTCGTCCTCCTCGCTACCAGACTCCGTCATCGACTGCGGGCTCTCGCTCAGCGGGAGGTACCGCTTCCGATCGCGCATCGAGCTCCGACGTTTCTCCCCAAGTCGAAACGGCAACGGCGGCCGCCGCTCGTCGTCATCACCGCTCGCGCTCGGCGTCATACTATTCTTCCGCTTCGCGTGGTTGAGACGTCGACTCCGCAGCCACGGCTCGTACCACGCCGCCTTCCGCCGATCGATGTCAAACTCCACCTTGGCAAGGATGGGGATGATCGCGTCGGAGTGGAGGCCCGGGAGATCGAGCGAGTCCGCGCGCGAGGATGCGGCCTGGGAGGTGTCGGGCGTCTCGGCGTCGGAGCGCGAGGACGAAGACGGCGGCGCGGACTTTGTGTGGAAGCGCGTGGGGATCTCGGATGTCGAGGAAGGCGTGGTAGGGGATGGGGTAAGGAGGGGCTGCATGCCGGTGTTGGTGGATAGCAGAGGGAGCGGGAAGGCGTGAGCCTGGGCAAGATAGGGGGTGGAACGGTTTGCGAGGGCAGAGAGACCAAGGAGTGGGGGCGCAAGGGAAACGGGTTCATCGCGGAGCTCGGTCTTGACGACGCGCGTCCAGAGGTGGCGCCAAATATCCTCTGATAACCGTGGGCCGGCCTCTTCAACCTCGTCTTCATCGCCGAACGATTTCTCGGAGGGCTGCGGACTTGTGCCGCTCTGGGGCTTGGAGACGAGATACAGAATGAGTCCTGCGGTGCTAGGCAAGGCATACTCCTTTGCAATGGCACCAAGCTGCGATTGAAAAGTAGAATGAACGGGAACCAGGGTACCGCGGCGGAACTGGGTATGGTATCCAGAGGCGGTAGACGGGGGAGGGGTGAGCTCCGAGTCGAACGAGTCGTGCGGTAGATGTATTGGAGGGATAACGTGAAGCAAATACTTGGATGTGACCGGAGAAAAACCAAAAGTAGATGCAGTAGATGGGGTAGGAGATCGACGGTACTGGTCCAGTGCTGGTGTTGAGCCGTTATAAGAGGGGGAAAGCATAGGTGGAGGGGTGTGGATTGCAGGCATCGGGGTAGATACACCCAAGGCATTTGCCAGACGAGCGAGCCGGTGTGGAGGCAGAGGGTGCTTTGGCGGGGCCCATGACTGCGCGGGTGAAGGGGGTGAATCCGAGTAAGGCATAGTGTGTTAGGATGAAGTTTAAAGGGAGAGAAGGCGAGAAGGACGGTGAGGTAAGTAATGAGGGTAACCAGCACTGTGCATCGAGGCGAGTAAGTCCCAGGCGCCGGCCAGGTTTCACCGTGTCCACCGTGAGGCCACGAGCAACTCCTCCCGGTCCAAGCTCAGTATACGAGGCAGACGACGAGCACGACACCGGCGACGACGGCAGCGACGATGAGCAAGGGACCTGGCAGAACACAACACTTGTTGGCACAAAACCAGCCGAATACAAAACTTTGATCCAAATCACAGCATCAATCGATGTTTGCTCTCATACACTCCTGCCTCTTCTTTCTCTCTTCTTTCTTTCTGCTCAGTCTCGTCAATATAACTCTGCTGCCCATCACCTCAATTAACCTCGTCCTTATTCTGGACGATTACTGCTCAAAACCACGTCTAGCGAAACCGGAGCTGACTCGAGATTGTCAATTCTGACCATCTGAATCACCCAATCACTGTCTATTCCTGGCTTCTATTCCTCGACAAGTCGCAGGTCCCCCGTATCTGTAAGACTGTGGCACACCGGCAAACACCCGGTTTCGTCTCGATGTGACCTCTCTCCGTGGCCTGAAACTCTCAGGAGACTCTAGTGTTTCGGCTGCACTTTCCGATGAAGCTGCCCCGCTCCTCTCCTCTTTCTAGCCCTCCTTTGTGTCACCTCGTACACTGTCTCTCCTGCCATGCGCCTCGCCGTCCCTGGCTTCATGAAGTCAATCTCCGACGCCTATTCCTGTGAATCCCGTCTCCCGACGCCACCTCACAAATGGATACTCTCAAACTTTTGGCCCCTATCATCTCAGATATCACTGATGGATTAACGGAACACAGGCTTCGGAGCCAAATGTTGCATCTTATCTATGGATGCTGCTCCACGTTTCCTTCGCTACAAAATTATTTCTCGCATGCCGCAGTTGTTGTGGAGCAAGACCATCTCGTGGCTGAGCCAGACCTAGGCTTGTCGATGAAGAGCGTTCTGAATATCAAGAAAATGCTTTTTGTCGAACTCGAAATCCGACATACCTCAAAACCTGTGCCAGTGGAATACGCTCAATTGAAACGACAAATAGTATACGGTGGTACAACTTTC
>JARJCV010000769.1:0-13072 GCA_029281435.1 Mycena haematopus
ATTCCTGCAAAGGGGACGTCGTTCCTGGACCTGCCGTCGTCGTCAAAGACGCTGGTGGACAAGGAGGCACTACAGGCGATCCAGGACGCCGTGGGGGTCGCGCCGACGGTGTGGGATATGATGGAACAGACGCTGGGGGACGCGCTGGATGCGGAGGTGCAGGAGAGCTTGGACAGGGCGAGGGCTGTTACGCGACGGCTGGCGGATATGACGCGAAGTATGCAGGAGGGCGGGGAGGGCGGGGACGGAACGCTCGACAGGAAGATGCTGCGCGAAGACAGCAATTTGTTCTTGAAGGTTGATTTTTTTTTTTCTTTCCGTTTGCGTCTTTGGCTCAATTTTGGCTAGACCGTTGTGCAATTATCCAACGTGATCAAGACATACGGCGGCGCGCATCATACGCTGAGGAGCAACCTCGTCAAGCTCACAAACTCAACAGAGGAGTTTGCCATCATGCTGCACGTCTCGTCCTTTTCGCCGCTTCCGTCTGGCAACGTACTCGCCCATGCCCGCCTCCCCCGCGCTCAGCACCACGTCCATTTCGTACAGCGCAATCTCCGTGGTTATAACCACGGAAACGGGAACTCGAGCTTCAGCTCGAACGCCGCGACGGGGCTAGGGCTGGGTCCGCCAGAGGAGTATCGCGTCGGCTCAAGCCTCTCCCGGAGCCGCTCCGCTCAGCCATCCTCGAGCTCGAAGCTTGCGTTCCTTCCCGCGCAGGAGCAGCCGCGCAGTGCGCTGCCGTCGCAGTCGTTCAAGGTCCCGTCTGTGCTGCGGCGAAGGCGGACTGTGGTTGGAGAGGCAGGATAACACTGGCAGTATTTGAGTGCTACAGTGCTACTACTTACTTATCAGGTTTTGTATCCTAGTTAATAATTGTTTTATATTTTGCTTTTGCTTCTGCTCTGCCTTGACGCCGACGGCGTTGTGCGTGTTTTTATTTCTGTTGGTTGAAATGTTCGGATGGCATCACATGAACAGCGCAGCGCAAACATGAAAGTCGTCGTTATTGGCGCAGGCAGGGCCTTCGGGACTCGTGGCGTGCAAATCGCTACTTGAGGCCGCCACCAAGAATTTTCCTTTTGATCCTGTCGTATTACTGTACCATTTCGACCAAGTGTTCATCAATTTGGGATTTTCCGATGTCCGGGATGGCCGATAAATTTCCTTTTGAATTAAGGCGATTTTTGCACACATCAAAAAAAAGTCGGGCGTTACGCGTTACTGAACACTTGGTCGAAATGGTACAGTAGAGCAAGAGGCAGATATCGGCGGCACGTTCAGGTACCGGTCTTACCTAATAATAATACCAAGTGGGTTCATCGCCAAAATTCGCATAGTGCAGAGATACTGAATTCTGTTATTCCATCGCTTAGAACGCGACCCTGGTGTCCTCGAAGCAGTTGACTTGCTTTCCGACTTTAGACTGCCAATTGACCACGCTGATTAGGCTTGGATTTACGAGTACTGTAGTATTTAAATCAGTTCGAATGTCACAGGTCACAGGGCCCAAAATTTTCGAAAATTTTCGAACCTGTCACGGTCACCCAGGAGATTTTCGAAGGTTCAAAACCAGTCACAAAAACAGCAAAAAGGCCCCCAAAAACTGTTTTTCATGCCCGCGGCGCGTAGCAAGCGTATTTCGAGGTATTTCCGTGTTCGCAGCCTTCGAGTTCCCACTACATGCCAATTTTGACACGATCGAGCTGATGGATCCCTAAAATCCGTGTAATCTAGGCAATTTCTGAAGGTCTCAGAGCTAGTGTAGCTATTTTATTAGTGTGTGCACAAGGATCATCTCTCTAGAACCAGTGTTCCTCAGTGGGACCGGCCGTCTGATTCTAACAGATTTTTCGAAGTTTTTTGGATGTCACGGTCAAGTCACCCCATTTTCGAAACCCAAAGTTCGAATCTTGCGGTCACAGGTCACAGCCCAGGAGAAGTGATTTAAATACTACAGTACAGCTTAGTACGAAGCAGAAGTGCCTCGGAGTTTAAAATATTTGATGGTATGTCCCTGCGGCCTCTCAAGGCATCTATTTGCATCGTTTTTTTTTCGCAGACGCGAATTTCAATGAATGAGAGATCGCTTGATTTTTTTGGTGGATTTCAGGCTGAGGGAATAAAGGCCCTTGAGCATTTCTTTCCAGCGACTTTCGTCCTATACGTGATCTGAACGACTCTCTTCAGAATCACGCCCGGGAGACTATATAGAGGCTGAAAATTTGAAATCGAGCCTACACGCTGATCATCTGACACTGGAGGTCTTTAGACGCCCGCTCTCTTGTGTTATTCCCGAGCCCTCACTTCGCACCTACAGGAATATGTCGACTATCTGCGCGACTATTGCAAACCAATTGCAAACATTTTGGTATAACGGACAGAATCCGCCTCGAGACCAAAGTCGTAAATGTTTCTCGGAATCCCACTGGCGGGCATGTCGTTTCGTACACCACGAAGATGCCGTCAGGCGAATGGGTTACCCCACCCCATTCTGGTCGTCACTTTTTCCTCTCGATGCTTTTTTCCCACTGGGTTTTTGGGCACGAAGGTTTTCAAGTGACTCAAAAGACCATTTACGATACTCACGACTCTACCATATAACTCTTTAATTCCCCTCTTTCTTTTGGTTCGTCGAGGTACCCGTACCTAAGTATTACATACGTAGACGAATATCACGTTGTTAAATTGTTAAATCCAGTAAGTAAGCTGCACACACAGTCTGCATTCGGAAATGCCTATTTCGAATATATAGCCCTCCGCACGATTAACGCGTCGTACATCGCGCTGTGCACGGGTCTGCACGTTATTCCTTCGATCCCCACCGTTCCAGGGATTGAACATGTTCTCAACCCGGAAAACCACGCCTCCTGGGTCAGTCCCTCCGTGTACCACTCTGTTGAATACAAATCCCGCGCCAAGCTTGCGGGGCGGCGCATTATGATTCTCGGAACCGGCGAGACGGGCATGGACCTCGCGTACCAGGCCGCGAAAGCTGGGGCCAAGGAGGTTGTGCTGTGCTCGAGATCTGGGTAAGTAGTGGTTGCTTCGATTTCCCTCCTAATGACATATAGCGTGCGGATTCCTTTCGTTCCCAAAAGCACTCGTTATTGCCCTCTAAATATGACCACCCGCTGAGTATTTTAGAATGATTTCGAAATTTTTGGATTTGGTTTCAAATCAGATAAAGCTGCTGTGCCGATAGACTCGTTGATCACGAACTTGGCAGAGACTGCCTATGTCGTTAGTCTCCTCCGGATCCGTCTCTTGTGTTAATTGGGTCGGCGCTAATGTACCCACAGCATCCCTGGATCGCCGCCACCCACATTCGTTGGTTGCAAGTACACGTTTTCCTGGCTCTAGATTCAGACTGAATCCTTCTCAGTGTCTCCGATTTTGTGATCAAGCGCCTGTTGTGGCTTCTGACTGGGAGATATGATCAGTTCAATCCCCTCTATGCTAACGATGTACCAGGAACACAAGCGGGGTGTAACCAATGGGTAAGATTTCTCTCTTGCCATCAAGTATCTGTTCACTTTCACTATAGGTCGGTGAACTAGAGCCCGACAGACTGGGGCGGGCATACGTATTCCTCAACAAGGTATTTTCTCCATTCATTTTGGATAATATAAACTCTCTGACCGCGTACATGTAGTCGCACAAAGCCATGCCATACATTAACCGCCCGTACAAGTCGCGGTCTGCCATCCTCGAGTACATGTCCCGCTATATCAACCCACCAGAAGACATGCCGCCGCACACGGACTTCACAGTAGATCTCGCGCCGTTTCCCAGCCATTTTCTTCCGAATGGCCGTGCGGTTTTCCCGTCCTCGAAGCGGAAGGACGCCCCGTTTCGGGGCTGATTTCGGATCACACGATTTGTGGAATTTCCCGTCTGATTTCGGCGCAACGGATTAACCGGAAGTCTAGGCTGCTCGGACTAATTACTTCCGGCGGCAGGAAATTTTACTTATTTGCCGTGTGATTGATGAAGGCTGTACTAATTTAGATACGTCCGCCGAAAAAAACCATCATTCTAAGGCCGTGGGAACGAAAAATTGGGACCCTCGGCTAGACTCTTGCGACGGACAAAATCGCCCGATTGGCCTGCCCAAGCCTCCAACGGGAATGTCAGAGGTCCAATGTCAGAGGTCTGCCGTTTTACTACAGCTTGATATCAAGATGCACGAAGTGCACTTCGGCTTCAAATTCTGATCATGATGATCTTGATATGTGACGTTTAGTCCTGGTCAGCCGACTGTCGACAGTCGGACAGTCCAGATAAGAAGAGTAAGGCATGCGCACCTCCAGATCTTTCCGACCACCTCCCTCTTCGCTCACCCATGTCGTCCAAGGCGCCTGTCCTTTGCTTCTGCGAAGACTGCATACAAACGACCACTGTCCACTACGGAGAGACTGTTTGGGGGAAGCATGTTAGCTACAGCACCCGACAGGAGCATGAAAAGCGCAAGCTTCCGAGAAGTAACACCGGCTCGGGCTCTAGCTCACAGCCTGCGCCTCCACCCCGTCCTTCGGAATTTTCAGTGGATTTTTCTTCTGTCGAGCGACTTTGTTGTATTCTCGTCATCTGGCTCCATGTCAAAGCTGGCGTGAGCCGCAGCACAGCCACTGTTGTTCTAAAGGCCATTCAGTTCATTCTCACAGTTCTGTTAGGTCTTATACAGACAGCCTTGACTGCCCAGCTTGGCAGAGAGATAAAGCTTCCGGAGATACAGCTTCCACGCACCGTCGAGACGGTATTCAACAAGTACGTCCAAAGATTAAGCCCCCACAAACTATAAATTTAAATATTCCACAGGTACTTCAAGGAGCCCAAACTGATACGTACACCTTGCTGCCCCAAATGCTTCACACTCTACAGCCTAGATGGCATGCCTCTTCGTTGTACACACAAGGACTCCCAGAAGTCTCGTCCTTGTAATGCACACCTCTTCAGGCAACAACGACTTGGGAAGACAGTAAAATCTGTCCCTCACACATTGTACAACACCCAGGACTTCAGAACTTGGCTGGAATGGTTCTTATCTCAGCGTGAAGTAGAGGATTATCTTGAAGCTACATTCAACAAAACACCTGCTGCTGGCCCGGACATGCATAGTTTCCAAGATAGCCCAGCCTGGGCTGGTCTGCGGGAATTTCGAACCTCTAAATATCATCTTGTGTTTGCTATCTACATTGATTGGTTCAATCCATTCACAAACAAGATTGCAGGTTTGAGCTACACTCATGACTGGGCTACAAAAAAACTAATCTTTCGGGTTACAGGCAAAGTTGTGTCCTGTGGCGCTATTCTCCTCTACTGCTTGAACCTACCCCAAAACATGTGCTTTCTGCCACGTTATACCTATATCGCTGGTCTGACTCCTACGCCGACAAAGCCTGATGCATTCCAGCTGCCCTCTTTGATGGAAAGTCTCATTGATGCTGTGCTTGGATCTGAGACTGCAGAGCCTATTAAAACATATCGCCGCCCTGACGGTGTACATGTTCCAACACGGATTATTCCGCTTCTAGCAGATCTTGGAGGTGCAAGAACGCTTGGGGGTTTTCTATCACATTCTGCCCACTGCTTCTGTTCATGGTGCAACCTTCGCCTATCTGATCTAGAAAATACGGATATACAATCATGGCCCAGACGAACCAGGGAGGAAGTTATACACCAAGCAAAAAAATGGCTAAAATTAATGACAAAGTCTGAAAGATCTAAGCTAGCCACTCTTACAGGTGTGCGCTGGTCTGCTATGCATCGTTTAGAGTACTGGGATCCAGTCTGGCATATTATTCTGGGGTTTCTGCATAATTGGCTTGAAGGTATTCTGCAGCATCAGCTGCGAGACCTCTGGGGTGTAGGACGTAAAGGCGATACAAAAAAAGATAAAAACAAAGATCAAGATCAAGATGACCGTGATGAGGAGTTCACAGCTCGTGATCTAAGCGAATCTGCAGCAGAGAGTGAAGATCTTGTAAATGACCTGTTGGAATGGATAACTGATGATGAAGATGAAGACCGTCCTGAAGATGAAGACCTTCCTGAAGATGAAGACCCTCCTCAAGAGGAGTCTACTCCTCAGGGAACACCTACTCCAGATCCTACGTTGGAAACAACTCCTGTTCAAGATACAGTGCCGCCAGCTCTTCCAGGGCGGCACCGTAGACATCCAGCCCAGGCTGGCCAGAACTTGGACATGATGGATCTTGATGATGGTGGGGATGATGATCAAGACCTTGATTATATACCTCTCCCAACTGATATCTCCAAAGCTGAGCTCAAAGCTATCAGGGAGTGCATCCGAAATCTGCCACTGCCCACCTGGGTTAGTCGCCCACCTTCAAATCTGGGGGAAAAGAGCCACGGGAAACTCAAAGCAGATCAATATCTTATTCTCTTCACTGCCATCCTTCCACTCATTCTTCCAGCAATCTTTGTGAAACGAGGCGACCTAACTCTTCTCAAAAGTTATTATGATCTCACTGCCTGCACAAATATTGTTGTCTCCTTCAAAACTTCAGATTCGGAAGCAGATCAATTCACTAAGCAATATACTGCCTATCGGGAATCTATACAGAAACTTTATCCTGATACTCCGTCTAAACCCAACCATCACTATGCTGGACATAATGCTGAAATCCTCAAACATTGGGGTCCACTTCCATGCTTGAGTGAATTTCCAGGAGAGCGTATGAATGGGCGGCTGCAAAAAGTCCCCACAAATCGACATACATGTGTGTACTCTCCATCCCTGTGCAGAAGGTAAAAATTTACTAAAAACCCTTCCAGATGATATGGATTTTACAATGTTGAAACAGATGGCCCGCCTTGGTCGACTATCTGCCTTTCTCCAGAATGCAGCATCGAGTGATCCGCGAATGGAGACCTTTGCAAACATTCTCGAACGCAGAAAGGATGACCTGGTAGTCAAGCCCATTGACAGTGCCGAGCAGGCTGTCTATCTCACTGAAGCCTCTGACCTGAACACGGCAGAGTACAACATGATTCTGCAGTATCTTAATCAGTCAGGGCATCATGGAGAATGGCGAGATAATACTGCCTATCCTCATCCAGAACATGCTCTTGTACTGCCTCCACTCGCTAAACACTGTATAGAATTCATGGAGAATGGACGCACTTATAGCTGTAATTCATCCCATGAGGGGAACAGCTGGATCCAATTCTACGACAAGCGAATCCGAAGTCACTCAACAGGTGTTATACAGGATATTGTGGAAATACCTCTCCAAGGATTCTTGCGAAAGTTTATTTTTGTGTTGCCTCATCAGGGACTGGCCCAGGCAGAAGTAGCTGGGACGCCCTACGATCCCATCATGTACCCTGGCTTCAAGGCCAAGCTTGTTGAAGTGGAACTCTCGGAGGATATAGTTATCATCGAGCCGGAACATATCCTTACTCACGTGACTATACAACAGAGCTACGGGGGCATTTATAAAATCGAAAGAGAAGTACTTGTAGTATGCTGGGGGCTCAATCGAGGACGCAAAGGATATAGAGCCGCTTGAACTGGTTTGTACAATGTCTCTGTAATGGCCCAATTATGTAGATGTTTTCATATTGTATAAAGTCTGAATTGAGTGAATGACAGTCGCCCTCCGAGTCGCCAGTGATCGTGATGTTCTTTGGCGGACGTGCTCTGCCAGTGAAATTGTGGTTCACATTTTAAATTTAAAAGACTGACAATTTGCTCGAGAATTTCGCCATTCCAAGGGCTTCAACACGGCTGGAAACGCCGAAACGGCTCTCCTGGGGCTTCCCGATCCGGAATACGATCGCCACCCAGGGCTTCCTCTCGATTTCTTCGCGTCTCTTAGTACTTCCGGACATGTCACATTGTGGGAAGCGCTTCATTAGGCGCCTACGCGCTTATCAACACCGTTACATAACGGCATAATCGCTTGTCAGTGACTCACATCTCACACTGCATGCCGCTCAATGCGCTCGGATTCTCGATAAGTACACCTTCAAGAACGCTCTGGTATTTCTCGGTGCAGCACTCTTCTGTATCTGGGGCATTCTTTGGTAATTGCACAGTTGGAACTGACTTGCTTCTTCTCAGCAAGACAATGCACGAATACTTACCGGCGGCGGCTGCCAGTGCTTGCTTCTTTTCAATTTTTCATTCATGCAACTCTGCTCCCAACCCGTCCGAGTCGGCGTGCGGGTCACCAACGAGATGACTCAATAATCATGGAACACACTCGTGCGTTCCCGCTTTTCTAGTCTTCTACTTACAGATTTACAATCGATACAGTATAATTTATTGATTTTTGTACTCGTTTCAACGTCCCAAGCACCGGCAGCTCCCGCTTTATTCCCAAATTGTTCATATAACCCGTCTTCTGCAACGTGTTGTGTTGTAAGTAATGTCCCTGACTCCTTGTCGTCTCGTTCACCCGCGTCGTGCTAATAATCAATCAGATGCGCGTGCATTCGCGCCTCTCATCATATCCAATGCAACTTACCTTCAATACATAAAACTTGGTGCATACTCTCATTTGTTTCGTTCGAAGTGGTACTGACTTTGTTTTCCTTTTACATAGACAGATCATTCAGCTTCTTTTCTTTCCTTTCGTTACTCCGTAATCAAATCAATCGCCCTCGCAATCCCGATACACTCTGCCTGGAAACGAATCGAATTCCGCTCGAACGAACACCGAACGAATACAAGCATCTATTCATTACTCAATTAATCCCACCGTCTGAACCTTCCGTCTCCGCCTCACAGCACTTTCACACCTCGACACCGTACCTCCACCTCGTCTCGTCCCATATCCCATCACCTCTTACTGCACAGTACGAGAAGGCACGCATGTTATTATGAATCTACATTCAATCCCACTGTAGAAAGTAACACAATTATTATTGAATATGAAAGTAACTATTGTGCATCGAGTCGCAAGTAACGAGAACTGTTCTGGTCCAAAAAAATGAATGAGGCACTCCATCCGATGCAGGAATGGTATATTCCGGGAAAATCCTGAACAGGCTCGTGCCGTCTGCGGTCCCGATAACACGGCGGAGCGCACAGAGCTTCCTGCTCTATGGTCAGTTCACCGGCATCATTATCAACGACGATCTTGTCATGAAGCTGGCGGAATGCTGCAAGGAATGATAACGGATGGAGTTCCTTGCCCTTCGAAAAAATCCCCTCGGGTTGCGGCCACGGTGCAATCTCGGTCGACTTCTGCTTGAATCCGTCAGAGCAATATCCCGGCTTGTGGTTCATATGTTAAGTAGCAAAAGAATGAATTGAATAGCTTGCGACGTACACCCTTCTCGGCTTGAGCACCTGCTGCGTAGCACCTGCTGCGTCTGCGACTTTGATTAGCTCGACGGCGTGGCAATGCTTCTTCCAAAAATCTGTTCCTCTATCGGCTGGGATCATTCGCAGTATTAGATCCCATAGCTCGACATTGAGATATGGGGGAAAAACTCACACTGGTAATTTGTTTCATGATCCGCTCTAAAATAATACCTTCCACCTCCCCCAATTTTTCGATAAGAGCTCGTGGTTTTTTGGAGACATATTGGGATGAGTGAGTACTCTGGGACCGAGTATTGAATGCCTGTGTTGCTTCGACCCAGTCATGGTGCTGGATTTCCACTGTTTATCTGCACGCATACTATCCATGAATAAATGAAATTCGTCGTTTCCGTGAATTGAAAAGGAGCGGGGATCGGCGCCGGTCCCTGCTTCAGAAAAGCGCTGTGAAGGAATGGACTTCGTCTGGATATAGCGCATGAGACAGTTCCCCGCTGACTCGAAGGCAAACGAGCTTACGCCGACTTTGATCAACTCGGTTGTACGGGTCTGTGATTGACTGTGAGTCGCTGCCAGGACTGCTGTTGAAGCTGACGAATTTGCCAGGATCACCGGCTCAACTGCAGATGCTGAGTACGTTGCCGCGATGGTCATATCCGAGACGCCGGCATGCACCGCAACAGACATTTGGACAGACTAATAAAACTTATAAAAGGTAAATTTGCGGGTTTATAGTATACTGGGAGATGACACGAACCTCATCCAACCTCAGTCGCTTTTCTCAGGCTTGATTAGATTCGGAAGGGGGATCAAATTCATCAAGCCGCTTGCGTTTGGGAGTTTCCGAAAAAGCCTGAGATCTGGATGAGACAAGCACTCGTTGACGGCAACGAACTTACAGTTGACGGTTGTACCCGAGTCTCGAGTTGTTCAGGCAGCACCTGTACATGGAGTGCTGTTGATTTCCAGAGGTGTCGACGTAAGACTGGGGTCAATATTGAGATCGGAAGACGGCTCGAAATCCGGGCTCGGCACGTCGAACGGTCGAAAAGGGTTGTTCGTATTTTTGGCTAGAGGCTTCGATACGAGACTTGCATCAATATTCATATCGGAAAGAATCCGAGAAGACTCGAAATTGAGGCTCGGCTCATCGAAGAGTGATAAGCCGTCTTCATCGTCTTCGTCTTTGAAACTGATCAGACCGCCAAAGGTGTCTGCGTGCTGAGAGCGCACTAAACCGAACACTTCACCACTCTGAATCAAGGGTAGCGTGGGTAGTATGGTACGGTCCGCACGACCATTGCCCTTCGCAGAAACATCTCGCTTGATGAGATCATTGGAAAGAATTGCAGTTTTGCTGACAAGTCGCAGATGGTGCTACAGCTGGCTCAAAGCAAGCCATAGCGCAAGGAAGGAAGGAAAACAAAGGTAAGGGGTGTCTCATAAATCATACCCGACGACCCTTGCCCCGATCGCCACTGGGTGTCGGGATCCGCTGGTTATTCAAATCGTTGCCGCGCATTTCCTCGAAGACATATCATTTAGCATTTTTGCAGAACTTAGCCACTGTGAGGACTGAACTGTCTGATGAAAAGTGAGAAAAGAGGTACAAGTCAAGTGAGCAGCCAAGTCAAATGAGCGTGAAAGAAATCGTATTCAAAATAATGACATGATTGATCTGTGGGATTGAGAATTCATTTAGGATGTGAAAGACTGAACAGAGAGGACAGCACGTACTGTGTACATACAACGAAGGTAGAGTCCAATTAGTTACACCTGTAGTCGCGCGCGAGTATGATTCTGTACGAACAAGGGACCCACAAATCTTTCGGGGATAGATACGCGCATATCTAATTAGCGAGCATAGACATCTGGCACTCCTTGGTAAAATCACATACCTTCTGGGGATGTACACCGAGGAAATACGACACCAGACTCGACTCGTCCGACGCAGGCGCGGGCTTGTGAGATAGAAACATTGATTTATTCTCGAAAACATCCACCCTCCGCATCCGCAACCCACCGCGGCGGTCCCCGCATCCGCTTGCCCTCGCCCGCGACCCCACCCAGCCCCCTCACCACGCGCACAATCTCCTCGTCCAAGCTCGACGGCATGCGATAGCTCCACCCGCCATACATCCTCGGCAGATCCGCGCGGCGGATAAAGCGCATGAGGGTGGGTTGCACGTCTGCGGCGAAGAGCTTCGTGGTCGTACCGTGCTCGATCCAGCCCAGACAGACGGTGGGGAAGAAGAACGGGAGCCTAGCTGGGCGGGGGTGAATATGTGTTTATGTGTGTAGCGTACGTATAGGAAAGGCACGAAAACGCGGTCGAGCGTCTTGGGGTGGTACACCGACACGAACATGCTCGCAGTCTGCATGTGGGCTTTGAGGTTCTAGTATCCAATCAGCCGACATTACACAGGTCGACAATGTGGCTCGTCGCAGTTACGGGCGTCTCCGGATGCGGGTGCACCGGCACCGGTGTCGCACAGCAGCAGTACGAACTCGACCATGTTCTTATCTTGTACATGCGCAGCTTCTCTCTCCAGGCCAGGATCGCATCCGTCGCAGCGCGACCGACCGACCGACGCGACAGCGTGGTAGAGGCAATTTGGAGGACCGTTTGCAGGCGGCGAAGTAGTATTTGATATGCGAGATCTCGTACACGTAGATGGGGTGTCCCGAGATGTCGTGGCGGCTGGTCCATTATTGGTGGTACTGGAATATCAATATCAGGCTGCTAAAAGAGCATCGAATTAATGAACCTACTGATATGGAGCATGCGAACTTGAGTCATGTAGTTACAGTAGTATGCTCCCCCTGGCTGCTGTGTTACAAGGCTGATTTATACACGACTAACGCGCCCGCCGACACGCAAATTCTTTGAATATTTTGAAGACTGCCCGGTTGCTTGTTGTGTGTTCTTGGCTCCTTGGGGTTTCTGGGTTTCCTGATTCCTTGGTGCATGGGTGTCTGCACCTCCCTCCTTTGGGTGAGAGAGAGGTCGCTGGTCGTTGGCTGCTAACAGACGAGAGACGCGTTGGGGATCAGATTGTTTGGCACTGCATCACCGTTAATACAGCACCGGTCACATCCTGTCACATCACGCCCGTAGCATACGAGCGTGATGTGACATACGGTGGCACGTTTCCATCTCCCTCTCCACTTCCAAGCAAGTCTCGGGCGCCTGCGCCAACGGCGGCGGCGTCCGACTACGTTGACCGCAAATAAGATGCCTGCCGTTGACCTCAAGCAAGACACCTATCGCCAACGTCGGTGGCAACTGACTGCGTTTACAGTACTATGTCTAGGACGCCGCAGCCAACTGTACAGCGCATCATCGCCGTGCAGCCTTTCGACCTCTGGGAGTCTGTGGTGTTCAATGCTTGCGATAGCGAGTGTTGCCAACTGCGATGCTTGCGTCAGCGAGTGTTGTAGCCAAGACCGTTTCGATGAATGAAGACTTGCCAGCCCGACGTCTCGGCGGACGGACTGCAGCGGATAGAAAGTTTCACGAAGCCCTCAGCTCAGTGACAGACGACGACGCCGTCGAGCTGGTGTGTAATTTCGGGATTTCCTTTTAATCTTGATCTGACGTGCGTTCTCAGCAGTCCATCCACGTCGGGCTCCTTGCCCGCGTTCAAGCTTCCAGCGCCGTTGTTACCAATACGCTTTATACTGAACCTGTGTCGATCCTCCCCGTCTTCCTCGGCAACCCGAAACAATACTTGGGTTTGCTGCAAGTCGATATTCTGGCGCTGGTAGCTACCA
>JARJCV010000077.1:0-201674 GCA_029281435.1 Mycena haematopus
GGGAGGTCATTATTGGGGAACAAGACACCTTCATACACATCCTTGAAATCGAAGGATACGAGAAGACGATCCAGCTTTTACAGTCTACCACGGTCGGTGCGCATCCGCTTCCTGGCCGATGGCTGTAACTTACTTGTTCGTACCAGCACCATGGAGCATACCAGGAAATGGCCCCGTTCTTAACATCACGCTCCTCTCAACTTAATCAAGAGTTTGCGTTCCTGCCAACTGCGCCGCCGCATGCTCAAGGAGGAGTTTTCGAACTTCGTTCGTACCAACTCAAACCAGGAACTCTTTTGGAATGGGAGAACACCTGGTTTGCAAGCCTCTACTTTTTCTTCTGTATCTGAACATATTTTGTAGGCGTCGAGGCATAGAGGCCAGGCGCAAGTTTGTCGCACCCGTGGGAGCATGGTCAGTTGTATTTTATCTCGCTTCCATGGGGCTTACATCTTTCCAGGTTCTCCCAAGTTGGGAGGCTCCACCAGGTGCACCATCTTTGGCAATATCCAAGTCTCGAGGCCCGAAAAGAGCTTCGTGAAAAGGCATGGCAAATCGACGGATGGGCTGAAACCGTTTCCAAGGCGAGTTAATTTTTAGAGTGGTGATTTATACTTATCTGTGGCTTTCTCGCAGACGAGCCAATTGGCAAAGTTCATGGATGCTTTTATCTTACGGCCTCTTCCATTTAGCCCGTTGCAGTGAAAATCCGAATATGTTTGATAAACGACTAAAATTGTAACTTAAAGGCTAAGCGCGAGGGCCGGGACCAATTGTACTTATTATACCTGAATGCTCCCGAGTGCTTGAAATATGACTCAGCAATAGATACGGGTGACCGGACCGAGGGCCGGGTCGGGTGGCTTCTGTCGGGTTTATCGGATTGTGACATCATTTTGTGCTGATCACACGTTAAATTGGATTTACATTCTCCTTTGCTGCCCGCTCTCATCTTCCAGCTTCACATGGACTACTCCGACGCGTCCGACGAAGATACCCCTCGAGACTCCCAATCGACTAGGAAAAGGAGCAGCAGGGGTACGCATAGTCCTCACATCAATTCCATCAACCGAGTCCCTAACTTGAGTTGCAGCCTGCGATCAATGCCGCAAAACCAAGAGCAAGTGTGAACGAGTCGGCAACGAAACATGCAAAGGTTGCGCATTGCTCGGCACCGGTATTTCGTCTCTTTCACCACCGCGTTACCTGGGCTCATCCACCAACTTTCCCATCAGTGTGCTCCTTTCTAGGTACTTTATCTCATGTTCTTTTTATAAGAGGGTCTCTGAATCTGGGTGTAGGGCCCAGTTATAAGCGTGGACCACCTAAAGGGTACATACATGCTATAGAGTCCCGATGGCACCAAGTTGAAGCTCTGCTCGGTGCTATCCTTCAATGCCCCGAGCCCCGCGTGCAAAGCATCATCTCAGATGCGAGCAGTCCTATCCGCGCTATTTATTCTCCTACTGACCAACATCCACCTCCCGCAGTTAAGAACTGATGAACTGGCACGAGAAATCTTGGGACGCGTCGACGCTGGGCCTTATGTATGGACCCTTTGCAATTCTCCTCATCCTCCTGATTGTTCTGTTTCGATAGGGTCCGTCGGGCAGGCTAGAGCAACCTGGAGCGGCTACCAAAGAGGATTTCTTTGCCTCTATTCTCCGAAGCAGCGGGTCACCCCAAAGTGACACCTCAAGATCCCGCCGCCAATCGCGAGTATCTCGCGAAAAAGTCTCCTCTATCCAAGGCAAATTCATAGAAGTCTGGCAGGTTACTTTGTCTGAAGCGGTTTCTAGATCGCGGACTTTCCGTTGTGCCAACTAAAGAATGGCAAGATAATCTCTCGAGTCGCTTGACATCTTCCGCTTCGGGATCCCGCATTCCCTCTTTTGATATCTCCGGTGTTCCGTTGACTCAGAGGCGGCGGCTCAATACCCCTTCGAACGGCGTGCCGGCTCAGCCGGACTGGAAGAACATGTATACGATGGAGGGCTCTGGTGTGTGCGCAACAGCATTGATTGGAACTTTGTTCATTTCATACGTCAGAACAAGAAGAACTTTCACCTAAAGAATGCGTTGAAGGCATGGGAGCGTTGTCGTTGGATGAACACCAGGAGGTAATACCCCCATGTTCTTTCTTCAATACGTTCTCATTTCTTTAGGTTCGCTTTCATGGGCAAACAAGCGGTTTATATTTGCTTGCTAGAAGTAGCCGAACAGATTCCCGGAAAGAGGGCGGAATATGGTGAGTCGGGGCACCGGAGTCAGTTTTTTTTCTGAAAAGTGATCTTTTAGGAATTTGCCCATGGCACGAGTGTGGCCTCCGCTCAAAGATCCTTCTGAACTTGTTTATGAAGAGGACATGAAGATTGAACTTCCTCCGATTCATGTGCAAGAGCATCTCCTCCAGCTATATTTCACATACATCCACCCTGTGTTCCCCGTTCTGCACAAGACCCGTTTTCTAACTGAATACAATACTAGGTGCGCTTTCCTCACTTTATTCGATCGGCTAATCACTGACTTGAAACGTTCTAGAAATATTAGGTTCGTGTAATTCCCTGACTACTGCGACTAGCCGTTGATGACACCGAGCAGTAGTCCAGCCCGTAGTCCTGATAGTCATGGCTCAGACTCTCCAATCAAACCCGAACCCGCCCAGAAATTCTCACCTCTACTTCTGTTGGCTATGTTTGCAATATCTGCTCGGTTCTCGGAGCAGGACACCCCTCTTCCGCCTAAAGGTAAAATGTGGGAGGCCGGAGGAAAGTACTTCGATCTCGCACAAGGCATTCTGGGTGAGTAAATGGTTCTTCGTGAAAAATGTACATTGAGACTTTCTTTCAGCGAAAGTTCTACATCGTTCACGTCCTTCCACATGCCAGACACTCCTTCTGCTCGGATACCGCGAATTTGGAATTGGAAGTATGGAACAAGGGTGGTTATACATTGGTTCGTCGCAACATCATCCGCCATGCATAAATGTTAATGTCGAAATAGGTATGGCTATACGCATGGTAATTTTCCGCGATCTATTACTATTATAGGATTGACTTGCTGCAGGCCATTGACTTGGGTTTGAATTGCAATCTCGCCGACTGGAAAAGTGGTAGCAGCGATTGTACTCTGTTTGGCCCCGAAGAAACCCAGACGAGGCGCCAAATCTGGTGGGCATGCTGTCTTGCTGACAGGTACGTGGATTTCACCAACTTCATATAACGCCAACACGACACAGGTACGGGAGCATGTATATGGGGCGACCAATAGCGATCCGAGATGAAGATTTTGATACCCCTCTGCCCGACGTGAGTGGAATCGTTCCCTGCTGCATCCATCATGTTTTACCGCAAATATTAGGATGAAGAAGAGCAACCGTGGGAATCACTGAGTATGGCTGGTGTCAATTACCCCGGAATCACAATGGCGTCGTTCCGTGCGACTGGAGCTTTAGGTCTGAACGACTATTTCTTCTCTGTTGAGCATTAATGAAGGGGACGTGTTAGCGTTGATATTGGGTGCCATCATCTCGCAAATTTATCCCGTGCGACCGACCTCTGTTGCATCTCGACAAGCATCCCTGGCAAAACTCGAAAGTAGACTGGATCAATGGTATCTTGGTCTCCCTGAAGCTCTTCGTTATGATACGGCAAGCAGACGGATAGTTCCGTCCCCGCCCGTCCTTCAAATGCATATTCGCTATTGGGGGTCTGTTCTTTTGCTGCATCGAGCATTGTAAGTCAAAGTTGTACCCATTTCCATTGCATTTGACATTGAATCGTATACAGCATTCCAAATTGGAAGAAGTAAGTTAATAGTTGCCTCTTGAGCAGCGGCATCATAGCACATCTTACAGCATCGATCCGACTCCCAAAGATTCCACGCTGGAGTTGAGGGCTTTTGATTTGGCGCAGGGAGCTGCGAGTCACATAAGTGCTATAGGTTCGCTCTCTATTCTTCGCCGGTTCTCCGTTAAACACATTGCCGCGCAGTGACGGCTTACCGGGACAATTTCAATTTAAAGCGTTGTTCGCCATTCCTGACCTCTTACCTATTGAACGCCGGGTGAGTCTTTTTCTCAGGGTACCGGACAAGCTGTTCAACTCCGATTCCAGCATCATGCACATATCAACATGTTGGTCTCTTTGTGTGTTCCTCACTTCCATCTTTGCTCACTCTTGTTTCAGTGACTTTGAGGCCGTCCAATCCGCAAGCATCTCTTGGTTTGAGTTGATTCTTTAACGGGCTTCCAGCTTCTTATTCGCACACAGGCTTCCAACAATGTTTGACAGCCTTGAACGAGATGGAGGTAAGTTTCCCGTCGGGCCACATACAACAAGGACCAATGTTTGCTAGATCATCTGGCCTAGTGCTGCGCGCGCTTACGACCTTTTGAACGGAGTGAAACTGGGAGCGCTAAACGCTTTCCCGCCCACTTTTTCGGCCGACAGGCACAAGCGGCACGCAGAAGATGCCTTTGGGGGTGATCGGCCTCCAGACTACCCGCTCAGAGATGACCGACAATTCGGGCAAAATGTGGATGGCGTTCAGGACGTAGCCAACAAGCTGATGGCACATATGCTTGGACTCGATATTCCTGGAGTGGAACCATCAACCTCCTTTTATACAGGTTGCGACTGGTGGGCTCGGCCGAACCCAGAACAACAACAATCTCTGGCCCATCAAAACTGGTCGCCGCAAAGCGTTTCGGGATCGAGCTCACTCCCATTCCCTCCGCTAAGTGTCCCCCAAGCGCGGGGCTGGTCAGACTCGAGGGACGCACTTCCGTATAACGACGCAGGTTACCGGTTTGATGATTTCGGGGTGTAACATTCATAGAGCAACTTTGTATCCAGAATGTACTACATGTATCGGTATCAGACCGTTTATAGAATACAAGGACTTCATCAGATAGAGATGCCGCGTGTGCGTGAAAGATTGAAAGAACCAAGGCGGAGGCGGTAACAAAAGGGTGTACGTAATTCTTTGTCCCGAAACGGACGAGTTTTCCTCTTGTGACCTGGCGAATGAGCTGTAACGAGTCTGTAACGCTGGGTGATCCGGAGAACAATGCGACGACAATGCGCCCACAAGATCAGTTCATCAGGTAGAGATCAGGGCCCCGGATATTGGCTCCGGGAAACCCTAAATCTGAGATAACGAAAGGGCCTGATTCCGCACAGGTTTGGCGGCGAGGGGTGGGGGCGGAGACGGGGGGATTCGAAAGAGGGGGAGTTGGAGGTGCATGTGGGCGCAAGAAGGAAAATTAATATAGTTTGGTCGGATTAGGGAACGCCGTACGCCAACACGGCGCCCACGAGCACACACTGTGACACTCGGATACGGCACTATCACGCGACAAAGTGACGCAAGGAGTTAAGATGAGGTTGTGGGTGTCCATATAGTCCCCATCAGCCTAATCTAGTAATCCTCTTCCGTTGTCCCCATGTCCAGTCTCAAAAACATCCTCAACCCAGAGCGCAGAAGATCCGTAAAGTGCATTTCCCCCTCTATTCGTCCCAGCATCCAGCTAACCCACACAGGCTCTTGGTTGCCCCAGAACAAGCCTCGTCCTCATGGTCGCCGCCGGTTGCCCACCCCAGTCCTGGCTCCTCATCCGAAGACGATCCAGGCGATTATAATCCATTGATACATATCCCCCATCCAGACTGTCCAGACTCGCTCGCCTGCTTGCCTGATACCGACGGTAGACCTCAGCACACACTTCCAGTCATTTTACGATGTGCCATATTGGGAAGTCCGCGTAAACGTCTGACTATACGAGAAATATACGCCGCAATGGAAGAAAAATATGCATACTACAAAACCGCCGGCGCGACGTGGAAGGTACGCTTAATTCCTCGTGCCCAATGCATTCACTTACCTCGTGCCCAGCAATCCGTACGGCATCATCTTTCTCTCAATCGCCTCTTTGAACGCCAACCACGCCCGGCCACCGACCCGGGATTCGGCTCGTACTGGACTGTGAATTTATTAGCTCCACCGGGAACGAAACGGCCCCGCAAACGCGGACGACCTAATAAGGACGCCCGCCCAAAGAAGGATGACCCGCCGCCTCCGCCGCCGCAGGAACCTTCGTCCACAAAGCCACGGAGAGGCCGCCCTCGAAGGGAAGGTTCCCCGGCTCCTGTGGCTGATTTGACGCCGCCAATTGTGCCCCTAATTGAACCACTACCAATTGGGCGGCAGATTGAGCCGTCGATTGAGCCCTTAGGGCAAGGCGACGATGACGCAGATGTCAATATGATGGGCTCTGAAGATGAACTTGTGGACGAGCTCGAGAGCCACAGTTCTGACCAGGAGGATGAATGTGAGAGTGAGGAGAAACTTCTGCATCCGTTCGAACGCCGACAATCTCTCAGTGGAGGCTTGACCCCATATGATTCGTCTGCGGGTTTCCATTTCCCTCCCCCGGAAATGCCTCTCGATTTATCTTCCCAGCAACTTCCTGCACCCCCAATCCCATCTCCCCATCTCCCCTCACCCTACCATGTTGCTTCTCCCCGAATCGCGACCCCCCCTCAGATAGTTCCACGCATCGCGACTCCGCAGCAGATCGCGACCTCCCACCACTCGTCTCCTCGCCAAACCGCAACCCCCCACCTGGTTGCGTCTCCACACCACGCGTCCCCTCTCCAAACCGCGAGCCCATATCCAGTCGCGTCCCCACATCGCACATCTCCTCGACAAGACACAACCCCCCGTTTAATCGCATCCCCTCCTCAATCCTCCTTTCATTCTTCTCGCCCATTTTCTCCCGACAGTGCACATGCTGAAGATATGATTGAGCGCCTGCAGATGGAGATGGCGAATCTGCGGCGACAATCGGCAGATGCAATATCCATGTCTATGCAATTATCAGACCAGCTTGCTCGGGCACAGGCGGCAGTGTCCGAAACGCAGTCTGCTCTAGAATCTCTAGAGATGAAATTGCGGGAGGAAACGAACAAACGCATGCAAGCCGAAAGGACCGCGGAGGACGCACTTAGATTAAGACGTGCGGCGGAGGAAGCCCTCAAGTCAATGCGGTTCCATCCAGAATTGCCTCGGCTTCCGAGATGATACATTATTGGGCATGGCAGAGGTATCGTTATTGGGATATTTACTTCGACTAAGAACTCCACCTACACGAACGCTCGTTATTTTTGACTACTTTTTTTTTTGGACCGCAGTACAGGTCAATCCTAGATTCACGTAGCAACAAAGCACCGAATGTATTTAACGAACCTGGATGTAAACAGTAAAACGGTCAAAGCGCAAGTGATGGGTATGAAATTATGTAACGATCACGATCGCCCATCACCGATTTTTTCAGAGTCTTCCATGTCCGGCCCATCTACTCGACCAAAGCTGAAAACTGCGTCAGTGACCGTGGACCGCGTCGTGCTGTTTCTAACATACCCTTAGTTTCAAGAATGCCAGAGTTATTGCTCCTTTATACACCTCTGGTCCAGTCGTCGCAACGCAAAACGGAAGCAAAATTATAACTTGCATCGACGAGTCCGCTCTTCTCACTGATGTCTCGACTGGAATCGAAATATGTCGTTTTGCTGGAGTATGTGTGCCGTTGCTCTATGAATTTCATGGTTTACAACCCTCCTCAGGACACCGCAACAATAAGTTCGATGTGCCTTTCGCCGTCCGCGAAATATCTTGTCGTGTTCACGGCTTCTATGTCGCTCCGGATATTCGAGGTCCCCACAACCGAGACGCCCATCTCGAAGCCGGTCCAGCCGATTCGCGTCGTACCACGCGCCCATGATGGACCCGTGCACGTCTGCAAGGTAGACCCAACCTCGACGTACCTGGCTTCTGGCTCGGCAGACGGCGTCGTCAAGGTGTGGGACATTGCGCGCGGATACATCACACATGTTTTTAAAGGACACGGCGGCGTCGTTAGCGCGCTTGCATTCGATTATCCCCAGGATCCCTCCTCGGTGAAGCAGCAGCGCAAAATGCGGCTCATAACCGGGTCCCTCGACACGCGCATCCGCATCTTCGAGCTCGTGGATACCGCGTCGCGGGGGAGTGAGGCGCATAAGCCCGTGGCGGTCCTCGAGGGCCATGTCTCCGTTCCCCGCGGTCTGGACGTTTCGCAGGACGGCAAATGGCTGATTAGCGGCGGACGAGATTCGGTTGTCTTGGTGTGGGATCTCTCGCCCATGCAGCAGTCTAACGTGAAGGGTGGCAAAGGGAAGGGTAAAGCCCTCGCGCCGACTCTGGCAAAGACCGTCCCGATTCTCGAGCGTGTAGAGGCAGTTGGCCTCCTTAGCCCTGATGAGGACCTCACGGGATCCAGTTCTGCGTCGGACAGACTACGCTTTTATACCGGTGGTGCCAACGGTGTTGTAAAAATCTGGGATGCGCGTGAGGGGAACGTGCTCTTCACCCTCGGAGGGGACCAGAGTACAATTTCAGACGACCGTGAAACGCAGCGTCAGATAGTGGATGTTATGTGCGTGTGTACATTCAATGCTGGCCTACTCTGACCATTCTATAGCTATTTGCCCGCGACCTCGTCAATTATATCTGTCCACGCTGATCAGAACATCATGTTTCATTCTCTCTCGACGCAATCCCTCACTCGTCAAGTAATAGGCTTCAACGACGAGACCGTGGACGCGAAATTTCTTTCTGGCGCAGCGCAGCGCGACTCGCATTTGGCGCTGGCGACGAATTCGTCTCTGATTCGGGTATACTCCGTCTCGCAGTTCGATGCTCGCCTTCTTGAAGGTCACACGGATATAGTTCTGTGCCTCGATACCGGTGCCGTTGGAACCGTCCTCGCAAGCGGGAGCAAGGACAACTCGGCCAGACTCTGGGCCCCATTGAAATCGAGCGACGCCGACGCGGGCTGGGGTTACGGCTGCGTCGCCGTTTGCGAGGGCCACGCGGAGAGCGTCGGGGCGATCGCGCTCTCCAGACAAGCCGGCACGCCCGAAGGCATGGCTCCGCTTTTGGGTTTCATGTTCACCGGGAGCCAGGACCGGACCATCAAGATGTGGGACCTTTCAGAGGTGCCGCTCGCATGTGCGAACGACGTGGAGCCGATCAAATGCAAGAGTCTGAACACGCTGAAAGCGCACGAGAAGGACATCAACGCGCTGGACGTGGCGCCGAACGACCGGTTGCTCGTGTCGGGGTCGCAGGACCGCACAGCGAACGTGTATGAGATTGAGTATAGTGTCGCCGCGGGAGGGCGGGCGGCGCGTGGGGGGCTGCGGCTGGTCGGGACGTGCAAGGGACACAAGCGCGGGGTGTGGACGGTGAAGTTTGGGCGGGCGGAGCGGGTGCTCGCGACAGGGAGCGGGGACAAGACGGTGAAGCTATGGAGCCTGGACGATTTTACATGTGTCAAGACGTTCGAGGGGCACACCAACTCGGTGCTCAGGGTGGATTTCCTGAACATGGGGATGCAGCTCGTGAGCTCGGGCTCGGACGGGCTGGTGAAGCTGTGGAACGTCAAGGATGAGGAGTGCGCGACGACCATGGACAATCACACGGATAAGGTGGGTTGCGTTCGTTTCTCCTACTATCTTTGTGACGTTTGGATCTAGGTCTGGGCACTTGCTGTGAGCCACGACGAGAAGATCGTCGTTTCTGCTGCAGCGGATTCGGTGGTCACCTTTTGGGAAGACTGCACCGAGGAGCAGGAAGAGGAAAAGGAGACGAAACGCGCGGATCTCGTCCTCAAGTAGGTTTTCTTTTCTTGGCCGGTTGTTTTGACTTGCAAATAACTATTTTTGCAGAGAGCAAGATTTCCTCAACTATCTCGAGCTCAACGATTATCGCAAAGCAATTCAGCTGGCCATCTCAATGGGCCAGCCGGGGCGGCTCTTGAACCTTTTCAAAGATATCCGAGCGTTGGCAGCAAAGTCAACGGAACCGTCACATTCCATCACAGGCAATGTTTCTGTGGACGAGGTTATCCGCACACTCGGAGGCTCGGACCTCGCGAAACTGCTGCGATATGTGCGGGACTGGAACACCGTCGCGAAGACTAGCGTCGTCGCGCAGGGCGTGCTCTTCGCTATCATGAAGCTGCGGTCGGCGGACGACGTGATGCAGGCGTTTGGCGACGAGGTGCACGAGACGATGCTCGTCGAGGGGACGGTCGAGGGCACGGGTGCGGGCGGGACGGCACTGAAGGAGATGGTGGACGGGCTGATCCCGTACACAGAGCGTCACCTTGCACGGATGGAGCGGCTCGTGCAGGAGAGTTACATGGTGGACTATGTGCTCGGGGAGATGGACGACGGGATGTTCGACGGAGAGTACGACGAGGGCGCGATGGATGTCGAATAAATGCTATCTACCTACATACTAGAGTCCTATCGTATGCCATACAGAGAGAGATACACATTTGGAACGTCCCACAAAGAATGCCGATCCCAGAGAAACGAAATACCTATGCCAGTGCTAATTAGAGCGCGTGTCTACGAGGCGGTGATACGGCCAAGGCGGCAGCCGTGGACGCTGTTGAAGAGGAGGACCCAGTCGCCCGGGCGGAGGCCGGCTTTTGTGAGCTCGCCGGGCTCGGCCTCGAAGATGCGCTTGTGCCGGAGCAGCCAGCGGCGGGTGACGCCAGCGAGACAGCCGGCGGAGAGTGGGGGCGTGATCCACCTGTGGGAGCGGTAGAAGGCGACGTTGGAGACGGAGGTCTCGGTGACGTGCTCGCTGGGGTTGTAGAGGATTACGTCCGCGTCCGGCGATGGGAGCGGGGGGAGGCCGACGCGCGCGCGGGCGGCGTCGTAGACGGCGCGCTCGGTGGTCTTTGTGGACGTAAACAGACCTGAGGGCGGCGTAGGTTCGGTGTCGACGAAGAGGGTCATGGCGGGGCCATAGAGCGTTGCGCTGCATCGATGTTATAAAATGGACAAGTGGTGAGAAAGTGGACCAACCTGTCTGTTAGCGGCTTGGAGAAAGAGGGAGACGTCGGGTCGAATTTGAGGGGGGAAACGGGGGACGCAGAGGCTGTCAAGAGGCCTGCTTGGGAGAGAGTAATGCGGATCTGTGGGGGCAAGTCAGGTAAGTGTGGCGTTCACGCGAGTGGGAACGGGCGCACTTTGAAGGCGTCTGTGGGCTCGCCGTCGTAGGACGCGACCGCAGCTTGGCACGCATCGTACAAGGCAGTGTAGGAGATGGCAGACTGGGCGTCTGGCCAGTCGTGCTGCGGATGGATGAGAATAACAGCTAGTAAACGCGACGGGGTTAACTGACCTCCACAGCGGCGCTTTGCAGACGATCGCAGTGGAACTGAAGCAAAAGGTAGGGCGTCGGCTGGCCTTCATGGTTGTTCCAGGCAAGACGCTGGAGGTAAGGGTCGCATCTCGTCGTGGTCAATAGCTCGTAGTACATTTCCGAAACTCCTATCGACTGTTGATCCCATCTTATCAACCTCAGATTATCTACCCGTAGGTTCTAGCACCTTCAGAGCGAGGAGAGAATCACAACCCTCCTGTCTTGCGGTCAACCAAGGGTGTTCATAAGGACGAGGAGGTAAAAAGGATTTAGAACAGCCATTTATCTTGTGCCATGTTGAAAAGGGTCGTTCGGGTGATTCTGATTGGATTCTGAATGATAAATAGCAATCTCATTCCAGATATCCTGGCCAGAGGCAATGCCACTACCTTGAACTGCCTGTAGATATATTGCGCGCATAATCCATTCATCACTGATGACTACAATGGCGAGCTGTGCTGATTGGGTAAATGCTGGTAAATGACTCAATGACTCGGGAGCGGCGTCTAGCGATAGACATCGGACTGCTGGAGGAGACATTGTGTTGGTAGACCTAGGCAACAAAGAGTCCTGTTTAGAATAGCCGTTGTGCAGTAACCTGGAATTTTTGGGTGAATTAATATCGCATTCTCGGTGTACATGTCGGGGGCTGTGGGAATGGAATGGGACGCTGATGTAATACTGATGGTATAAAGCCGCACCGGTCTGTTTGCCCACTTGCTTTCCCCCCACAACGCCAAATGCCGTTCTCAGTCAAAGCCACCTACGGTCGCTCTGGCGAGCTCCGTAAATTCACCTTTCCCGGCCAGTTCTTCCCCACCTACGACCAGCTCTACAACCAGGCAAGTACTTACCTCACGGCCGCGTAAGCTAGCGCTTATCGTCGTCGACGTCTCCAGCTGTATCGCGTCTTTCCCATTAGCCACAACTATTATCTTTCGACCCTTCTCTTTTCTCCAGACTTGTCAAACTCAAAGTCTTCTATCCTTCTCGGCCAAGAGATCCACAACGAAGAGGAATACAAGTCCCGCATCTTCCCGTACGGAAACGGCATCTATTCCAACGCCATGCTCAGGTTCACCGTCTTTGACGAGACTCCCCACAAGCTCCCTGCTGGCTTCGTTCCTGCCGACAATACCCCCGCCCCCTTGAATGGTGGCGGTGCACCCAATCCTTTCATCTCAGTTTCCCATATTCCTCCTCCCCCCATCATTCTCTCCTCTGCGGGCCCGTCTGCGTCAATGGACGTAGACGCTGCTTCTGACGGGAGCAGTTCGAGTTCCACGTCAACTCCTATGCCGCAGCAGCACCAGTCGCCGCAGTCGACCGCAGGGTCCTGCTGCGCCGTAAGCGAGAGCAAGATAGAAATTCAAGGCATGGTTTCAAAGTTCAAAGAAGACCTCGACCGCATTCTCAAGTCCTCTTTTGCTACTCCGGCCCCGACCCCGACCGCTCTGCCTCCTGCTGCCTTCATACCACCCATGCTGCCGTCTGTCACCCCCTCTTCTTTCTGTCTCTTCAAATATTGCACCACTTGTGCCAAGATCTTTCAAGGGCCGTGGTTCGCCTGTGAGAAGTGCAGCATTGTCGTCGTATGTCTGCTATTTCTGTTACCCATTCTGATACTCAAACGTACACGACAGTGCCTTAGCTGTCACGAGGCTCAGGGAAACACCTTCTGCGTCACTTCCATGGCTCCTCATATCATGAAGAAAGAGGTCTGCGCTGCCTGCCCAGTTGAGGCTCAACCTCCCAGGATGTCCATGGGGCCGGCGCCGTGGGCTGCTTGGCAACAGTCCATGATGCCTCCGCAGCTGCAAGGGTACAGCCCCATATATCCGTTCCAAACGCAGCCACAAGTCTCCCCCTTCGTTCCCGGAAACGAGCTGCCTCGCGCCCCCGCTCCCGCAGCCGCCGCACCACTGCCACCCCTCCCCGTGCCATCTGTGGCGCAGGTTCCCACGGCCTCCGCACCGCCGGCCCCTCCGGTCATCCACCGGGGTGTCGTCTGTGATATGTGCGACAACGTCGTCGAGGGCATTCGGCACAAGTGCCTGGACTGCCCTAGTAAGCTCTTCGCTGGACACCTCTGCTCAATGCCTGATCCCTGTTGCAGACTATGACCTCTGCACTTCATGCATCGAGTCGGGCTCCGCGGAACGCCACAATCCTTTCCACGAGTTCCTCGAAATCAGGGAGCCAGGTCGCGTCATTGTGCACACGGTCTACTCTGGCGACGGTGAAAGGGATGCGCAGGGGACCACGAGCGCCCGCGCTCCGGCTCCCACCCCACAAACTGAAGTGCAGCCTGCGGTTCACTACGCTACCTGCAATCTGTGCGACTCGAGAATTCGCGGCGATCGCTATGTGAGTCCACTAGTGTTGTCAAACCAATATTCTCCCTAACAGCTGCACCAGAAATGTGCTGACTGCCCGGATTTCGACACTTGCTCGAATTGCTTCAGGTATGGTCACAGCTACTGCTGGTGTGGGCAGTGCTGATATTGTTGCCACAATAGCATAACCCGGGAGCAACACCCGCATCACGCTTTCGTCAAGCTTTCCAACGCCTCGGATTACATCGTATGCTTATCTTGGTTATTTCTCATTCTGCGGACTAATGGATATGCTCAGCGCCGCGAGAACCCGAGTCCTCCCATGCACTTTGTGAAATGCGATGGATGCTCCAGCCCTATCCATGGCATTCGCTATAAGGTATTTCATCTCCCAGATATGTTCGCAACTTAGTCTCTGATAACGATTCAGTGCATGCATCCTGAATGCCCCGACTTTGATCTCTGCGAGAGCTGCGAGGCGTTCCCAATCCCGGTGCACCCCGACACCCACCCGTTGCTCAAGATGAGATCTCCAAGCACGATTGTTCCGACGGTATACCGAGTAGGCCAGACGACCATGATTAATCGCGAAGAGACCTCCAGGGGCCGTTCTCCGCCCGCACAGCGTGTTCGCTCGCGATCGTCGTCCTTCGGTCCCGGCTTCATGAGTGACCCCAATGAGCGCCGCAATACGGTCGCTTCGTTTTTCTCGGTGCCGCCCCCTTTTGGCGCGAAGCCGCCCTTCGCCCCCAAGCCGCCCGTGACCACTCAGCAGCCTTACTTCTCTGGCGATCCCTATACCGTCCTGCCGCCCTCCCCGTTCTTCTTCCGGTCCGAGAGCTCCCGGTCGAGTTCCCCGGTCATGGCGTACCAGCCGCCGCGCCCCATCTCTCCCACATATGCGCCTCGTCCCCCGTCGCCAATGATGATGCCCGGCGGCCTGTATGATGAACCCGCATTCGCACGCCAGCCGCAGCCTGTATACAACGGATTCTCGTACGGCCGCGCGCAGCCTACCGCGTCACGGTTCTCCCATTCGCCCTCGCCGTCGCTGCCCCCGGAGTCCCCGCGCCTTATTAGCCGCTCCCCGTCGCCGCCTGCCCCCGCACGTCACTCACTGCCATGGGGTGCACCCGTACGTTCCCAAACGCAATATGACGGCCCGTCGGGCTCGTTCATCACGCCGCAGCTGCGACAACAGCTTCTGATACAGCAGCAGCAGCAACATAGCGAGGAGCAGCGACGGAGGACGCGCGAGTTCTGGATTGCGCAGGACCTCGCGCAGGCGGAGAAAATGGATCAGGAGCGGCGCGAGGCTGAGGACCGCATTGCAAATGCGCAAGCGAAGCTCGCACATCATATTGATGAGGAGCAGATGCGCTGGGCGCGTGCGCCCGCGGTGCCGCCGACCCTGCCTCCGTCAGCGGCTGCCGAGCCCGCGTTCCCGAGCTACTGGCCCAAGTCGTCGGAGGAGCTGACCCTTCCTCCGTTTGCGGCTCCGCTAGGGGATGCCGAGCCCACGTTCCCGAGCTACTGGCCGAAGTCGTCGGAGGAGCTGCGCCATCTCATGCAGCACGACGAGCCCGTGATCGATGCGTTTTCGCGTCTGTCGGTGCAGGAAGAGCCTGCTGCGGTGATGGACTCGCCGCTGACGGGGGCGCTGCTGACCCGGAATTCGCTGTCCGTTCTGTCACAGGACCAGGCGAGTCGTGAGGAGGCGGCGGCGCCGGCTATTTCGTACAACCATTCCCTCGCGGCGCTGCTCAACGGATATGAAAGCGAGAACGAGGCTGAGAAGAAGGACGAGCCACTGATTTCTATCACCAAGGAGGAGCCGACTCCTGTTCCCACCCCCCCCATCCCTGCGCTTGCGCTTGCGCCTGCCGCCCCTTCGCTTGCTCCGGCGGCAGTCCCGGTCCCCATCCCCGTCCCTGCGCCTGCGTTGGGGCTCCGTGCGACCTTTGTTAATGACGTGACGCTCCCCGACGGACAGATCTTCCCGCCCGGCGCAGAGTTCATGAAGTGCTGGCAGATGGTGAACAGCGGAAGCGTGGACTGGCCCGCGGGGACGGAGCTTGTGTACGTCGCGGGCGAGCGCCTTGCGCGCGAGGTCGGCGGCCCAGCGAGCGTGCCCATCGGCTCGGTGAAAGTTGGTGCGGAGGTGGAGCTCTGGACCAGCGAGCTGAAGGCACCTGAGACGCCAGGGCGCTATGTGAGCTACTGGCGCTTGCGCGACGGCCAACACAGACTGTTCGGAGAGAGTATCTGGATTGAGTACGCCTTTTTTTATGTTGTTTCTCCATTGACTTTCATTAATATTTTCCTCTTCTCCAGCATCAATGTCACGGAGACTCGCTCCAACGAGTCGTCGCTCAGCTCATCGTCAATTATCGTGATGCCGCGCGGCGCGCAGTCGGTGCCTACCTCGTCTGCGGTTGGTACTGCGGATGTACGCGGTGAGGCAGAAGAGTACGAATTGTCTGATCATGGGTCCGACGCGTCCTCGGGCTCGCTGATCAGCGTGCCGACGTCCGATGACGAGGAGTGGGCCTCTGTGCCGGCGGAGCAGCCGCCGCAGGCACAGCGCTATGTGGTGTTATACGATGACGCGTCGAGCCAGTCGAGCGGATCCGATATCGAGTAGGCGCCGTGCAGGAGCATATCGGCAGATGGACTGAATAGTCGAAGAAAGATTTTTTATTTGCAAGGCAGATCTCTGGTACTGACAATCTTGTGATGTATACACGACATACGTGAAATAAACACCTTTTCGAAGGAAGTCTGGTTGTGCTTGTGGAGTTATGCGAAATTAGGAATCACAGCGACTCAGACGACTTCTCCGCATTTCCTCAAGGATGAAAGCACCCTCGCCCAAAGTTATCTCGCCACATGGGGCAGCAAGGATGCCGGATTCCTCGAAATTGAAGTCGAAGGACGTGTCTGAGGCATCCGTGCAAGCACTTTAAAGTTTACCGCAGTTGCTTGAAGAAATCCAACAAGCAGATCACGACCAAGATAATATCCACCGAGGGTATACATGCACAGGTACGTCTGTCTAGCAAGAGAACGGAAGAATGACATTGGTGTAGAACAAGAGAGACCAAGAAACAAGAGAAAATAAAATGAGCAAGGGTCGTCGGCCCGTTCTTCTATACAGCATCTTTTTCGTTGCGTATGAACTCGGTCTCTCCGCTCTTGCTGCCCAGCGTTATCGTGCATATGTGCCGCTTTTCACGCCATGCGACCCGCCGTCCTGACCTTCAACCGCAAAACTATCTCGTTGCACGTCTCCTCGGTTGGTGGGCGGTGGCGGGAGGAAACGCTGATGGCCAAGAGAGATGGGGAGTGTGGTGGACGTCGTCGGGGAGGGGGTCGGCGGCGATGGCAGAGGTATATAGTGCGGATTCGGGGGCGGTAATGGCGGGCGAAGCAACAACCAGAGTAAATCACTGCTGCTGGCAGCCAAAGTACAAGGGGCGCGGCGAGCACGCCGTTTCAAAGGTGCGGGTCAGGTCCACGGCGCCCGTCTTCTTGCCGTTCTCAATGGAGGGAGGAAGGGTGAGGTGAAGGCGAATGAGGAAAGCCACGGAGACGAGGATGGAGGTAGAGGCAGAGGCGGAGGCGAAAGTCGCCGAGTTAAGTTCCATCATGATCGCCCGATTGACATTTGCAAAAAGTTGCTGCGAACAAACCAAGTGCAAGAACGAACATTGCAGCGAACTGCACTCCCCTAAGTGAAACAAGGCTTCGGTGCGGCCAGATGGGGTTCATAGATCAAACAAACGCTGAGCAGAGCATGGAAAAAGACGGAAGTAAGTGATCATCGATCATCCATCACCCATCAACAGCAGCAAACATCATATTTCGCGCTTTGGCCGCATTGCCATAAAGGGATTGATGGTGAAACACTTGTAGCGGTTCCCCGAGGGCTCGGGTTGACTCGAATCCAACTTTCTCAGAGGCATCCGCTCCGCGCGAGTGCGTATTCAAAGTTTAGTGCGTGTTCAAAGTTTTCCAGTGGCATTCCACTCAAAGACACGTCGAAAAACCAAGAAAAAACCAGAGTTCTCATGTATCCTACAAATGTACATGCATTGATTAGTATTGGACTCTACAAGGTACTGTACTGATACAATTGTAAGCCTACATACACATTACACTATACATTCCCTCCGCCTCATGGGGGCCTCGCATGACAATGCGGTTTGTAAACAAGTGTTTCATTAGCCGGCCCCGAGTTGGTCCAGTTTTCTACAAGTCGTGTGATATCTGGGTGGCTCGCCGTCGAATTGCGCCGCCGTACCGACGGGGATATCGGTGGGGACATTGCCGTGAACGTCGATAGCGTCGCGAGATGGGTGTGCGAGTTGGAGCGGCGGTGCCCGCCATGGCCGTGGGACCGATGGCGCTTGAGCGAGCCACTGACAGTCTCGGGGGTATAGGGTATGATAACGGACACTGCGGAGCGGATGCGGCGCAACGTCGACGTTGGCGCGGGTTCCGGTTCCTGTGGAGGCGGCTCCTCGCCTTCGTCCTCGTCCGTGTCGTCGTCCTCTGTGTCTGTGCTCGGCGGGGACGCAATCGACATCCTCGACGGCCCCCAACTGGGGTAATACGTCGTCTTGCGCACGAGTCCAGGCCGCCCGACAGGAGCGACGGTCTCCTCTTCGGGTTCCGACTCCGTCCGCTCCTCTTCCTCCAAATCTTCCTTGACTGTCGCACTTTCGACACCATCGCCGCGAACGACTGTTGCATCCGCCGTGTCGATCTCCCTTGCAAGCCCCGCCTCCACCTGCGCCGCCAGGGCGCCACCCGCCGGACCTGCCGTCCGCCCCGGCAGAATCGTGCGCACAAACTCGTGCATGCTCATGAAAGCGCGGTGCGCCGAATCTAGAAAGGGGTACATCTGGAAGATGTGCACCGCATCCTCGTACAGCTCATGCCGCACCTCAACGCCTGCGACCGTCGCCTTGTGTGCTAGGAGCGCAATCTCATCGCGTAAGACTTCAGCGTCGCCCGCTTGGATAAGCATCGGGGGCAGCCCAGTAAAGTCGCCGAAGAGAGGGAGGCGTAGGGGTGGGTGAGGTACTGCTCGACCCCGTCGCCAAGATAGAGCGCGATAGGGTTCATATGGTTGGCGGCGGTCGGAATGGGAACGACGTCGAACGGCTCATTCGAGTCCCACGACTCACAGCTCATCGTTAGGTCTGGATTTATAAGTTAACTTTCACCAAAAAAACAAAACGCAAAAGAATGCTCACCGACCCAGGGCGACATCAAAATGGCAGCAGAGGGTAAGGGGTACGCGTTGTCGCGCAGATACATGAGCAGCGCAAGAGACAGCCCGCCGCCAGCGCTGTCCCCGCAAACAATGATATTCTCCGCCGGTATATGCAGATCCTCGACAAGTCGAAGGTATCCGCTGACTGCATCATGGAGAGGGCCAGGGAAACGCGTCTCGGGGGCCAGTCGGTAGTCAAGCGCTGCAACAATAGATAAAATAATCAGCCACGGAAAACAATTGAAACGGAGAGGGGCTTACCAAAAACACGGGCGTCGGTGTATTTGGACAAGGGTATCGAAATAAGGCGCTGGCTTGCAGCGCTGGAGAGGAAGAACGCGCCACCGTGGATGTACAGCACGACACGCTCCCGCTTCTGTTCTGGTATATGTGCTTTGGTCGGCGTGGCGGCGGCGGCGGCGGCGCGGCGCTGCTGCCACTCCGCTTGCAGCCGCTGCCACGTCCTTCGTCCCACGACCCACTCGCCCGATATTTCGCGTTGCCCGGTCTCCGCCTCGTCGAGATCGGCGAGAATACCGCGGAGCTTGCGGCGCTTGACCCGAAACGTCACTGGGGTCACTAGGGCGTCAGAGGGGAGAGGGATGAGCCCGCTCAGACCCATGGCCATGCGGATCGTGGCCTGGGTCTACATTAGTCCCTGATCGACAAGTCGGTCGAGAATCACGGGCAACATACAATGTCGACGAGGGCGCTGTGGCGGCCTGCTCCGCGCATGAAGCTCGTTATTAGTGTCATTTCTATGCCCCAGGACTTGCGACGTGGACCCCAGATGTTGTGTGCGATCACGGCGCCAGTCATCTCCGTCGCTTGAACCGAGTTAGGATTTGACGTCAGTACACTCCGAGCGCACATACCCTTTGACACAACAACGAGTCCATACTTCCAAAGGTGCCAGAGACGCACTGGCCGTCGCTCAGAGACACGGAGAGTGGGGTCTACGCGCGCAGAGGGCGGCGCGACGCCAGGCTTTGCGTAATGGTGGAGCGCAGGCTGCAACTGCTTTGGAGGGTCCAGGAGAAGCGGGGGTTCTGGTGGTCGGTCTTGGGAGGAATAAAGAGACAAGGACCACGGCACAGTCAGTGACATTCTCGAGGGGCCGCCAGAGTCGTACGAGGATGGGAGGGAAAGCGAAACAAGGAAGAATAAGCTCCGAGGTAGTCTCATCCAGATGATGCTAAGATCGGACGGATCACCCGGATCATCCGGCCCGCCGATCCGATCGAGTCTCTTTCAATAAATTAATTCACAGCTACCCTAGTAATCGTCTCCCCGACTAACAACCTCCTTGCACGTCGGCCGGAGCAGAATTGTGTGCTCAAACTGGGCAGTCTTGCTGCCAATCTGACGCGTTTTACCCGTTAGCGGGGCTACTTGCGAAATCACGGAACTCACCTGATCGTACAGCGGCGGATAATCACACACGATTCCTTGCGCGACAAGGTGATTGAGCTGCACGAGACCACGTCAATACGAGCTCCACTGGACAACGCTGAAACACGTATTCACCGCGAGCAAATATTTGCTCTCCCCCAAACGATCGAGATACCGCCGGCAGAATGGCAGCGTGCCAAAGTTTTTGTTAATCGTCTTTAGCAGCGACTTGGCCGACGTGAGCCGTAATGGTACATTCGGCGCGTCGTAGATGCGCGCGTAGTGCGAGCAGTCACCCTATTGTTTCCTTTCAGTTCAATAATATTAGTGCGATAGGCAAACGCACGTTCTCCACTATCCGCCCACGACCCGTCGAGCCGAACGTCTCGATCGCAAAGTAATCGCCCTCCTCCATTTTTGTTTGGTCTGCCGTCTTTACGAGGGGTACCGACTTGCCACTCGACCCCCCGTGTATTTGGTACGGGGTGATCGTGTGGCCCGACAGATTTTCTATCGGTTTTACTGCCATGCGTCGAATGGTAAGGGGTCGAAATGAAGAAGACGCGCGCAATAGAACGCACCTGGGTACACTTTCCCCCCGATCTCGACCTCGTATGACTCCATCGTCTCCTGAATGAGTCCGCCAAGCTCACCTAATCGGACGTCGATGCCGGCTTCCTAGATAAAACCAAGCTAAGCAAGTGTATGCATGGATATAAGCGAGGGGGGCGCGGTAAACTGACGCGGATGCCAGTGTTGGTGGCAGCCTTGACGGCAGCGATGAGGTTGTCGTAATTGGGGTCCCATGACAGCGTGAACGCAGAATCGAGGATGCGCCCTTTATGTGGACGCCATGTCCACCTTGAGCACGTCGCCCATTTGCAGGACTGCACCACACGTTCAGCACCCAATTACAGTAATTTATAGTGGGCGCGCACCGGTGTTATCCCCCGCATTGGGGGAGAAATGCGCCGCGCAGTTATTAAGGTTTACGCCGGTGGGGAAGCCGACGCCGGCTTCAAGCCCGTCGCCCTCTGCAAGCGCGCGCGTGCCGGCCTCGATGTTCTCACAAATCTCGGTCATGGTCATCCCCACGCGGATGGTCTTCCGGGCGTGCTTGCGCACGAGTCGGTGCACCTCTGCGCCCTTGCGGATGTTCTGGTACGTCGTCTCCGGGTCCTCGTTGAGGAGTTTTTCGGCGTACCGTTTTTCTTCAGAGGTCGTGCGCCAGGTGTTGCTACGCGGTGGATGTTAATAAAATCAACAAACCTGAGGGCGCGCGGACGCACTCGTCCTTGTAGTACTGTATCTCGCCCTCAGGAAATATACCATCGGGAAAGAACTTGGAGAGACCAATGCGCGGGGGGTCGGTCTGCTCCGTCTTTTTCTTCTTCGGTTTCTTCTTCTTTTTCTTCTTTTTAGCGTCGCCAACCACGCCGTCTCCTGGATGCTCCGTGGTGAGTGCGCAAAGTTTAGTGCGAAAGAATGATACCTGGTGCGTCGTCTACTTCTTCCACGTCGTTGTCGGCGTCGGCATCGGCGTCGACCGGAATGTCAGCCTGTGGCGGTGACTGGGTGGTCGTCGTCGTTGTCATTGGTCGTTGCGGGTACGACGCCGGGTCGGAAAATTCAAAGACCTTATTAAGGATGCGATTGGTATTGATGGTCACCTGATTCGAGACGCGGTTAAACTCACGCAGCAAATTTTTTGCTTGGCTGCTGCACAACCAATTGTGAGACGCAGAGCTCCAGAGCAGGTACCGGTTCATCTCTCTGTCAAATCTTCTCATTCTCGTCCAGTCACCAACCCGGGATGCGTTCTTCCATTCGCCCGCCAAAGCCGACCCAGCCTTCTCACATTCCCGCCCAAAGCAACTCTGCTCGACAACCCAAAGTTCCTGAATCTCACTCACCAGCGCAGAACAATAATTTTGTAGCAGCCCAAACCTCCCCGACCTCGTCTACACCACCTCTGATGCAGCAAACCACCGAGCGCGACGTGACTCCGCTGGAAACGGTCACCGAGACTCTTCGATTGCGCGACATCGCCGTGGATGTCGCACACCTTCTGTCGCGGTGCTACTACGATTATATTTGCGACGAGCGATTCACCGGTGGGGTCCCGCGTCACGTCTTTGAGAAGGAAGTACTGGATGGATTGCTGGATGGAATTGAGTTTTGTCAGCAACACCCGGGCGAGCGAATACCTGTTCATCGCGACTTCCTTTGCCAATCCTGCCTCGAAAGCAAGGTCTTCGGAACCTGCCGCAATCACCCAGACCGGAACGCGTACCACCGTGACGAGGCACTTTGCAGAGACTGCTACGAAGAAGAGCAACTCGAATACTGTCGCTATCATCCTGACCAGCAGATTCACTACGAGGGACTATGCAGGGACTGCTACGACGAAGAGCAACTCGAAAACTGTCCCTATCATCCTGACCAGCAGATTTACTACGAGGGACTATGCAGGGACTGCTACGACGAAGAGCAACTCGAAAACTGTCCCTATCATCCTGACCAGCAGATTTACTACGAGGGACTATGCAGGGACTGCTACAAACTAGAGTGACTCGGAGCTGCTGTGAGCGTAGTAACTATTCGACAAGTTTTAGGCCCGAATAAAGTTGTGATTTCTTGGTCGGCGAGTAGCTGATAGTATCGAAAGCCTCTTGCTTTTTTCCCTTTCAACGGAAATCTGTTCTCAATTTTTTGGACCAATTTGGGCAAGAAACTACGCGACGTGCATATTCCCGTGTTGGATTATTGATGGTCTGATTCGCCTGAGCCTCACAGTCAAACTCACGCGAGAACGGGCGGGAACACTTTACTTGGACTGCTGCACAAAAAACTTGCGGGACGCCGCGCTCGAGAGCGGGTTCATCTGCGAGGGATCGCTGAGAAAAGCCTGATTTCGAATCATTCACTTCTGTTTCTTGCCTTCAACATGATTTTTGCACCGGAATATCTGATTTCTCTCCTGGCACCTTACACTCGCGAGCCGCCCGAAACGCGACCCTTCGTCACGCTCACCTTTGCGCAGTCGCTCGACGGCAAGATCGCCGGCGCGGCGGGGAAGCAGCTCGCCCTGAGCGGGCACGAGAGCCTCGTTATGACCCACTGGTGCGGACATACACGCGTAATTACCTCGTCAATGTATTCTTACGCGCCGTGTGCGGCAGGTTACGCACCCTGCACGACGCGATCCTCGTCGGGAGCGGCACCGCGCTCAATGACGATCCGCAGCTGAACAGTGCGCCGTTCCCCTTCCTTTCGGAGTATCGCCGACGAGTAAACAAACGCGCATGTGGATAGCGCGCCACCTCCCGCCTGGCGCTGCACCGCATAGCGCCCCGCGCCCAATCGTACTTGACAGCAGACTGCGGCTGCCCCTGACGTGCAAGCTGTTGCGGAATTACGCGCATGGAAGTGGGGTCGGGCGCCAGCCCTGGGTCGTTTCCCGCCAATACGCGGATCCAGAATGGGAGACACGCCGCGAGGCGTTGGAGAAGGCGGGTGCGAGGGTGCTGGTGTTGCCTGCCGGTGAATTCGTTGTGATTTACTCGTATTCAAACATTTATCTATTTTGTGTTCATTTACAGGAATTGACTCCCCCTCATCCCGCCCGTCTATACACGCCCTCCTTGCCCTCCTCCGCGCCGAGGGAATTCGCTCTCTCATGGTCGAGGGCGGCGCCCAGATCATTACTGCGTTCTTCGGCGCCTCCGATACCTGTGTGGACACGGTGCTCGTCACGACGGCGCCGGTACTCGTCGGCGCGTCGGGCGTGGGTTATGGGGTGCCCAAGGTTTGTTTCGTTCTCATTCCCACGTCCTCTCTTGGGTTTTTATTTTTCTGCGTGCTGAACGAACACCGCATATAGACCGGCGCCGACTCGCGCTTCCGCGCGGTGGACGCGTTCATGCGTTTAGTGGGGCGTGATAGCGTCGTGGCCCTCGTTCCGCAGCATTTCGACTCGCCAGCGGGCGCTCAATGATCGAGAACGAGGTAGCTCTGGGCAGGCCAACGCTACGGCGCGGCAAGCAATGATTGCGATCGTCATCCCCACTGCTTAATTAATGCCGTTCAATAACGCAATAACGTACGGTATGGTTGATACCGCACCAGAGTGGAGTAGATGAAGATAGTTCAGCTAATAGCTATCGGATCGCAGACAGGAAGAGCCCGACGCTTAATTAATATCGGATTATCGACTACGAGGTGGATCTTCCTCGACGTGAAGAAGTCCAAATGGGACATCCTCGATAACTTCCAATACTTCATGCCTAGGGATTATGGCCATTGATATCATCAGAACTTGATGCAGCCTCTTATCCGACAGAACGACGACTCTACCTTGAAACCGCGATATTTCTCGCCCAGTTCTGACCATGGCGCGACAAAACCAAACCGACCACAGAACAAACGCAAGGTCAGCCTACAATATGGCGCCGCGGACCGTAAACATCTCCCACCCAAAGGCGTACACATCTGGGGCTATGCACGAGCAATAATGGACAAGCCCCAAGTGGTCCCTTCGTACGAATCGGAGCGCCGGAGTCATCCCAGCGGTTGAACCGGCTCACCAGATCCACCGTGATGTTAATGAACTGTTAATGAACCCAACTTGAAGTTTACGGCTTCGGGTCTGGGCGTCGATGGGTTATGCTTGGAATACGTTCTCGATGAATTTAATCCAAGACTCCATGTTCGATGCCTGTGTCGACCTGCTCGTTCTTTCCACGCGGGCGGTCGCGGAATATGCATACGGCGTTTTGGAGGCGACAGTGTACACCGAAAGAAACGAGTGCCCAGGCTCGTCACGGCGGAAATGTCTGGACTCTGAATCTGATGGATTATTCTTGGAATACGTTTTGGATGGATTAAGACCCCATGTTCGACGCCTGTGTCGACCTGCTCGTTCTTTTCCACGCAGGCCGCCACGGCCATACAGCGCGTTTTGGAGACGACAGTGTACACCGAAAAAAAAGCGAGTCGTCTCGGCGGAAGGGTCTGGACTTTGAATCTGACACCGACAGCAAGTGGATTCTTTCAATGCGTACGCCTTCGGGGAGACGCTTCTCTTCTCGACGAATAACGATTTCGATATCCAACAATAACGGAACGATGGCTTGCGGATTTTTCAAGATGTCGACGACTTTTCGAATAAAGCCACTGGAGGAATAGTCGAATACTTGCTTACATCGCGGCGATAGACATCCTATCCATGTCCTCCTCGAGTTAGATTCTTCGGCTGGCACTTGGTCTCGGAAGATACTGCGTTGCCACGGAAATGTGTTTTCACGGTGCGCGCGATCGCCGAGAAATTCGTCGCTCGTTGAACGGGTGGAATAAAATTGAACCAAGAGCAGGGAACCTTTAGAGCGGCTGGTTGGGTAGCATCACTTGGCCCTTTGGTAAAGTAGGCTCCACATTTCGTCAGATATGCCGCGAATATTGTGCGAGCTGCTACATTTTCCGGCAAGAATCAACTTGCTGGTGGTGACGTCTGATATTCCCGGTTTGAGACTGTACACGCAGTGTTCTGAGACCTGATGCGCCGCCTTGTGAGCGACGCCATCCGTTCTCTCTCCCGACGCCCAAGGACCAAGTGCTATTCCAGTTGACATGGTTCGAATCTCACGGATCGGCGCCTACGAGCCATAGCCTGTCTCCGTAAGCGAACGAACGTGTACGTCGAGGGTAGGGTACGCATCAGGCTCCACTTGACGCATATTGGAAAGACGCTCGCTGACGGGGAATGGTGACGCAGAATGGGCCGGAATGGTGCCTCGAGTGTACTCATGTGGTTGCTGTTGGAATGTTGAGATGTTGACATGCAGACACGCTGTTTCTCATCTTTCATGACGCCTGCGAACTTCAAGTCGCGCCTATAGCATTCCCGAGACCCATTCCAAGACGCTTTCCGAGACGCATTTCCGAGTAAACTCATTGCTGGCAAATGCATACGGCTCTTCATGCATCCCAGCGGACTTGTTGGGTACATTTTCTCATTTTCTACCAAGTCCATCTGGCCATTTTTCTGTGACGGAATCATGACGTATTTCGCGACTTTTCTTATAATCATTTTGTTATCAGTTCTCGCGGTCGTAGGCTGATGTTGACCACCATGTTGCAGAATTGGCGCAACAAGTCCGCAGTCGTCGTCGCCGGCGTCGACGACGACCGTGAAGGCCCCTTCGTCGTCCTCGACAGCGACAAGGCCCTTCCTGCCACCCCGGGTATCAGGCTCATCCCGCCGTCCATCGCCCAGCTCGCCTTTCCCTCCCCGGACGAGTCCTATTCGCCGTCCGACTCATCTAACGCGTCTCATGAACCTTTCGACTTGGCCAGGTACAATGTGGCCGCGCCCAGGATCCCGAACAGGCTGAGGAAATCCCCGCCGTCCAGCTATCCGTTCTCCTTTGTCCCGAGAACCCTTCTCCAGAAGCAAATTTCCCATACGCCTTTCACCGCTACCGCCCCACCCCATCCTCTCGTACCTTGTCCAATGAACCGCCCACCCCTCCCCGCAAGCTCACAAAACGCAGGCCGTCTATACCCGAGCCACCACCCACCGCTGCAGCCGATCTCTCTATGGCCCGAGCACCAGAAAAGCCCCCACTTCAACGGAGAAACACCTTCAACTTCAACAGTCTCCGCCGCAAAAAGACCTCTTCCAAATTTACTCAGAGCGAAGACGGTCATACCACGTTGCCTGCTCTCCCCCCGCCGAGCCCTCTAACCCTCAATATCGTAAGCCATTTGTTTTCTTCGCTTCTTCTCCGTTTAATCCGCTCGCAATTCCAGCCAACGTACCGACCCTTCCACGCACGCAACCGCGATTCCTGGCATCTCCCTGCTTCGCCTATCGATCTACGCCATTCCAGCCCCCCTGCCCCCGGCGACCTTATTTCAGAAGTTGCCTGGACCGGCGCATCGAAAGCCTTCAACACTATCGTCCGCACCCGCGGCGGATGGAGGTCCACTTGGAGTCTGTCCTTACGGCAGGAAGAGGGCGTACCGCCCCGGACGCGCCAACATACACATTCGAGGCCCGAGTTTACGCTCGCCGTTGAAGAAGAGGAGGTAGACAGTCCCGGCGACAGTCCGACAACTGCAACGATGCGGCCATCGTTACTGCGTCGTAACGCCGCGGTTGCATCCCCGAAGCGCCGCTGGACACTCGCCATGGCGCTCGCAGACGAGGGCATCTCTGACGAACTCTTGGTCGAGAAACTCGAGGCGCTTCGGAGCCGCTCGCGCGCCGCCTCGTTGGTCGACTCCGATGCTAACGACGACATGGCAGAGTGGGACGGCATGTGGGCGGCATACGACGATGAGCTCGAGCCCCCTCCAGTCCCACCGAAAGACGCAACGCTGGGTCACGCGCAACGCGCCGCATCCATGCCCGCACTCCTCTCCCCCTCGACGGCGACATGGCAGTCCGCGCGCCGCGCCCTCCTAACATGTCGGGAGCTCGTACGCACGGAGCGGCACTACCTCGCGTCGCTGCATCTGCTCCTCAGCGGCGGCACGCGCCTACCTCCACCGCCGCTCATGCGCGCCTACGCCGAAGCTTTGGCCAGGGAGAGCACGGGGCTGCTCAAAAGAATGGAGGAGGACCCGAGCGCGTGGGGGGTAGCTGCGGCGTTCGTAGGCGCGGAAGACGGTGTGGAGGCCGCACTGGTGGCGTGGTGTGGGGTTGTCGGCGGGTGGTTCGTCGATGGGGATAATGGGAGGAGGGCGCGGAGGTTGAGTAAGATGCGCGCTGGGATTGTACATGGTCGGTCATCAGAGGGCGGCTCTCGCAGTATGCTCTCTCTGAATGACGACGCGGAGACTCCTGGGACAGGGAAGCCTCCTACCAAAAGGAGAGGGTCGTTGAGGCTGTTGTCCCTGGGCTCTGGGCTCTCGCTGTCGTCTGAGCCTTCATCGCCTGTCTCTATGACGTTCCGTGGCCATTCAAAGAAGGAGCGCGACACGCGTCCTACTGTACGGGACCTTGCGATTCTGCCGACGCAGCGGGTAATGCGTTATGTGCTTTTGTACCGGGGTGAGTCCTTTCTCGAATTCTACTCTCCTCCCTCGTTCCGTCCCGCGCCTTTCCTGGTTTATACGTCGTCTTGTATCCAGACTACCAACTCGCGCTAACCCTACATTTCTTTCTCTTCAGACCTCCTGGATCACACCCCGGCGAGCAGCCCGTCGCGTGCGCTCGTGGCGCGCGCGGTCGACGCTGCAATGCGCATTGCACAGAGGTGTGATCGGGCCCAGGGGAATGCGGCGTTTTTGCAGCAGAGGCGGTGACCGTTTCCGTGCTGCACGCCAGGCGCGCCATGATCCCATTGGCCGTCTCGATCCAACGCACGACCCCATCATCTTAATTGTAATTGGCCTGCCGCATGCACTGCGATATCCATGTCACTTCACACTCACACGGCTACATTCCGCCTGCCAACACGCTTTCGGTCTGCCCCGACCACGACCCCCCGACCGCCCAAAATTATCTTTATTGTCAGACCACGAACTCAAGACCCGCATCATCACATTCACGACATGCACATACAGCTTCGTACATAATTCGCTTTCACTGCATCTTCTCGCACCCCGTTTCTCCGGCGTGTCTCGCACCACATTCCTCTGGCGTGGGCGATGGATGGGGCGTTACCGTCGCCGACCATTTGCGGCCCATGATTTCTCCACACATACGATCTGCATTTTTACGACTTCTCGATCCGCCGCATCATCTCCCCTGCAGTCCTCTTCCGCCAACGTCAACGTCCCATCCCGCTGATCAACTGCTGCTCATCTCGACATGCCCCTAGACGTTTATAACGATCGATACCATACATACATATCATATTAACGTTATCTCACTGACCCGTGTACTATTAGCTGTACAGTACTTTGATTCCATTTTTTTTTTCTTGGTCTAGGAATGTGTACATGCATAATTGATGGTTTATAATGGAGGAGCTGTTGGAATTTTGATGTTCTGTATGCGTGGGAGATGGAATCTTGCTTTGCGGAGCAGCTGCCGGCTTGAATAACCCCTGGCTTTAGGAATCATATTTTTGGCATCAGTCCCGTTATGGCAATGCGGTCAAAGCGACAAATATCATGTTTGGTGCTGCTTGGATGCACGTGTTTTTTCACACTCTGGCGGGGTACGGAAACTACTTGTGCGAGGCATAAATACTGCTGCATCTTTCAAACATGTTACCGTCGAGAACGGCAAAAAGGCTGGGTGTCATGGGCCTGACGCCTGCCCTTGAAAAGGCGTTTTCAAGACGCGTCCTACGCCATCCATATTTAATCGTTGGTATTCCCGGGCCCAGGAGTAGTAGGGTGTACAGAGTGGTATCAGTACGATAGTGTAATAGTAATTAACGAGTGCCTGCCCGTGTCTCAAGGGTGTTTTTGTAAATCTCGAGCTCCTCGATGACATTCATGAGCGCGTTGCACTCCCAGTTCCCGTATAAAAATCCCTCGTAGAACATCGTCGTACCGAGCCATGCAACAAAAATGGTGAACAGGACGAAGATCGGGTTGATCCACGAGTGCGGGAGCCACGACGAGCCGACGACGAGCGCCACCAGGACTAATAAGCACCCCGCAAAGATGGAAAGCTCCTTCTTTGCGCGTTGGCGGGAAAAGCGATAGCATGCCGCGAGCGCCTGCATTGCCGTCGTGAGCGAGTCCGTAGATAGCTCCGATATGGACGTCGGCATAGGCCTGTGCATCGCACCCGGGGTCGCCCAGACGTTGTGCGCGTCCGCCAGCGCAGGAGCTCGGCCACCCGTCTGGATCTCCAGCGTTGCCTCGAGCGCAAAGTGGTCGGAGAAGGAGAACGGCCTTCCGGGCACCTTTTCGGTGAGCAAGACATTGCATTCCGTGCATTTGAGCACGGGGAGCGGATCGTCATCGTCAAGGCGCGTTGGGGGTCGGATTGGTTGACGGTAGAGGATGTAGTCGAGGCGCTTACCAAGGAATTTGCGCGCGTACGGGCCGATGGGTTTGCCCGCGGAATACGAATTCAGCGGGGAATCTGCGGTGACGCCGAACTGGGTTATGGCATCCATCGCGGAAGGGGAGGACGTTGAAGGGGCGATGGGATGGGCAATAGCCCACGAGTCGGAGAGGTCGGCGTATTCCCGAATAAGTGCCATGGGCAGCGTGCTCGGGATACTGTTGAAATCTCCGGCCTGTAATATTCAGCAAAGCCTCAGATAACCCGACAAAAGTGAAACATACAGCAATGACATAGCGGCCGAGTTCTGCTGCCTGACGCGCTAGTTTCGAGAATTCCCAAGCATTCACAATCCGATGAGCCCTGTTGTACTCGGGGCCTTCTTCGCCCCCTTTAGCGTACAGCTGGGGAAATATCAGATTTGAATGCACACATGAAAAATATCCCTACGTGAGTATTGAATACTTGAACTTGGCCAAGCACGGGATGCGAAATTGTTATGCTGACAGCGGCCTTACCGACGAACCAGTCGCCTCCGCCGACATCGATGGGCGCGCCATTTAATGAGTAAGGGTGTACTGAAGTGCCAATAATGGGAAAGCGGGAGAGTAGTGCTAGGCCTGACCCAAGCGCGCCGCTACACAAGACCACATTGTTTAGTCGTTTTTCCGCAGGCAATACGGAAGCTTCTTGCCTGTAGAAGAATTTGGAATACGGAAGGCGCTTTATGACACTATCCCGGACGTGTTCGTAGTCCGCAAAGACCCATATTTCCTGGAGAGCGACGATATCATGGTCGAGCTTTGCTAGCTCCTGTGCAATTGCATGGACGCGCTCCGTGCGGTTCTTGGCAATGTATTTGAGGCCCCTGGTACGACTTCAGTGGATGAAGAAGAAAGCTACAGGGAACTGACCAGCAGTTTAGAGTCAGGACATGGAGAGCAGTTTCGCTCATCGAGAACTAATTGAAGCACAGCCACTTGCGGAACCTTTCGCTTCGACCACGAGCATGGCCGCACCCGTCCACCTCACTCCTGCAGAGTCTGTCTTCTTCCTTCAATCTCTGGTCTTCGTCTCTTATCCCTCTCTAGTATTGAAATCGCCACACGAGCAGCGGATAACTTCACTCGCATCTACTACACCGCATATGACTCGCCGACGCGTCTCAGCGAGCTACCAAAGCTTTATCGGCCCACCTCCGCTCTGACCTGGAACGGAACGCCATTCCAAGGCGTCGACGGCATCGTGTCCCTCGTCCAAAACATGCCTCCGACGAAGCACGACATTCAGTCTTTCGACTGCCATCCCATACCAGGTATGTTCTTGCAGAAGCCAGAAGATTGCGCGTTAATTCAACATTGCACAGGCACCCAGCCGCCTTCACTCCTCATTGTTGTCTCTGGGAGTGTTGTTCACGGCAAAGGTCCCAGCGGCAACCCCGCGACTACGACGAGGTCAAATAAGGAGGGCCATCCCCGAGTCTTCTCCCAGACGTTCATGCTCGTACCGGATGCCGCCGCACCTCCGCCCTCCGCAGTCGGAGAGCTCGCGAAATACTATATCAGCGCCGACGCGCTTCGTTTTGTGGGGTGAAGATATAACAAATAAATGTGATTTTATTTTCGCGTTGCCACACTACATGACTCATTTGCATCTCCAGGTGTTGTCCTATTCCCTCCCATCCCAACTCGAGACCGAGCAGCGCCGCGGACAGAGGTTTGACCCAATCGCAATGGGCGCGTGAAGCTCGCGAGGAATGACGATCAAGTCTTGTATCGTATGATGGAGGAGCTATAATAAAATAATTGTATACGAATGAAGCACGGAAACGATATTGAGATTGACCCACCGTTCGATGACCAACGAGAGAGATCGAAGCGCTACGAAAGCGACAAGAAAAGCGAAAAATTATGGGAAGAGAGGGTCATTGGGCATACGCCCTTGCCAACTCTTCCGCAGGGACGGCACCCACATCCCCTCAACATCCGACAGAGGGGACTCCTCTATGGATCCCCAGCCGCGTCGTTACACTTTGGAGGCCCAAGGCCACCCCCACCATGAAACCGCCGACAGCTTCCCCTGGCTCTTCCTCCAACCCTCACCTCCGGCCATGACAGCCAGAAGTTCGGAACCTTCCTCAGCCATACTGCCAGTCGTCCAGCGCTGCCCTGTCCATTCGGACGTGCCAAGAGAAGCCAGCACAAAGGGATGTCTTCCAAGCATGACATGAGCCCATTTCAAAGTCGACTTCTCGCCGAAGCGTACACAGAGCAACTCGGCAGCCTCTAACCTCCCCACGGACTCACGCTCCGTCTTCTTGCTCGCATTCGTGACCGCACACAGTCCAGCCTGTGCGAGTGAAAGATGCCTCACCAACGGTCGCTGAGCCTTCTTCTCGACACCTGCCCTAAACCAAGCCAGGGTCCACAATCCACAGCTGTTGACGCTACGCGTAGTCCGTTGACCTCGAGAACGGATCTCTATTGAAGCATCCCGCAGGAGCTACAATTTCAACGACCAGGTAGGTGCAGCCGCAGAACGGGTCTTCGCAGAGGCCGGAACATATGAAGAAACAAGAGAACATCGAGCCAGATGGATCCTCGGACATCAGTTTCTCGTACAGGAACAGGAAAGGCGTTGAACAAGTCAGAATATAGAGAAGAGCAGAGGTAGTGGCCGCAAAGAAGCTCGAAAAGCTGGGGTCTTCGCTGCTCCAGATGAATAACAAAGTCGACCATATCAACGAATCTTTCACATCAGTGGCTGGGAAAGGGCAATACACCCCAAATGCAGGTCTCGTTCGCAAGCAGGCTGTCATGAACAATGCGGCTGAAAAAGAGAGCCAAGGTGTAACTGGCCAGTAGTGTAGCCATGGCCGGCCTTCCTGTATTGGAAGGACCAAGAATTGGGGGAGAACGAAACGTCTAGGGTAGAGAAGAACCATGTCAGTATGTCGATATAGGAAAGGGGCCGTCCCCAGAGCGTTGCTGTTGCCTCAGCAAGTCCGCAGAAGCCAACAAGTGTCCAGGGGCCGGCTACCAATGCTCTCTTGTTCGTGCCTTTTGTAGTTCATATCACAGGTCCACACCCCGAGCCTTCGGCCACCCATGCTCGCGAAGCCATGTACATCTCGATGCGCTCGCCGACGCTTCTGGGCACACACCTCCAAGCCGCCTGCAAGCAAGATAGTAGCAGCAGACAAACTCGGAGTGACCCACGGCGCTCGGAATTCAACAGAAACGACGCCGGGATTTGGACGTTCTTCCGCGGGGGAGCGGTCAAAGTCCAGAGGAAAAGCCAAAGGCTTAGGCCACCAGCGTCCTGCGCGACGCGCTTTCGTTGTTCCAGGAACAAGACTGACGTCGTGATAAAGCCAGAGGGGATAGAATAGACAAACAGGCCGGTTGCCCGGCATGAAAGAATCAAGCACACGAGAGTAAGTGGGCAAGATGACCGGCGGAGGTCTGTGCGTAGCCCACACGGCGTACACCGTCTCTCGAGTCCCGGACAGTGCGTAGCGCGTTGATCTCTAGCATGAATACCCAAAAGTACCGCGACGCGTCTCTAGTGCCCGTTGTGTGTTTCAAGTCCGAGGGATCCCATGCATTTCCGGCATCGCCTTCCCTTCCACAGCAACGAATATCGACTACAAAGGAAAGCATACACAGACAGATACGAATGCCCAGCGAAAGCAAATCGAAATCTAAAAGTGCCTCAGCTTCCTGTGCGTGTTGCAGTCGATATCGCACATAGGTCGGGGTCCCGAGGCAACACAGGCAGGGATCTGTGTGGAACGGAGATGAAACGACACTAGACACGTTCCGAAGACGCGATATAAGGTTGCAGAGACGATGGTCGCGAAAAGTATCCGGTGGCTCGGAGACGTAGCGTGCACGCACAAGTGCAAGATTCAGTCATCTAGGTTGCCACACATCCACCTAACGGTATATACTCGCCAGACCGAGGCTAATCGACGACGCCACAAAGCAAAAGTCGGACGCATGGTGACCTCTAGGTGACTAGGGTTAGATTTCACTCTGGTGGTGGCCAGGGTGGATCAGAGTGGCTGGGGCGAGCAGGAGACCAAAGAGGGCGAAAGACGCGCGAATAGAACAGGCGTCGCGAAGGGTAAGCTCGACAGGGAGAGACAGAGGCCTTCCGGTTCGACAATTGCAGACTTGGGTTTGCGACGTGGTGGCTCTGGTTAGGTTTGACCATCAATGATCGCTGCACAGCCTCTTATCTGCCAACTGCGAGCGTTCATCAGGTCTGGAAAATCTGCTGTAAGTTACTGTATGCCTCCTCGTGGCAAAGGAATAGTCAAATCTGGAAACGCTGGGAACTCCACCAAGGCTTCTGCGAAACCTGGTGCACCTTCCGATGTACCAGACTCGATCTTCCCTCCTGGTTTCAAATATCCTCTGAGTCTCCTTAATGAGAGGTTGTTCTGGAAAGTTATTCAGGATCAAGTTACTTAACGGCCCTTTTCTGCCAGATGTCAGAAAAACGGATGGGAAAAATGTATCATAGACACTGTATTTTCTTCTTTTTCTTCTCGGGCATATCCACTGATATGCTCGTTTGTCTAGAGAAGACAACAAGATGGCTACTCCTTCACAGTTACCCTCAGTAAACTGAACAAGAAGAGTGGACAGAAAGAAACAGTACGGATGGAGCCACATCCACCCCATATCAGTCCTTCTGCCATAGAGGCTCGTCACTGGGGCGCCACTTACGCGTTATACCGTGTTCGTAGATGCATGTCTTCATTCTTGAAACGTCCTTTTCGTTAAATTCGTAAATTGTATAGATCTGCAATAACTTACAGGTGAATTCCCTCCACTATCTTGTTGGTCAAACGAGTTCAATGCAGTTCAGCTTAATCGAGTGCTTCCTCCCGGTCCCCGACAATATTGGAATACCCTGGCCATAGAGCATAATAACGTGCCTGAGCACCAGAAATGGATGTACAATCCCGATCCTTTTGCGGCCAGAAAGGAAGTCGAACAGCGTCAAGTCCAGGCGCTTAATAAGAGACGCGACCAGCTCGCGCCCGCCGAGTCATCTGAAGTCGGCTCGTGGGGTTCTGACCCTCGACCCAATCATGTGGTTTCCAAAGAGTTCGCTGACGCTCCCGAGGTTAGAATGGCGGGTGCAATCCGCGATTTAGCAGAGGACGCCATTAAGCAGGTGCATTTTCGTGGTTCTTTCTGGCGTAGATTTCTCATGAACCGCGCCAGGCTATTTCTCTTTATCCGGAGGCCGCAGACGATGTCGCGCCATCTGTTTTATCTGACGAAGACGCGCCCAAGGTGACCCAACAGCTTGCAACACTAGGCTTTACTTCTGTGCAAGCTCGAAATGCCGTCAACTTCTTGTGCCGCCCTTCGCCAGTGACTGCCAACCTGATGAACTCTTTGTCCCCCCTGGAGGCCGCTATCGAATATCTAATTCTTCATGTCCCGGAGTGCGACCTTCCCCAGCGCTTCCTGCCTACCGCCAATTCCTCCAACTCGTTTGTCGTGTCTACTCATTCTGGCGCGGATGATTTGAAGAGACGCTGGATAGAAGACAAGGCTGCCAAAGAGGCGGGATGGCCAATACACGTAGTCAAAGCATGTATCGAGGCGGATCCTTCCTTGGCCGAAAACTGGGACTTTCTCCTCGTGACCCTGGGCAGGAAATTGATTGATATCCAAGAGTCGGCGACCTCCGCGGAGGCTGAGGTCTACCAAATCGATCCCGACGAAATCGAAGCTATGGGGGCATCTCTCGAGGATCCGACGCAGCTGGTCATGCCGCTGTTTAGCGCACCAGTCCAGCTTCACATCCTCGTCTCTCCCGAGAAAAGCTACCCACGCCGAGGACATGTGCCGATGTTCCTGACGTCGACCGTGGTCCCCGCCTATGTTAGACTCCACCTTATATCGCAGCTTCTTTTAGAAATGGAGGGAGACGACCTTATACAACCGGGGGAAGGACTTTGTATGGCGGTTATGAGGGTTTTAGAAGCCGTCTGGGCCGTTGTGGAGGATGAAGGTCCCCCCGACATGTCTGTCGTACTGAGGCACATAGTGCCGCGTATGGAAGGAGAGGGAGTCGACTACGACGACACTCATCTGAAGGTGGCGAGCGATTCTCGCCCTCGCAGAAAAGGACCAGGAAATCATCAGCGTGATAATCGCACTAGCACTCAAATAAAACAAGACTTCGAAAACCTTTGTCGAGACAGCAAGGTAGGCTGCATTCATTTGGAACAGGGCATGTAATCTGAACTGCATAGTATAAGGAGATGTTATCTTTGCGGCAGAAACTCCCGGCGTTCACTGCCAAAGATGAATTTATGAACCTTCTCCACAAGAATCGAGTCGTAGTCGTGGCTGGCGAGACAGGTTGGCTTGTGTTAGGCTACACATCTTTTGCACACTGATTTAGTGCTGTGTCCAAGGATGCGGCAAGACTACACAACGTGGGTCGGCTATCCCGTCCTATTTTCTCTCCTCGTTACCGATAATATTTCCAGTGCCTCAGTTCATCCTAGACTCTCTCATCATGTCCAATGTCGGAGCTACAGCCTCTATTATCGTTACGCAACCAAGGTCGGCTTCACAAGCCGAGTATATCGATGTGGAATCTCACGTTTATATCCAAGACGTCTCGCTGCTATCTCAGTCGCGACCCGTGTCTCTGCTGAACGCATTGAAGACGGGTCAGTCGGTTATGCGATCAGAGGTGAAAATAAGCAAGGAAATAATACAAAACTCTTGTTTTGCACGACAGGTATTGTCCTCAGACGACTTGGTTCTGGCGATACTTTGGACAATGTTAGCCATATCGTGGTGGATGAGGTAGGGCACATCTCATCCCAAAATCAGATCGACTCGAACTAGGTTTTCAGGTTCACGAGCGATCGGTAGACGTGGATTTCCTCTTGCTCGAGCTCAGAGAGCTCTTGAAAACGAACGCGACCTTAAAGGTGGTCCTCATGTCCGCGACGATTAATCCCGAATTCGTCAACTACTTTGGCGGTGCTCCTCTTTTGACTATACCCGGGTCCGCTCACCCTGTGACGGACATGTGAGATTCCCACTTTGTTCGCAGACTCCGGAGCTTATTTATTCGTGAAGATACTTGGAAGATATCATTCCGCAAATTAATTACCGCCCGTCTGCCCCGAGGTCCTCCAAAAAAGAAAGCGGAGAAGTGCTACAAGCTTTCCGCGACGAGCACAAGGCCCAAGGTCTCGATGATGCCAGTATATCTGCCATTCAGGTCATAACGCGGTCCGATCGACTCGACTTCCAGGTATACATTTCAATCGAACCTTGCGCTCCAAACCTGACTCCCTCTCAGCTCATCGCCGAAGTCGTCCGGCACATCATCACAGATCCAAAGAACAAACGTGGGGGTGTGCTCATCTTCCTGCCCGGTGTTCCAGAGATCCGACAGTGCACGGACGCTATGCGAACCACGCTCCCCAGTGGCCAAGCTGAAGTTTTGCCGCTGCACGCAAACCTCTCTAATGACGAGCAACGTCGCGTGTTTACGAAAATCTCCAAGTGGAAAGTCATCGCCGCCACCAACGTCGCAGAGACCTCTATCACCATCGACGATGTTATCTATGTTATAGACGCGGTAAGTCGCCACCACCCAGGGCCTGAGGTATTAGTTAAACTTAGCGATAGGGAAAAGTCAAGGAAACGCAATACGACCCCGAGACCAGCATGTCGCGATTGGTAGAAACGTACATCACGCGCGCAGCTGGCCAACAACGCCGTGGGCGCGCAGGCCGAACGCAGCCTGGGTTTTGCTTCAAGCTCTATACGAGGAAACAAGAGGCTAACATGGGGAAATATCCCGTTCCGGAAATCCTGCGCGTTCCGCTCGAGAGCATTTCCTTGACGGTCAAGGTCATGAGAGAGGAAGAGGACGTCAAGCTTTTCTTGAAGCGAGCTATCGACCCACCGAAGGTGGCCGCTATGGAAGCGGCATGGGCCGTTCTCGAGGAGCTTGGCGCTGTCGATTCGAACGGGAAACTGACACCTTTAGGGCGACATATCGTCAGTGCCATACGATTAGTCTTTCTTTGGTAGGGGCTAACTTATATACTGTACCAGTCAACTCTTCCAGTCGATTTACGGCTTGCCAAGGTCGGTGCTGTCGATTGTAATTGATTTACCACTCATTCAAGTTTATTTTAGATGCTTGTCTTGGGAACTATTTTCCAGTGCCTGGGACCAGTGCTGACCATCGCTGCTTCCTTATCGTCGAAAGCTTTGTTTCTCACTCCCATGGACAAACGGGAGGAGGCGTCTCAGTAAACGGTTTTATTTTTTTATTTTTTGTGATTCTTAATTGGCCCAGAGCGAGAGCCCGTTTCGCAACCGCCGGCAGCGATCTCCTCACTGATCTCAACGCATACGATGCCTGCGTTAAACTGCGCGCGGAGGGAAAATCGCAGGGCGCAGTTAGGGCATTCTGCGACGAAGTAAGCGTCCCTTATCATGCCAATCATCTCTCTGATCCCACGCAGAACTTCATCTCGCCAAACACCATCCGGGACATCACGACACTCCGCAACGACTTCATCGGCTCGCTCACAGACCTCGGGTTCATCCCCTTGCGCTCAACACCCTCCACTCCAGCCCTCAACACCAACAGCGAGAACACCAATCTCATCAAAGCCGTCATTTTGGGCGGCCTTTGGCCCCGCGTCGCGCGTGTGCACCTCCCTAAGTCCGCGATCAAGTTCGACCGCGTGTCGGCGGGGACGGTACAGCGGTCGAACATCGCCAAGGAGTTCAAGATGTTCGACCTGCGCGAGGGGCGCGTGTTCCTCCACCCGCAGAGCATCCTCTTCGAAGTGGCACAGTGGCGCTCGCCCTTTGTGGTGTATTTCCACAAGCACATGACAAGCAAGGTGTTTTTGCGCGACGCGACGGAGGTGCCGATGTATGCCCTCTTGTTGTTCGGCGGACCGGTGGCGATTAACCACATTGCGGGTGGACTGACTGTTGGGACTAAGGGGAGCTGCATACGGCTGAGGGCGTGGCCTCGCATTGGCGTGCTCGTTAACCAGCTTCGGTAAGCCGTTTCCTGATAGCACGGAACGAAATTGACGACATGGTGTAGTCGGCTCTTGGACGCTCAATTGCAGCGGTGTGTGGAGGACGGGGCGATGCTAAATACTGACGGAGAGAACCCAGTCGTCCGAGCAATGCTGGCTTTACTCACAAATGATGGATTAACAGAACAACCTTGATGAATCACTCCTTCCTGATTAGGGTTGGGCGGTTGCTCTGCTTGCGCTTGTTGTTGACAATGTCTGTCAGAAGCTCAGGTTGTGGATCCATCCACCTCTCATTCGCTTCCTACTTCGATGTGCTCAGACCGAGATTCACAAGTTCGTTCACTCGTTCATTCATTGTGGTGTGCGTAAGGATACAGTGCGTTGCTTTCGTTCCCATTATACTCGTGCGTACTAGATGTCACCCATCTGCCGCAAAGGTTAGCGAGCGTATTGTCAAGCAGCTTGAAGCACCCACATATATTAAGTAAATAGATAACCCGGAAGCGTCCTTTAGAAACGCGGATCTTTTCCAGCCGCCCAACTCTCGCTAGCAGATCGTTGGGGACGTGGCCGCCGGCCAAGGCCAAGCGCCATCTGCGCCTTGTCATTACTCGCCTTTCTATTTCGGCCCCTCTGGTCGGATAGAGTTAAGGGCGCTTCTTTCTCCTTCTCCTCCGAATCGGACGTAACAGGACTGCGGGTGAGCAGCACCTCTGCGCTGAACTGGGGCAAATTCCGCAGGTACGCAGCGTATGCCTCGTCGTCGATCGGCGGCTGCGCGTAGTATGGGTGCGCATACGGCTGTGTGCGGGGCACAGGTGTCGACACGCGTCGCGCCGCTTTGCGGCCGAAGTAGGACGGCACCGGCACTGGTGCGGGACTCACGAACGACGTGCTAGAGGACCCCAGGTCCGGAGTGGCGGACGACGTCGCGCTGTTGATGCTGTTTTTGGGCCCAGAGACCCGGCGGAAAGACCACGGGGGAATCAGGCCTCCACCACTGGATCTGCGCTGCTTAGTGTCTGTTACTAAAAAAGGTGAGCGTCGATGAACGTCGCCCAGTTGAGTATACGTACGCGGTCCAGTGATGATGGGGACTATATCGAGCTCCGTCATCGCGGATGTTGTCGAAGATCTACGGGGCCTAGCTTTCTGGAATGGTCTTGATAGACATAAAGAAGGGCGGGGAGAAGAATTAGAAGAGTCGGATTCGATGGCGGATTCACGACAAGTTTCGAGGGTCTGGGATGAGATAGCAGCAAAGGTATGAACCAGTGTGGAAGACGAGGACGATGGACTGATTTCGGAAGTAGGAGAACTCTCCAAGGTCAATTCGGATGAGTCATTCGATGGTCGTTGAATATTCGTGGGTCGTGAAGGTGAAGAGGCCGGAGTGTCGACAAAGTATACCCGCCGTGTTCTTTGAGGACTAACTGGGGACGGCTGAGCTTCGCCCGACGCCACTGACGGCGAAATGGAGCGACGCTTGCGAGACTGGAGAGCTGCAGGGGCCGAACGACGACGGGCTTTCTTGTCGACGGGAATTGGTTCTGTGAGCTCGGGTTTGGGTAGCGGGACCAGAGTAAGCCAGATCCAAGCGAGGATGCTCTTTTTCAATATGAGATTTGAAATTTATAAACAAGAACGGGTACACACGACGCTGAACCCGACCGAGCTAATGGCCTGAGCAGCTAGCGTTACGAAGAGACTTCTTTGTGTCGAAGACATGGTGCAGAGAGATGAAGAGTGAAAGGGATATGCAATATGTTGCATTCTATCCCTAGGTGACAATAGGGCGATCAGGAGTTGAAATCCGGCGCTCGACGGAGAACTCTTCGGGGCTACGTATTCATGTTTGCGGCGAGAGACGGGGAATGAAGAACCTCGCCTGACAAGACCTGGGAACAGCGAGAATATATATTCTGGCGTCTAATGAGAATCGTTCGACTTGAATAATGAGATAAGCAAGAATGACATCCTGGGACCAGCACAAGACTACTTTTTGGTCAATGTCATCCGACCGCGCCAACGACTAGGTCCATCGATGCGATCCAGGCTGATCCAGCATTCAGTCGGTAAAGGTCGGTAAGAGCCGCTGCTTGCCGCGACGAGCGGGAATCAAACCCATGAAAGCTCTGTGAAGAGTATCCACCGAATACTGCGCTGTGCTGCGTCCACCAAGGCGACCCTGACGAACCAAATAAGACGACCGTGGACGTCGCGAATCGAAACACAACGATTTGAGGCAACCGTGAGCAGAGCATCTTCCGGCAGCGCGAACCGGTTCCTGACGTAGCGATAAGATTAGATTGACAATCCTAAATTGATTGTCGCCACGCAATTTCACTGGACAATTTCACCATCAAATCCACCTGAATGGATCACCGAGTTCAGCCTCTTCTCCTTCCCTCTATCTCGGCGGTGGACGACGGTGCGACCATTTCTCGCCCTCTGGCTTCGGCCTCCCCCCACACCCTCACCCCCCACTCTACGCTCCCGGTATCCCTCTTGGTTCTGCTGGTCTCAACTCGAGCGTACGACTACCCACAGCCTCTTTAATCCGACTCCTCTTCGTCTTCTTGGTGGTCCGCTTAACTGTCGTGACTGCTTTTTCAATCTCGCAAGGCGAAATATTTTCTGGCGGTACTGGCAACCTTCAAGTTCTTCACGGTGTACATACAATGTCAAATGACCCGATTGGATTGAGTCTCAGTGACAATGCTACTGTGCGTCCCCTCTGCAGCTGCAGTAATCTCTCTCCCTAACACCTCAGCAGCTAGAATATGTACTTTCCGATATTCCCTTTTTTTGTGTCGGTCTGACCGCATTTGCTGTCCTTTCTTTCTTCATTGCAATGCGCCGTATCAATCTGTGCGTGCTCTCTCCTGGCCCCTTGCGTCTGAGACTAATTTTCCGCCAGCGCTGCAATATACCTGTACATGTCTTGTCTCCTCGCCTTCGGTGCGTCTTCCTCTAAGCCCCTATCGGAGTCGCATTTACCCCGCACTTAGTTGCTGCGATCCTCGACCTCAGCCAGGTCCTTCTCAGAGGGGTAGCAAACACAGACGCGGGACTCGCCCTCGATACTGTTACCGGTCTCACGGACACGCGGGAAGTCGGCTTTGCTTTAGCTTTTGGCTTCCGATTCCTCTATCTCTGGGAATTCGTTGCCCAGCGACCACGTTACGAACCCCGACCTAAACCACAGGATAATGATACCTCCTTCTCCGAAGCAGTTTATCACAGTGCTAGCTGGGAGCGGTGGAGCGGGCCAGGCTTCGTCCTCAAGTTCGCCTTATTGGGTTCCGTCATATCCATCCCCATTCTTCAAATCGTTTGGCGCATCGCTACTGGTTTCTCCGCCGTGTACGTCGCGGAGTCGACTGTTCAAATCGCAGTTTCTGTGCTGTTCATCACCAAACTGATGCTCAATCTCTATCTCTCCACCGTGGCCCCTTGGTGGCGTCCCTTTATCCCATACCTCGTCCCCATAATGGCCTTGATGATCAGTACTGGCATCGGCACGGGAAATCTTCTACTCTGTAAGTCCAATGGTCAATCATGATTCTTGATGACTTCATGATCTTCGTAGTCAAGTTCTCGGAGACGACTCTCGGCCGTTTCCTCCAGGCCGTGGAGACTTACGGCCTCATCCTCAACATCCTCATCTTCACGTTCTACAAAGTCCCAGCGTACGTTCCCCCTGCAACGCTTATTTCACAACGTCGGAAACTGCGAAGCTCCTTTTTCGCCGGCATCAATGCGAAGACAGATGACCCCCCCTTCCAAGTGACATCCCCGCAGGCCATGGACCCTGTGATTCAGATTGGAAGAGCAGTAACGACTCCATCATCCCGTGAATCCGTCGTCTCGAGAATTTCCTCGTGGATAAACGTTAGAAGACCACCGCGGCCCAATAGTGGAGAGGAGAGACTGTGGAATTCAGGAGATGCAGAGCTGGGTATCTCCACGGAAATGCGGGCGAAAACTCCCGAAACAGAGCCAGTTACCCCCGTCCAGGAGAAACCACGGTCCATAGAGGAAAAACAGCGGCCACCTCTTACAGTGAGTACGAAGGAATCACAGAATTTGGTGCCGCCTACACCGAATACGCTCGAGGTAACGACACCGTCCACGCTCAACAGGCCGTTTACCGGCGTTTCCTTCGCTTCGTATTATGGAATGGCGACAAGCTCACGTTTGACGATGCCCAGCGTCGCTCCGGGCAATGTTCGGGACACTGATTCCCCTGTGTACGGTCTGAACGGTATCATCGCGACTGGTCCCACAGCACCTGAATCCCCGACTCTTTCCCGTCGTCCCCTGTCGTCGCCCCCTTCCCCAATCGTCCTCAGTCCCGAGCGTGAGTCAGTCAACTCATTCGATGAACTGCTGCGTCAACAGACGGAGCTTGACAAGAGCATCGCTGCCCTGCGTCTCTTCTCCCCTACGCCCGCAGCAATGCCCCTTCCCCCACCGGAGCCGGAGCTACTGAGGGACCGGGCCCTGAGCGTATCTTCTGGAAAATCGGCGTCCAACCGGAGCGAGTTTTCTCTCAGCATCTTCCCCGAACCTCCGCCTGTCGACCGTAGTTCTGTCGTCCCTGAATTAGCTCTGCTCACCAGGGGCATAAATCCACCATTCCCCACTCGTGGGCGGAGGCAGTCCCAAGTTCCCCACAGCGCTATCTCGACCAATGCCGATCTGGATGACTTGCCCACGCCGGTGCAGATGCGGTTTGGCTCGCAGGGCACGCAGTACGACGTGACCTCGTTCATCGGTGGTATGTAATTTCACTCACTCCTTACTGCCAAATAATTATATTGATGCCGTATGTCCAGACCTGATGAGTCCGGCAGGCCCGTCGTCTAGCGACCGAGGATAGGTGTCCTGGGTGAGGTAACAGAGAGACCGGAGATGGAAGTTTCTGATGTCGAGAGTCCCATATTGTCACCCACCACCGCGAGCAGTACCCTGCGCCCGCTGCTTCTCAGCTCTGCGTCGCCGCGGATAACGTCGATACCCCCCGCAACAACACAGAGCGGCGGCGCTCAGTCCTCAACTGCTGCCCAACCTAATGCGAGCTATGAGTACCCGGCGCTCAAGCCGCTGCTACTTGGCTCTGCACCGACGGGTCCCTCACCGCGGCGGACGCCTGGAGGCTCAATAACTGGGGGCCGGAGACCGTCGCGCGCTGGCCGAGATGGTCGGCCCATGCTTATTAGTGGGCCACGACCGCAGGAGGAGGATCAGGTTGACGAGGCGGAGGCGTTTGAAAAACCACGGCGGCCACCAGCGTTCACTTTTCAGTCTGATAATAAGTAAATAGCTGCGCTTTGTACTTGTATTGTTATCCATATTTCTAATGCTTTTACTTGTGGATAGGGACCCTGGTGGATAGCTATGCCGAAAGCGGTGAGGAACTTGCCTATTTAGGATTGTTATAATCACAGGCGTTTGGTGTAACAACAATGACGCAACCGTGAACGAACCTTCAAATACGCACATTGGCGCCTTGTACAGGCCATGTCTCGCTTCCCCGACTACTACAAGCTTTTGAACGTCGCCAAATCGGCGACGCAAGACGAAATCCGCACAGCGTACAAGAAGGAGTCGCTCAGGTTGATATTCTTCTGTTATTTCTTCAATCTGCCCTGCTAATCTGTGTAGCGTTGTAGAACACACCCCGACAGGATAGCCACAGCTAGCCCCGCAGAAAAGAAGCAGGCAACTGAGAGGTTTCAGGTAACGCATAACTCGCACCCGCACCCTTCGTTGTTGCCAATGTTATTTCTTTCAATCAGGCGGTAGCGGACGCCTACTACGTACTCTCGGACCCTTCTCGGCGGCGGGAATACGATGCCCTGTACACAAGCCGCAGGTCAGACCGAACCGACGATCCTGGGTCGTCGAACACGTTCTTCAACCAGTTCTCTGGGATGTTTGGTGGATCTGGCCGCGCGGGTGCAGCTCCAGCGGCCGACGCCCAACGACCGGACGCAGATGGCGTCTTTGCGGACGCTTTCGAGGAGGTGAAGCCACCAACTTACATTTCATGTGCCATGATTTTAAATCCCTCTCACAGCTACTACGGCCAGAGGTCGAACGCCATGTCCCTTGGTGGAGTTACCTCGGTGCCGTGTGCGGGCAAGTGTGATACTTTTCATCTTGCACACATGAACTCATAAATATAAATCTTTAGAGCCGGCGTTGGATTCATCATCGCTAATTTCCCTGGCCTCATGCTTGGTGCAGTGGCCGGCAACCGCCTCGGTGCAGTGCGGGATGCGAAAGGAAAGAGCGTGGCGGCGGTGTTCAACGACCTAGGGGGCAATCAGAAAGCAGAGGTTTGTTCGATATGCGCTACACAAGAGATTCTAATTGCTAAATCTTCTTGCCATAGATTCTGCGGGCTTTGGCACTCAAGGTCCTTGGTTCCGCGATGTGAATTGCCTATCGGTTCATGGCCTTACGTTCATGCCCTATCATACTATGTGACCATATTTTTGTAATCTACCTCTATTTAAGATGCTAAGCTTTCGTCATCGACACGACCGCAGCGCCGAAACATCAAGCAAAGAGTGTTGTCATTTAAAGGAACGTGAATTTTCGTATCATAAATATTAAGTCGGTGTATAGTATCATGAAAGCGGAGGGCATAAGAGTCAGAACGTAGTTCGAGCTACAACACAAACAATCAGTCATCGTCACCATCTATGTTGCTGACATTATTCTTGGAATGGTGGGGCGAATTTGGGAAAGCGTCTTCTGGCGACTTTACAATATCAGCGCCACCACCGAGTTCACCCTTCTGCTTCCCTTTGTTTTTCTTGTTCTTCCCGCCCTTGAACCGTGACCACGTCTTTTCTTTGCTGGGGGTCATGTTGACCTAATTTGTCACAGGTAAAGCCGCAGACTACGCGATAATAGAACGGGGGGACATACTGGACGATTGTTGAGCTCAAGAATCGAGCTCGTTCTGTCGATTTCAAAGAATTCGTCGACTTCTTGAGGAGTTATCTCCGCAGCGTCTTGGTCTGCGAAGGGATTCTCGGTATCACCGCTCTGGGAGTTATTCTTGCCGCGATTGTACACACGCGTGCCGCCGAGGAAAGGATTGCGACCTTCAGAGGCACGCAGCCTATCCCGCAGAGATTTCTGTCGGCGGGCCAGGCCAGGAGGCATCCAGCCACGCTTACGTAGCTGCTCTACTTCGGCGGCGCGAGCTTCCTCAGGAGAGACCAGGTTCTGAGCATCTGCTTCGGCCGGTGGGGAAGGGGAAGTGGAGAAAAGAGCGAGAGGATTGAGGTAACCAAAAATCGATGTAGACTAAATTAAGGAAAGGGCACATTAGTGGGATGGCCATTAAGCATAGGTATGAAGTAAATAGGGGGGAATGAGCGTAGCATGATCCCGGCGGCCCATGCAACACAATAAAGCGCGCTAGGGCTAACTCCGCCCAGTAATCCTGGTCATCCAGCTCCCGCCAGGTTGGCTGGAATCGGAACGCACCTGCTTCGCTGGTGGGTCCGGGGGCTGCTCAGCCTCCGTATCCTCTTCATGATCCACTGTCGTTGTCTGCTTCTGCTTTCCCTTCCCCGTAGGCCGCCTAATAAGAGTCCCGAACCAACTCGTGGGCCGCCTCGACGTGGTCGTACCAGAGGTTTCCCCGCGATGGTGCATGCCGTGGACAATTCGACTGCCGACAGAACGAAGACTGAGGTTGTCCGATTCGTCCCTCCGGTCCGACCCATCGCGTACATCGAACCGCGTGATAATTCCAGCAGCTCGACGCTCCTCTAAGAACTTCTGCACCAGAATGGTTTGCAGAGAGCTATCGTGCTTCCATGGTCGGACTTTAGACCATGCGGCGGAATCTGCCGGCTGCTCGATGAAAATCCTCAGGCCCATGGGACGAATGCGGAGGGTATTGATTTCCAGAATGCGCTCAAGGGTCTCGTAGTCAATGACCGCAAGCTCATCCGGTGAGATGGAAAATGTACGAGTCCACCCATGCCGTCTGTGCATTCTGAATAAAGCGTTCGGACTTAAAGGGAGATGGCTTACAAGGCTACGCAGTTTAGATAACCGTCCTGATGACCGTCATGCCGACCTATAGTGTTGGGTAGCGTCTTTGTGCTGTTTCCCGGAAAGTTTGTTTCAGCCATGGCAGTACCCTCCCCCTACAATATCATGAAAGAAAGTGTTGGTGAGATGAAAGTGAAGAGAGATCGAGAAGGGACACTTCTCGCGCCGCCAGGAATATAAGTGGAGGAAGCAAGGTAACGGTGGCAACAACACCAACCGCGATATGAAACAATGCGGCTTGCCAGTCGCAGTGTGAAGAATAGCGGAAATAGCGAAAAGACAATAGAAACGTACAGTGCGTCCGCTGTCGTAGCTTTCGTGAAGGCGAGAAGGGGGAGGCCTTGCTTTTTGCATGGGAAGCAGAAAGACAAAAGTCGAAGATTAAAAAGAGTGCAGCGATGGGAAAATGTAGCCATGGGAAAATCTCTTTGTCCCTATGACGACAAAAGGTGACATAATTCCAAGTTGGGCGATGCAAGGCGACACAACGCTCGAAAGTACTTATCACTCGCATCTGGGTTCGTCGAGGTACCTGTACCTAAGTATTTCATACGTAGACGAATATCACATTGTTAAATTGTTAAATATCCATATAGCTCTTGTGCTAAGAGTGCTGTGAGGAACGAACCGCACACGAAGCGGAAGTTGCCGTGAGATGAGGTCATCTCAGCGAGTGGCAGTGCGATTTCTCCCGACGTCGACTGGACTGCAGAATCACAGCGCGCACGCCTCTCCAGTCTTACCTCGGGGCTACCAATGTGCTATCAGGCTCTCAAGCTGTAGACACCACCGGCATGGGCATCTGGCCATCACAACGACATCTGGCACTTGGGAACAGGCTACAAGTGAGTCCTTAGAAGACAGATGAGCTACCACTGCCTCATACTGTCCCATTTCGAGTCTGAATGGCTGCGGGGCCCGGAGGGACTTGATTCGGGTGCCGTTCGTTGACGGCAACGCTAACCGGGGAGTGTCGTGAGCGACACCGTACCCGTTGAAGACCACAGAGGTCATTGGATTCGGGCGCCGTCAATTAACAGTGACGCCGAGCAGGCACTGGGTTGAATACCCAGTGACGCTGTACCCGTTGAAGACCGTTTGGTCGCGGGGGTTCATACCGGGCCGTCAATGGAAGGTGACGCCGAGCAGGCGCTGGGTCGAATACCCAGCGACGCTGTACCCATAGAAGGCCGTTTGGCTGCGGGGTGTTTTATACTCAAGCACTGGATCGAATACCCAGTAGCGCTGAGTCGGTGCTAGGTCGAATACCCAGTGATATCGTACCCGCTGAGGACCGATTGGTCGTTGAGGTCGTTTTATTAAGGTGTGTCGATTGACAATGACACCGGAGGGTTTTGGGCCAGACAACATGGATGGGGAGTTTCACTTGAGCAGGCACACCTTCGCAAGTTAAACTAGGTCCCGCTTCGAGCAAAGCAAATGCTTTACCCGAAGCTTGTTTTATGGGTGTGTTTATCTTGCTCTGGCGGCCGGTTTTTCACAGGCATTCTCCGCTCCGGAGCCTTGGGCTTACGCTGCGACAGAGGTTCACTATGACCCTCGGCAGCGAGCCACTGCTTCCACTCCCGTCCATGTGATCTCAGATCTGAGACAGTGGTCTGTCAAAGGACAGACACACCTTGTTTGCGAAGCAACGTTGTACGCTGACCATTAGCGAGGTTTGACTGCAAAAAAAAAAGTTAACGATTGGATCCATCTAACGCGGGCGAAATTTCCTTGAAAGCGACAAACTTACTGACCAAATTAACGAGTCGATTCTGAGCTTGAGGTTTGGAACGCGAAACATGATGTTGAAGTGTATGCGTAGGTACATGCTATGGAGTGAGTATGGGACAATGCTACGACTCTGTATGCAATTCCGACAAAAGGCTAAGAAAGACCTGCGCCCGATGGTTCTCGCAAAGGTTTATCAACCGACAACCCCCTGTGCGAGAGTCCGGTTCCCGCAGTAGGCGGTGGAATCTTTGATTTAAGCATCGGCAAACGACTTGCGCTCACAGCGCGCGGTAGACCAGATGCAGGTCCGTTCGCATGAGCTGTACGGGGAGGGACTGTACGCGAAGGCCGCTTTGGCAGGGCGGCGGTTTGAGAACGGGGGAGTACATTCGTTGTCGCTGGAGTTGCAGCGCGCTTGGAATGGGAAATGTGCAGGGAAGCGGTACTCGTTGAGGACCGCAACGTGCGCCTCCTACCACAGTTTTGTGAAGGTTTGCAACGACAGTGGTCTTCCCTTTCTCTTTATCACTGCTCGAGATTGGAACGCGCCTAGGTCCTGGTCCGTCCATCACGTACCGACCGGCCAACGGAACCGAGGAGGATGCTGAATTGTCTGGAGCTGGAGGGTTGGGTTCAGAAATTAGGGGATTGTTGGTTTTCGCTGGAACGGTGGTTGTTTCTGGACGTTTCCGCTTCACTATCTTCAGAGCAGGAATAAGAGCCGGGGGCTCGGGAAGGCTGGTCAATAAAACGGGAATGGGCTTAATAGGTGGCGCCACGAATACAGGAGGGAAAGATGGCGCGATTGCAGGTATCGCCGAAACATCCGAATGCTGGGGAACTAAGTAGATCTTCAGACATTGAGCGACGCATAAAAGAAATCAAACCTGTATCAAAAGCAACATTCGAGAGCTGTACGAGAGGTAATACGGATCGTGGTGGGCTACTGTGAGATTTCGGGGCCTCAGCGGTGGCGGATGGGGCGTCAAGGCACGGTTCAGCGTCCACGTTGGCAAGTAATTCAGAGTTTTCGCCTGCAATGTATGCCGTGTATTAGGTACGGTTAAGACGTGGAAAAGTGATAAATCGTACCGGCCTCCTCCAGAACCTCTGTCTCTGGGATTGGAACCAATTCCTTTCCCATATCAAAGCTCTCCTCGTCACCGTCTCCAAGAAGGAAATTCTATCGTTGAGCAAGTCAAAACTTGTTTCGCAGCTCATGTGTACGCCAAATGAGGAGTGCAAATCGGTAGAGGAGCAATCGACATTGAGCGCCGCCATCGCTTGCGGAGGGTGAATAATAGGAACAAGAAGAGAGAGCGAGGCCTCCGAAGGAGTGGGGAACGCCAGGGTGGTGTCCGCTATGAGGCTTCCCGTCGGAGTGGCTAGTGAAGGAGTGGCGAGGGATATGAGGAGGGTGTCTGTATTGCCATTGGAACTCGGATTGCTTTCCTCTGGAGGACAAATGACCACAGAAGGAGCTGTATATGAACCACCGACAGTGGCATCCACTGCATCCAGAACGGATGCAAAAGCATAGTTATTGGAAGCAGGATTGCAGACCTCGCCAGCGTTGGCTTTCCTTCTGTAAATTTTGGATCGCATTGGAGTTCGTTCTCTGTCGAAGGTGACATCCGCCAACGGCGTTCGGGGACTCGACGGAGGTTGATGGTCAACTCGAATTGTGTCGTTTTCATTTTCTTCGTCCTCGTCATCTCGACCTCCATCCTCTCCTCCTGCTTCAACAGTAACATCGCCGACCTCGACGAGCCGCCGCGTCAACCGCACAGGGAGTGGAGGCTCAACATATGGAGTGAAGAAGTCAAAGTAAGGAAAGGAGTTTTCCTTGTCACCATCCGATGGTTGTGCAGACAAAGGGTCGAACAATTGGAGGACGCTTGGCCGTGGCCGATTCATGGTGGATGTGATTCGTGAAGCGCGAGTCCAGTTGGAAACGCGGTCACGTGGAGAGACACTGCCACCGACACCAACCCTTAAGCGCTCACGGTTCGCCATTCGATATAGCACAAGAAACGACCTTCATTACAAACCCTACGTAAACGAGCTGAATACTACATTTTATTAACTGAACCTTGGAAATTGAAAGGACAACCAAGTCGCATCTTGTTATTTACTACAGTGCTGGGGAACTCGACTAGCATTCGTGTGTTTTCTTATGTTTCCTGGAGGTATTCCAAGTCAGTCAGAAGTATTGAAGAGATACATCGACGTACTTCCAATCCTCTCTCTGGCATTCGACGCCACAATCTTTGTATATATGTATTAGCAAGAAACCATCGGAGGATAGCACTTGACGCACAGGCAATTTTCTTGCAGGCAGAACAGCGCTTGAAGGACACCCCCCGCTTACCGCATCCAACCCTTCCACATGCATCTGTGGCGACGACAAAACTGTCCTGTGGTGTTAACGCTCCATCCATGCCCATGCGTGCATTCGGCGCGTGAAGCACTTCCTTCCTCAAACCACCCTGGCCTGACCCGGCCATAGCAGCATTGATGGAATCGTTCTGCATTAGCGTCACCAGATTCTCTCGGATCTGCTGCACCTCTTGGGCGGCAATTCTGTCCAGATGTTTCAGACCTGGAGTCACCGCATTGAACTGTGGGTGGGTTGCTGCAACATCCAGAGCCTCCTTATATCGCTTCGCGGCAGTAGATCGATCGCCCTGCTTCCAAGCAAGGATTCCAAGGGTGAGGCCTGCAGAAATTTGCATTGCCTTGAGCAGGCGCCCTCCTTGCGTGCCGTTGAACTGGGGGTGCGCTTTGGATGACGTAGAACGGAACGAATAAATGAGTTCGTATGCATGTGGGTATGCATCTTGAATTCTCAGATGTTACTCCCAAATCCAAATGGTCAAGAGATAGTACTGACCTCGAGTGAATCGGGGATCGTCCGATTTGAAACAACCTAGAAGATTTTGCCATATACTTGCAAGCAGCTCCTCGGGAAACTCCTCGGGAAGGCCAGGCACATTCAACTTTTCAAGGACGTTCTCATGGTTTAAAATCTGGACGACTGCTCGACGGTAAAGTTCCAAGGCTTCGGGTATTTGCCCAGCCTCGTATTTTATCTCTCCATCCACGAAAAGAGCTTTGCCGCTGACCATAATGACAAGAAAGGAGGTAGGTAGAGTTACGAAGACAAAGGGAAATCACACTGTGACAGTCGCGTGCAGTCCCGTGTAGTTGATGGCGCATCAAAGCATTCCTCAACCTCTATGGACGTGTCTGCCCTAAAGACCGAGATCAAAACCTGGGAACGTAGCTTCAGAGCCAAGCATGGGAGAGAGCCTTCTGTTCAGGATATCAAGAAACAACCAAACCTCGGTACAATCTTTCTGTGCATCTCTCTGCATTGTTTGAATCTTCCACTAGCCGAGAAGTACAAGCAATACAAGAAATTGACGAAAGGCGGAGAGCCAGCCCAGGCGAAGAAGCCCTCGAATCCTCCTGTGACGCCTCCCAGGGCTGGATCGCGTCATTCTACCCAGCCATCTCTCTTACTATCCAAACCGCGCTCGATAGCAGATCCCCAGCCGTTGTCGGGATACAATCCATTTTCCCCTCAAAAGAACAAAGGGAAGCAAAAGGAGTTGAGCCCAGACCCTCATTTGAGGTCCAATCTCTTTCGAATCACGTCCCCCCTCCCTTTCCATCCGACTTCATCTGCCTCTGCGTCCGCCAAACCGAGTGACCCATTCGCTCCGTCCCCTAACAACGCTGTATCACGCGCCCGTAAACGACTCAGAGGAGAACCTGTCTCCCCTTCGCCGAATAAAGAGAAACGACGACGCGTAATCCCTCCGCATGAGGAAGGACGAAGACGACGATGAACAAAATGCCCCCGATACATCGTTTGTCGACGACTCGCCCGTCAAGTTACCCAACGGTGTACGATCGTTCAAACTGTTGTTCGACGAGGGTTCTGCAAAGCCTAAATTTCCCTCCCTTCTGCGATCGAAAACGATACCATCTGGCCTATTCGGAGAGAGTGCTCCGCACGCTGAGCGCAACGAGGGCATGGATATAGATGAGGTCGTTTCAGACACCCTGGCACCGAGAAAGCCAATGGGTCAACAGGACGATCCTTTCGTTCAGCCAACGGATGGATGACCACAACGTTGGATGCCGACATGGCCGATGACACCCTACATTTGCCAAAGCACGCTGCTGCAAGGACCCTTTTGGCACCCTCCCCGCCCCCAGCGACTCGGCGTCCACCGGGGCAGCACCTACAGAACGCCAAAGGCAACGGGAAACTAACACCCAAGGTGGATCTTTCGTCGGAGGAAGAAGAGGGAAGCGATGAAGATTCTCTGATGAATAGAAACGAATCCCGACATAAAGTCAGGTTGGTTGACCGAACGGCCCCCCGGGCGCGCATCCGCGACGGAGATGACATTGACGAGACTACTTCAACTTTCGTGACGCGACGTCCTCCAGACGCAGACGTTCAGTCACTGGAAACTTCGGAATCTATTTCTCTTCCGGACGCGTTTCTCAACATTTTGTCCCTTGCTCCTGCCTCTTCTCCCATGGCCGTCAAGACGAGCATGTAGTGCAACAGCTCCTCTATGGTGCTCGCAGAGGAAATTACGACCCATCGAAAGGAGGGGAAATCTGGGGTGTCGGCGAGTTCGAGGAAGAACAACGCGACGAATTTGCTTTGGATAATGGCAATGCTCGCGCGAAGCCCGGAGTGTACGATGATGAAGATGACTGGGAGGGAGAAGGAGTTCCATGGGAGGTCGGGGAGCTGTGACTGCGCCAAAGCAACCGTACGTCTTCAGCGTGTATCCACACATTTTTCACACGTGTCTGCAACTGGAATGTGCTGTTGTTTTTATGCTTCTCTGTTGTCTTCACGCGTGTCTCATGGACCAAGCTCTCTGTTTCGTGTAGGTTTGGTGTAGGTAGACGTGATGCAACGCGTCTTTGGCACTCTCGTCCCACATGCGTTCGAGGTCAATGTTGTCTGCAAGAATGCGACGCGGCATCGTGCGATTACTGATCAGCAGGCGTGTTGTACATGCCTGCTGGCGTAAGTGAGTTAAAGAGGGAGGCTACGTATGCTATCTATATGCCTGGTCTCTCAGACATTGTTCCTGCACTTCACCGCCGTTCAAGCAGTATCCGCGAACGACTTCGAACCCTCAGTTTCACGTCTAGCAAGCACCAGACCAGCGACAGTCTCGTAGCAGACTCTTATCGTTCATATTCCGTATACCGTCAGTCGTCGATCATCATGCCTCGGCCTGCTGCCATCGCCATCCTCGATTCACCCGAAGCGACGCAAAAAGTCTTAGAGGCCATCCTCGAATCTGCCAATGGCAAAAGGGCGCTTTCTAGGCTGGCGAGAACATGTCGTGCGTGGCTGGATCCAGCACTAAGTGTTCTATGGCGAGACCTTGGTCAGTCGAACTCCTCATATTCATTGAACGAAATAATAATTGCGGTGACCAGATTCACTTGCCCCGATCATTGGCCTATTCCCTTCACACTTGTTGAAGAAGACGAGAAAACCTGGTCTTGGATTGGTAGGCGCTCCGTTGTAGATATTAGTGTAGAAAGTTGATCGTGTGCGACAGACTGCGCCGCCGCAGGAGAAAGACTGGGAAAAAATCCTCAAATATGGCGGACGAGTTTTGAAGATAACGTACGACGAGATCTCCAACAACGTCTCGACCAGCATTTTCCCCATATTTGAGGAGTTCAGACCGACGACCTATATACTCCCCAACCTCCAGCACCTCACATGGAAGATCAGCAGTCCCGATAACCTTGATCGCGCGGCACTTTTTCTGAGCCCCGAGTTACAAGGGTTCGTCTTGCACCTCGGCGGGGCGGGAACGAGGTTCCCAACACTCCCCGCCTTTCTAGCAGATCTCGGTGGTCGCATGAAGCTACAGACCTTTTCCATTAATTCTTCAGTCGGGCTTCCTGATAACTTCACGGACCTCCTACTCTCTCAAAACAGATTAGAGAGGGTGGCTGTAGTCGCTCCAGGAGCACTGTCGCCAACCGTAGGAAAATGGGTCGCCTATCTCCCTTGCTTGAAAAGCCTCCAGTTGGACTTGTCAAATAGATCCCTCATTGCAGTCAACGGGTTTTTCAAGGAAGTGCGTTCCGGCGAGTCGACCCCAGACTCCGTTGAATCGCACACCGACAGTGGGGTGTTTTCAGGCGACGAGCTTGACTTTAGCGAAATCCGCAAGTCCGTGCTAAAATTGACTGGAGACGCGAAGAAGGAGACGACATTTCCGGCGTTAACGCAGCTTCAGCTCACAGGCCAAGCCTCGAGCATCGTCGCGTTTTTGACACATGTGTCGAGTCCCTTGACGCATCTGGATATCACCATCGAAGACCCTCCGAACGCGGCGGATTGGCGGGACTTATCAGGTATGATATGCGAAAGGTTCGGGAGTTCGTTGACGTCCCTGCGCGTTGGAGCGACGCTGTCATCAAAATTCGGTGACCTCGTGCGCTCGACGTCCAGAGCAGCACCTGCGCCGAGTCGCCTGTCCCTCGAGCATCTTTCGCCTCTTCCAGTACTTCGCACATTTTGCGTCGATCTTCCGGAATCCATTTGCTTCACTCCACTCGATATTGCATGCCTTGCCGAAATGACGCCAAACCTCGAAGAGCTTCGCCTCTGTCCATTGGCTCGCTTTTCGCCCGCCACACCTCCCCAGCTCACGTTGGAAAGTCTCGCTCCTCTTATGAGGAACTGCACCAGGCTCAACGTATTGGCCGTGGTGATTCATGCCAGACCTGGCACCGCGGAGCCTTCTGCCTCTTCCAACTCCCTGCTCTGGCTTCACGTCGGCCATTCGTGGGTGGCGGATACGCTCCAGGTCGCCATTCTTCTGAGCCATCTGGCTCCACATCTGGAAACTATTAAATGGTTTACAGAACGCAATCGTCCTGGGTTCATAGAAGCCAATGCAAGGTCATGGCAAAAGGTGTCAGACATACTGCCCCACTTGCAAAATCTTCGTTTGACAGAGCGTCGAGCCGCATTACCACAGAAAGAAATTGTGGTCAAATATGTGCAGGTGCCAGCCCCGCGTCCACCGATGGCTGACAAGGCGATCGATGCAACAGTCCGAACCGTGGATTGTGAGGTAGATGCAACGCCGTCGACAGCGGAGTGTTCCGTGCAGGCAATACCCCTTACGAGGGATCGCGAAACGCAAGCAAGCCCGCAATGCGTATCAGTAGCCATCGATTCCACCCCGCAGACGGTCGACACGCACGTCGACGCGGTTCCAGAGACAGCCGAGACTTACGTCGACGCCACTCGTCAGACTGCCGATGTGCAAGTGGACGCGGCCCCACGAACAGCTGAGACGCAAATCGACGCGACGACGGAGCCAATCAAAGTCGCGGTTCCCGCCACTCCAGTCGAGGGAGAGGAATCGAAACCTCATTCTTGCGTTGGCGCTCCCACTGATCTTCTGTCTCTCTCGTCTGTGCTGTCTTTGATGGGCATTGTATGCCGCGTCTTTATATCGTACCCACTCAGCATTCCAATGCGGATGCTTAAAGCCTCTATTAATTTTTCAAGAACAGAAACGAAGTTGAGCCGCCGTCGAATGGAGGAGATGTGGCGTTGGACACTCTTAATGTCCGTCCGTGATTATTTTATGGTTACAAACCTCCGACTTACTGTATTATATTTGTGCTGGCACCGAAATCAGGACATACAAATTGAAGTTGAGAATGTAAGAAAGCCTGAGGAAGTGATTGTCCGGAAGCAAGAGCCGTGGATCCCGAAGGCTCTGAAAGTAACACAGGACAACAGTACGAGTAGCGCGACGCGTCACTCTCGTCTCTTTCACTCACCTGCTTGGATCTACATCATGTCTGACAACAAGAAACAAGAGAGAGATTTTACACCCGAGGTCGATGCTATTCTCCCCGAAGCCGCGTCCTTGGCAAAGGTGCCCATTCACCCAAGTATTTCTTCTCGTCTGACTGCTTTCAGGCCGGCAAGTTACAACCGGCTCTTGACAAGCTCTTAGTTCTTGAGAAACAGACCAGAAATGTGCCCGTTCTTCAACTCCTTCTGTTCGGCGTTAATGGTATTGCAGGCTGCCGATCTGAATTCAACAACACGGCTAGTGAAGGCGGTTGTCGAGCATTGCTACGAGGCTCGAGACTTTGGCTTGCTCAACTCGAACGTCTCGATATTGAGCAAAAAACATGGGCAACTCAAGGCTGCTGTTCAAGCCATTGTCGAACTGGTCATGGGGTGGTTGACAGAGGTCAAGAAGTCGGCCGGAACCGAGAAGTGGTTGGAGCTAGTTCAAACTCTGCGTGGCGTGACGGAGGGAAAGGTCCGTATACGCACTCGATATATAGACATACTCACCTTTCTCAGATATTTTTGGAAACCCCGCGCGCGCGCGTTACCCTCCTGCTAGCGAACTATCATGAAACTCTCGCGGATGGACCATCTAATTCAGCAACTTACAAAGAGCATATGCAAACTGCCTGCGAACTGTTGTCGGACTTGCAGGTCGAAACGTATTCATCAATGGACCGGCGAGAAAAGACCGAGTTCATTCTCGAACAAATGAGGTTACTCATCGTAGTAGCACGATTGAAGGATGCAGAACTGGACAAGAATGGAAGGAAGTCCTGGGCGGAGGTGAAACCGAGTGGGTCAAAGTCCGAGTCGGAGGGAGAAAGATCAACGAAGAATTTCTCAAGGAGAAGGAGAACGAAGTAAGGGCATCAGCGTCTGCCTCGAATTTGATGTCAACTAACTCACGACCTACAGGATCTCAAACTGAAATATTATGATCTCATGATACAACATGCCCTCCATGGGTCAGCATACCTTGACGTTGCAAAATACTATTACAAAGTTTGGGAAACGCCATCGATCAAGGAAGACGTGACAGACCAAGGCAAAGCGGTATGGAATTTGACAATATTTCTCAGACCTACTGACAGACCGTTACAGGCCCTTGAGCACATCGTGTACTACATTGTTCTCGCTCCGCACAGTAACGAGCAATCAGACATGCTTCACCACCTCTTCGTAGACCCCGCTCTGGTGAAATTGGAGTTGCACTAGTCAGTTCATGGTTCACCGCTCGGTCAAGATTATTAACAGTTTCACGTAGCAATCTTGTGAAATGTTTCACGACGAGGGAGCTCATGCGGTGGCCTGGGATTGAAACTATATACGGCGAATTCCTGCGCAAGACTTCCGTGTTTAGCTCAGAAAAGCAATGGGAAGATCTTCATACCCGCGTTATCGAACACGTACGTGCGCTTGCGTACCTCTGTATCGCTTCTCATTTTGGAGTAGAATGTCCGTGTTGTAGCACAGTACTACACGCGAATAACGCTCCCGCGGTTAACCTCTCTGCTCGACCTGAACCAAAAGCAGACTGAAGAAACAATAGCACGACTAGTCGTCGCTGGGACAATATGGGCGCGCATTGATCGCCCTGCAGGTATTGTCAACTTCAGAAACCAGCGTAGTCCGGAGGACGTTATGAATGACTGGAGTTCTGATATGCAAAAGCTGCTCGGCGTGGTTGAGAAAACTTGGATGGGCATGAATGCTGCGCAGGCCGCTCAGTCGCGAGTAAAAGTATAGAATACCTTTCGGAATGCATTATATCCTTCACATCACATACCATGCAAATGAGAGAATCATTGTTTTGTACCGCCGAACAAATCAGCAGGATCGTTGAGGTCCCGAACGGTCCCTTCCTCGAGAGTAGCATTGGTCGCGTCGTCTGCGTCCAGCTCTTCTTCACCTTCCCACTCGCCTTCTCCTTCTTCCCACTCACCGTCCTCACCGTGCTCGCCAAACAAGTTATCCTCAACCAATTCTTCCAACTCCTCCATCGTGAGCATATTCAGTTCACCCCCTTCGTCCCCGGGTTTATCTAAGTTGCCAACGTCCGCGTCGCTTCTTCCAATGTCGGGTGATTTAACGTCTTCTTTGCGTTTGTCTTGACCCGGTTCAATATCATCGTCGTCGAACTCGATGTCCCCTCCAATCGGACTCGTCATGACGGGTGAATAATTGACCCTGTAGCCTGCCTGCCACATCTTGACATACTGCACTCCCTTGGACCACTGTGACTGCCCAACATGCCTCTCCGAAATCATCTTCCAGCGTTTTCTCGCAGCGAGCGATCCTTCGTCTATGTCGTCAAGTTGTTCCCAGCTAGCAATGGCGCGTTTTTCTTTCTCGAACGCGTGCTCTATTTCGCCCCGGACGAAAACTGCGCCAAGCGCTTCAGCCTCTAGAACCGCGAATGTCGTGGCAATGTGGTGCTCGGACCGCAGCGCCCGGAACTGTGCAATGGCCCGAGCGTACGCCTGTGAGAGAGGGACGTTATGGATCTCTTTCAAGTTCACTGTAAACTGTACTGCACTGAACCAGGGTCAGTGACATTGTTGTGAAATGTAAACGCGCCGCGCACTCTTCCGGTGTAGGATTTCGCCCGCGCTGCCGTAGTCTTGTCCATTCTAAGCCGTTGACCTCGTGCAGCTGGATATCGCCCTTCTCGACTAATGAGGTCGGACGGAATGCCTCGAAAGGATGGTCTGCATAAAACTGCCGACGAATGTCATCCTCAATATAATAGATGGCTAACGGCCGATTCTTGGGACGTCGCAGTTTTGGTTGCCGCCCAGATTCCACGGCGGGCTTCATTTTTTGGTCGAAAGAAGTTCGCGCTGGCGGCGCTTTGGGAGGTAAGGGAAGCGGAGGAAAATTCAATACTGGTTGGTACCACATTGGCTCTTGTTCGAGGCCACGGCCACGTAGGAGCCGAGCAACCTGGTGGTGTACATGGCCCGCAATTCGGCGTCCCATTTCAGGACCGCGTCGGGACGAAAGAAAAGTGCGATAACGATCATGTGATCACCAACAGTGCCAAACACCCAAGAGGTACAACTCAATATAAATAGGAATAATACTACATGTACGAGCTCTAATTTACATCTTCGCGCGCTGTTGGCTTGCCTGAGATTGTCTCGCCTTGTCGCGAAGGACGCGCCTCAACTGAGGACGAGAGGTCAGACAGCTGCGGCAGATAGAACTTTTCTACTTACAATTTTCCCTGAGGGGTTCTTCGGGATAGCGTCAATGAACACCACGCCCCCCGCGAGCCTCTTGTAAGCTATCTTCGCATCTGAAACATGCTAAAGTAGTACCTGTCATGTCAGAAATTTGTTAGCTTGATTGGTCAACAAACTTTTTTGAGGTCGGTTTTAATTTGATCTCCTTCGGCTGGGGATTTCGAGACTCGTTTCTGTGCATCTTCACGGAGAACAACGAATGCAAGAGGGACCTCTCCACTGTATTCGTCCGGGATCCCGACAACACAGGCATCTGCGACAGCCTTGTGCAACCTAACTCAAAGCAGTGAACACGAATCCCAAGTCGAGGCGCTTGCACTTACAGGAGATGCCCTTCTAATTCGGCGGGAGCCACCTGGAAGCCTTTCACCTAAGTCACAAATAAAGTCATATACACTTTAATTAGCTTTTAAACAGTGTAAGTAAGCACCTTGATAATTTCCTGCATGCCCCAAGATTAAGCTGTTTCCAACGGAACAATTTGTTACTCTTACCTTGAGACGGTCAACGACAAACACCTCGGAGTTTCTGATGATGACCTCGTCTCCTGTGCGGACCTGTCTTGCGCAAGTCAGACAGCATCGAAGTAAGTGGCCATACACACCCATCCATCAGTGAAAGATTCCTTCGTCGCCGCTTCGTTGTTGAGGTAGCCCAAAGCCATCGAGGGACCGGTGACGACCAACTCGCCCTGTTCACCTTCTTTACAGAGAGACCCGTCAGGACGAAGGACACGAGCACTGATTCCGGGAATAATCTGTCCAGCACTGCCAACGGTGCCCATCTGCTGTCGGCCTCCGAGAATAGAAACAGTGGTACAAGTCTCAGTCATCCCTACAGTGGCAGTCAGTCTGCAGCGGGCGGGTTCAGAATGATGGGTGGACTGACCGTATCCCTGTCCGATGACGGCGTTCGGGATAACCTTGCGAACACGGTTCATCAGCTCCCCGGACAGGGGAGCCGCGCCAGAGATGCAATATTTGACGTGGGTAAGGTCGTAATTTTTGACTGCAGGATGCTAACGAAAAGCTAGAGAGTGGCATCAATGGATGCGTTCGGAAAGGTTACCTTGCAGAGCAAAACAATTTGCGGAGGAACCAGGCTGAAAACCATCTCTGAGGTCGGTTATTTTGCCTCTGAAAGCGCAACATACGACAAGTGTGTGATTTTGTGTTGGACGATACTTTGAAGGAATTTTGTGAAATCGAATTTTGGGACCACGACTAGCGAGAGCTGCACGATGTTGAGATTCGAACCACCGAGTCATGTGGGGAGACGAACACCGGCAAAGAGCATATAATGCAGCTGCAAATGAAAAATCGAGGTGAAGTTTCGCACTTATCAGAGATCAACTTACAACAACCACCAAACCATATATATCTTCCGAAGAGTCAGTGGAAAACTAGACAGAATTGTGACCGCACCCACGAAAGAAGGGAAGAACTGCAAACATGATCAGCGTGTACTTTAAAATGGGGAGGCAGCATACCTGCGACAGCCACGTCTCCTGGGTTCATATGTTTTTTCTCTAAGGACGGGTCGCTTATACCATAGTGAGCTGCCATCTGGAGGATATTTGCTGTAAAGGAATGGTGAGGTATTATAACGGCCTGCAAACGGATTGATTTACGGTCCAAGGGACAAAATATTATACACCGACCTTCGGTTTCCCTGTCAAGGAAGAAAGAGGCACATAGGCATCGAATCGCGTGGCACGAACAACGACACATACCCGTTGTGCCGCTGGAGAAGCTATAGAAGGCCACCTTTGTTTTTGCTTCGCCAGGACGGAGCTTTCGTTCAATAAAGTTCTGCGGCTTGCTGGAACCAAATGCAAGGAGCTTGGAAAGCGTTTCATGCTTGCCATTAAAAGGTGAAGCGGTAGAGGGTTCGATGACGACTATGCGATCCTCGGCAAGACCAGCCAGCTTGGCGGCAGAAAGAGCAGTGGGTAAAAAGTCAGCGTAAACTAGCAATAGGGCCGCTTTCGTCGTATGGAGCTGATGCAAGAGTTCATCCGCTGAATATCCGGGGTTCGCGGGGCTAACGGCCCATAGGAGTTAGAAAAGCGTCGCAGCATCGAGCAAAAGTCGGTACGTCACGATCGCGCCCAACCTGTGAATGGCCCAGATACAGACGGGGTAGTCTTGCGGGCTTGTATTAGACGCTGGCGAGGAACGGGGAGAATATGTAAATTTAATTACCGACGTGGTTCGGGCTAAACACGCAGACCACATCGTCTTCGACTGTGCGCGGAATCGTCAGTTGCGCACTATAATGCTGCAATGCATTAATGGACCTACCGATATTCCAGCTAAGACTGAGCGCATTTGCAAGACCCGAGGTGCGCAGACGAATCTAGACAGCGATTCAACACGAGGATACGGACTGAGACGCGACGGTACCTCGTCGAACGCGATTGGACGCGCGGTGTGGTCTTCAATTAGCCAAGGAACATCTGGTGGTCGGACAGGACGAGCGGGATGCTTGAAATCGAGGAAAAATTGGGGAAGAGTGAGGTCGGAGGGGATGAATGGCAGGGCTGTGGAACCTCGAGGGCTTGTGAACTCGGTCATGATGAGAGCGGAAGAGAGAGATGGGATGGCCAGGGCGTAACAATACAATCACCTGTAAGGGGTAACTCTGCTGTCTATAGTTTCTGTACACGCAGTTGGAAAGTCTGGCAAGTTGGGCAGTTGGCTACAGTTGGGCGCTGTCTCTCACCGCTCCTCTGGCTCTCCACAGCCATCCCAAACTCATATGGTCAATATAGTAGTCGGTCCACTCGTATTTTGAACACGAAAGAATTAAATATACGCATCGGAATCGAAGCTTTGAGTGCGCAGACACTTGCTTGACTTTGACATGGCGCTCAGAACCAATTTTTTTTGCATTGAAAATGTTACCTGGGGTTGCATGCGAGTGCATTAGAGTTTGAACGGCTGTTTCCGAGATCAATCCGAGCTTTATCTCAAGAAATTGGACATACCAGTAATGGACGACGAGGATGGCGAACTTCGCAACCCTTTTCCTTCCCCACCGTCGCACTACACCAGATACACTGCTCACAATCTAGCTCTTCTCGCTCTCTACAACCAGCGGCTCCCCGACCACCCGAATCCCGTCCAACACCAGATCCTCAGCGACCAGACTGACGTCCCTGAATGGCCGCTCACCCAGCTCGAGAAACCTCGCATCGACTGGATCCTTGAAGAGCCCGACGCGTACTACGATGTCTTTGGCGAAAGGTGGTTTGTGTGTGAGGCGTCTATCTCCGCGATATCCCGTTCAATTTGCCCAGGTGAAGGACAAGATTCCTTCGTTGGCCGAGCTCGGTGGAAACCAGCTCTATCCAGAGGATCCCAGCGTCGGTGCGTGTTCCTTATTGTTCATTTTTCGGGGTTTCTGAGCTTTCCGCAGACCGACGTCCTGCCCTCTTGTCCATTTTGCGATCGCTTTTGGTTACGTATTCCTCCCTGACGTCCTCGGTACTCGTCCCCCCTCCCACTATGTCCGCAAATGAGCCTCCAGAGTGGCAGGGTCACGTTGAGTGGATCACTGTCCTCGGGCAAAACCTTATGGCTGCCGCAAATGACCTTCGGCCCGTCCAGGTGCCGCTTGTTGCTTTCTTGTCTGGTTTTTGCCAATGTCAAGCTATTAGGCTAGAGGTAACCTAGAGCTTATGATGCGACGGCAATTGGATCTTCGAAAGGAAGAAACAAAAACTCTACATGCGTATGATCATATTCGTTATGTGGATTTTTTCTTATGGGCCAACACAGTAAATGCGATTTACTGGAGGCAAAACTTAAGGAACTACGTGCATCGGCACGATTAGTTTCTGAATCTGACTCAACGCGAGAAAACACAGCGCCCTTGACACGGTGATGACCGCTGCCTCTCTCAAAGTATGTTCTTGGACAGACATTATTATTAGCGCACTAATATCTTTTGGCCATAAGTCATCGTTGGACAGTTTCCCGAATGTACTGCATGAAGATGTACAAAGATGGGCAGAAGAAGTGGGATAGGTCGGTCCAACAGATTTATTTCTCATCAGTCGACCTGTCAGCGCAAGCCGAATTGTCTTAATGAATAATCATATAGCAATATCCAACACATTCAATACACGCCTAGTGGTCGCTTGCCCCACCGATCCATTCTAACTGGGCTATCTTCCACTATCGATTTCTTCTCCTGGCAAGAACTGAGACCGTGCCGACGAACCCGCTGCTATGGATTGTATGACTGCGTCGGTAAGGATACCTGGTGAGCTCCCGTCAGCAAAAGACTGCACATGTAATAAAGAACGTACCAACGGCCGTACAGCTCCCTTATTCGTGTGTGATCCATCCCGAGCCAACCCAAATTGTCAACATCGTCCCACCAAGTGCTGTTCTTCTCGTCGCTTGTGACAATGAAGTACTTGATATCGATGCCTCTGCGTTCCTTCATCTTATCCCGTCTTGAACTTCGCGGACTCGGCGTGAAAGGCGGCAGAAGGTGCAAAGCCTTCCTCGAGAATGACATCCGACTCGCACCAGTCTTTGAAGTCGCTGTGCCTTGTGTCTAACATGAACGGAAATGAACTGCGAACGCATCCCATGTCAAATGACATTCGATTCTGACGGGAATCAAACCTACAGGTGATAGAGGCTCATCGCGTCGCACATCCAGGGTTCGGCGGAGGTATTCCTTGCTCGGGCGCTCCAATCCAGGCGTCCATCGCATTTGTTGGCCAACAAGCCGCCGAGTAGGAGTGTAGCTCAACTTCAGACATTTCAACGGCAGAACGAATCAAACAAACCTGTAGTCCAGCTCTACTCGATCTCATCGGACTGTCTTTTGACTCTGTAAACGCAAAGAATCGAGTTGAATCCTCTTCGTAGCGGAAGAATGAGGCACAGGCATACCCTGCGGAGAAGTCTCACGTTTTTCGGTCTGGACCTTGAAGAACTTCCTTGGTACTCTCTCGGCTGCGCATACATACGCGTCCAAAATTGCGATCGATTTCGAAAGCTTCGTCACGTGAGCGCGTGTTTCCTCTTGCCTCGGACATGGGTCGGACACTCCGCTAAATGACAAAAACAGCTGCCTGTTCGCTCACAATCCGTAGAGGCATTCAAGTCGATAAGACGGGGAAGTAAACCCGATGAACGAAGGTCGATTGAAGCAACTGGGTTTTGTGCTTTCCAAGTCAGCGACTCGATCCATCCCAAAATTCTTCAGTATATATACACTTGATCCTCGTCTACATCGCTCGAACTCTTTCCAGATGTCTGTCGCACGGACATTCAGTATATCAACGGGAAACGGAGCTAATGGAACATAGCCGACCTACAGAGAATTACTTCTTGTCCTTGCCGCAATCACAGTCGGCGCAGACTTCCTTAGTGCCAGTGGTGTTGCAGCTGGTAGCGGGCTGTTGGTGAGGTTCAGAGTAGGCGGCAGCAGCGCTGAGAAGGTCATATACCATTTTTGTATTTCTTGTGGTTTGGGTTGGTGTAGGTGGGATGGTTGACAAGATCACTCTGGGCCGACTGCTTATATACCAGTCCTTATCTGATATTATCTGATACCAAGAAAGATGGCACACAGGCTCTTCTTTGGGAAAAGCCTATCGTCCAGAGCTGTCAGCTGAGCAGAGACCAAATAGATGCTTCTGGAATTGTTCAAAATCACATCTGGATGAGGGCTTAGCTCTTGGTTTTACTTACATTGGAGACCTCTCAGCTCCATGCAATCGTAGAAATCGACTAGAATGAATTAGTCTTTCCATGTAGAATCTGAATAGTGTGTGTCTAAGTATGTTACGTCCGGATGATACGAGGGCATAGGTGAAGGCATATCCAAAAGAAAAGAGAAGACGTCAGTGCGATTAAGCGAATTCCCCGGCGAGATTTGAATATTTCTTGTAATCCGGGAACTGAGGCTCGGGGTAATCGTCCCATGTTTTGTCGCCATCCAGGAATCGGCGTAATCGCGCGACCTGTGACGATAAGTACATGACGATGATCTGCATCTTTAGATCGAGACTTTCTTTCGTGAGCCTCAGCAGGTCTTCGCATGTTCGAAGAGCCTGCGTGCGCGTCGCGACAAACATGTTTCCTTTGAATCCTAGGTCTTTCAGGTTGTCGATCAATTCGCCAAACTCTGAACACCAGGCAAGGACACCGAGCTAAGATTCATGTGAATAGATGCTCAGACGAAAAGAGTGGCCGACGAACCTGTCCATATTGTTTATATCTTGCATAAAGCACGTTTGGTGCGGCACTTAAGGCGAACTCGAACGCTTCATTTTGTTCGATTACCCCGGGGAGCGGTACATACGGCGTACCGACAGATTGCTGCGCAGGCGGCTACATGTTACATTAAAAATGAGCTGAGAATAGCGAAGGTATGCACATACTTGTTTTGGAGGAGCGTCTTGAAACCAACGATAGTTTGCGTAGTCGACCTCACCACCGAAGTCCACGACTTCAGCAGCTTGTTTTCCGGTAAAGTCCATGTTAACAGAGTTTATGATTGACTTGAGATCGTCGGAAAGGGGGAAAGGGCCGGGTTCAAAACCGGGAACCGAGTGAATAAAGGTGGCGCGTGTGGAGGAAAGATTGGGATTGGAAGAGGTGGTGAGAGGTGGTTTCGCTGTCGGATGGGGCTCTGCTTTGGAAACAGAGGGCGAGTCAGATTTGGGAGACTTGAAGAATAAGGCGGCCATTAGATGACTCATGCCCACGACGTCAAAGCTCACTCACCTTATATGTAGATAGATTTTCCTTCGAATGCGTTAAATCTAAAGGACGAGTAAGAACTATGAATATTCGCAGCACAAGAAGAGTGAGGACAAAACAGACATACGAGGCTTTACAGGTGTAACAGGTTTAGGCTGCTTTAAAATACCCGATGATACGTCGAGTGGGGATGAAGGCGGCGCAAGATCAGGTGTCTCTTCGGAATTCTGAGTAGGAGTGGTTTCCTCGATGTTACGGCTTAACCAGGAAGGCGATGGGGGAGCAGATGTCGGCGTCGAGGGAGTGGGCTCGTCCTCGAAAATAGATGAGGAGACGGATGTGCCAAGTTCGCAGGTGTTAACACGCTGAAATAAGCGGGGGGGCAACGAGCTATCCTGATGGATGTTGGGTTCCTCGACTTTCCGCGATCCAATATTCTCAATGACAATGGAGCGGTGGTCTTTGTGCGGACGTCGTCGACGGAAAGACTTCGCAGCAAATGACCTAAGGCGACGGAGGTGGTGGAGGAAAGAACCGAGAAAGGTTACCCGAGAGGTTGTGGGTGTCGCACGAGGCTTGACAGAAGACGATCTCTTGCACTTAGGTGAATCGTCGAGTCGAATGGGTAAGTCGCGGGATGTGATGAGTTGAAAACTGCCAAGGGAAGGGACAGATGGCTTCTGGACAGGGCCAGAAGGTAGATTGCTGCGAGTCGAGCTGACGGGGCCGTATGGGCTTCGTGCGGGTCTCGACAGCAGCGAAGGGCTTTGACCAGACGTCGGATGTCGCAAGTCTGTAGGACCTGCAAAGGAAGAAACCGCGATGCAACACTTTAACGAGCCCTCGTGGTGAAAGGCAGGTCGCTGCCCAGTCCGGAAATAGAAATCAATGATGATCTGCAAATTTACAAAGTGATATTCGACTAGAACCCGAAGCACATATACAAGAGAACAAGGATGTAGGCAAACTAGTCTGAGCTGAAGTCAATGAGGTTCGGCGAATTTCTGGCCCCTGTTAGCCTTCTCCTCAGGCTCCCCCCAACTTGAATGGCCCTGTGGTACAGATGCGTTCCCTGAAAACGTACAGCAATCATCGCGAAAGCGATCGGGCCAAATACGAGGAACCACGAGGCAGCGACTATGGACGCGTCACCGACACGCGCATAGACGGTGGGGGTGGAGTGGAAGGGGTATGGGATACCGACAGGACGAGACCACGAGCCCTCTCCCACTTGGTAAAAGTCGTTATACCCACTTCCAGCCACGCCACTGACACCTCCTTGGCCACCGTCGCACCATAGCGCGAGACTGCCAACTTCATTCGCGCGCTGTTTTACCTCCTCCCACATACGATTCCCGATTGCACGGTCCCAGGTGCGTGCTGGCGCCAAAATCATACCAGGTTTCGAGTTCAAATGCCAAAACGGAGAAGGTATAGCAAAATCGAGGCAGATCGAGGCGGTCACGTCGACAGTGTGATCGTTCCACTTCGCTTTTTTTCTGGGATTGAGCAGAGGAATGGGAAACGTAGGAGGGGGAGACGACCCAGGAGTGAGTCTGAACGACTCGGCAACTATTTTTTGTCAGATAAGAGTTTGAATTTGCAAGCTATGGCTTACTCGGCACAAGGAACCGCTTGTAATAATCCATATGAACGCCTTCATGGGAAAGCAGCGCTAGTCCCATATGGCTCGTACTGGTGCCACTGATATCAGAAGTGTCCCTCACTTCAAACGATACCCCCCAGTATGCGTGATGATTTGACTCGAGCGCGTGCTGGATAGAGGCAAATGCGGCGTCTTTTTCGCTCGCATTACGAAAAGAAACGGCACCTTCTGGCCACAGAAGGAGCTTGGTCCCTTTACCTTGGCTGTTTAGTTCGACACTCTCATCAATGTACTTTTGTAGGCCAGGAGAGGTCTCGAATGGCAAAACACAACCAACTTGGAAGGAGCTGACCGTATCGGATGAGACGGCGGGAAGCGGAGAAGCTGGGAGTACGAATGAAGGGATGGTCAGGGCTGTTAAAATGAGAGCCAGAACCCAAGTTTTAGCTGAACGTGAGTTTCTTTTGGCAGTTGTCGGTATGTCGTCTTCGTCCATACTTCCCATGTACCAGATCCCTATGCTTTGGGATACTACGACAGCCCATGCCGCCGTGACCCAATCAACTCCCGCCGGGCCCGTCCACGGAGCCATCCATTGATATGCCTGGATTCCAGACATAGGGCTCCAAGAAGTGAGCCGGCCCAAGTTGAGCGGCAAATGGGATATTCCGACCCATAGGCTTGTCCAAATTGCGGGGAAGAGAACTGCCTGGGCCCATCCCGTTCGCGAGGATACAAAAACATCCGCAAAAATCGCCAATATCGCGACCGCCGATGCGACTGCGGACATGCTCAGCAGTACAGCGATCGAGGGCCCTGCCGTTGACAAAGCAGCGAGAGCTGGGATCAAACGTCCAAAAGAGCTGCACAACGACATGGAAAACCAAAGGAGAGCTGTATGGACATAAGGGTTGGGCCGATGGAAGAGAACCGGCGCATATAGCAAAAGCGCGGCTAGAGTGAACACCACAGGGACGAAGGTCGGCGTCATCGTCAACCCAAACAAGGCAGCAGTCGAAGCTGTTGAAAGGTAGAAGACGTTTGGGTATCTCTGGATAAAAGTTCTGAGCTCCATGGCTGGTCGAGGGGGCCTGGAGGAGCACGAGGTACGAGCTAGAGACAACAAAGCGTCCAGAGAGACTAGTCGTGCTGTTGGAAGCTGCGGAAGTCTATTTGAGACCGATGTAACTTATGTATGTAATGCTGGAGATGCCGTTGTGCCGTGGTTAAAAGTAACTTTCACCTGTGGTCTGGGGTCTCTGCAACTCTCGGAGTGAGCAAGCGGAGGGAGTCGGACTACGAGTTGAACGTTCAACGCAAGAACGGCTAAAGGATCCGGGCGGATCAAATTACCGCTAATTACATACCGATTTTCCCCGCCGGACTTTAAGGTTCAAACTCATCCATGGATTCAAAGTATGCCAGCGGTCAGCTCTGTGAATGGAATGTGTCTGGTGCGTGTGAATTGAATGCTGTTGGTATTGTGCTGATAGGATTTATTCAACGTTAAATTCTCGAGGCGGCGCTTGGGCAGCGGAGGAGTTGGCCAACTTGGCTTAGGGAACTTGAAAGCGACCATGATAATATATAGACAAACTTGGACTCGGAGCAGGAACAATCTTACAAAGCGAACGCCGATGTGCTCGAGTCGACGAAGCAGTCCGCTTTCCCACACCTCAGGCCCTTTCCGCTCATAACCGGTTCTTGAGTTTGATCTTGGCCTCTTTCAAAGCTTCGTCTACTATCGCTGACATTGCGAGAACTGCCTCTTCTTCCATTGTACGGCCAATGACCTGATCAGTTTTCATGGTCAGGCGAAAACTATGTTCTTTGAGAGGGAAAACCTAGACCTGAATGGAAATGGGTGCATTCTCGTACATCGCTGGATCGTCTGGACAGAATAGTCAGCGTCCGGCAAGATACACACAACGGTTGCGTACATAGCTGATAAATTTCCCGGTCTTGAGCTGTGTAAAACTCTTCTCTTGATTGTTTCACGTCCAGCGCTTGGTCAACTTTGGATACTGGAATGACTAGCGAAGGGTAATCCTGATATGGCTTTTCGGTCAGCGCGACGGACAGCTAAAGACGCAGACGCACAAGCAGGTTCAGAACCATGGTGTATTGTGCATTCCTGATACACTCTCCAGTCAGAGCGGAGGGCAGAACACAGGCACAACTCACTTGTGCCAGCCATGCCGAAGTGCGGTGTGCGGTGCTACGGGGCTGATTATTGCGTCAACGGGACGACCTGTTCCAGTTTGGCCGATCGTGTCTTCCCAGTGTTTCGCGTGTTCTTGTCGCAAGTCACGCTTTGTCTTGTGAAGTTGCCAGAGCTCGAAGGCAGACAGTACACTGTCAGAAAGAGATAAAAATGGTGCATCTCCCTCTTCCTGCAAGAGTTTCATAGACATGATGAGAGGTTCGCCCGACGGCGCCATCGCCGTCTTGAAATCTTGGTCGGAAGCAGAAGTCCAGATCGCAGCCTTGGGGGATCGGGCGAGCTGAAATGATGATACTGCTCATATGCCAGAGCCACTCACAATGTTGGTCATAATTTCTTTCTGCTTGTAAGGTTTCCAGTCAATCACTGGGCTCTGATCAGACTACTCTGGCGGTTGAATTCGAAAGAAGGTGTACCTTGATGCCCCGCCGCTACTAGGGCGGCCTTGGTCATTTCCAGACCACGGCGGATAGGTGGGTGCGGTGCAACGAGCCCGTTGTCCCACATAATTGCGAAACACAATTTCTCCCCATTTCCATGGTCAATCAAGTTGTACTCCTCGTCGCTCCACCGTTTGCGGATGACCATCGGGTCCTTTTGCCAAGGTTCTTTACTTAGGACTGCTTTGAAAAATGTCTTGATCCCATCGAGCGTGTTGGATAAAGGACCGAGAACAGACAGAACAGAGTCTTGGCCTTCCATGGAGTTAACGCATCCTGCATACGGGATGCGATTGTACGACGGCCGGAAGCCGTACACACCACATAACCCGGCGGGAATGCGTACCGAGCTGGAAGACATCAAGGTGCTGCGAGACCATGTGGATCGTAATCTCACCCGCCGATGTCAGAACCGACTCCTGAGAAAATGTGAGTGGTTCAAGTCTAAGATAAGCTATTCATGTGGTACATACCGAGCGGGCTACCCTTCAACGCTATACGACATATTATTATTAGCTCAGTCCCTTGGGCCCATTCTCACCTATGAGTGCGCCTTCGCCGCCAGAAGAACCACCGCTAGTAAGCGAACGATTATTGGGATTAGTGGTCCTTGGGCTCAAGTTTCATTGGCAGAGTAACGGTTACTGAACCTTCCGAAGACGTGATTGAATGTCTCTGGCCACTTAAGGAAGACGGGTGAACATCAGTGCGACACAGAATTAATTGCATCGTACCATGAGGGTCTGGGGTACATTGGTTTTGACGAATGGAACGGCACCGAGAGACTCCAGGACATCGACCAAGACAGCGTTCTTTTTGCGAATTGGCCAACCCAACTAACGTAGCCTGAAACAATTGTTTGAGGATTAAGCAGGAAAAGCAGCTGATGTTGGTCACCCATTGTGGATTCGATGCCCTCGATACATATCTGATCCTTGAGGGAAATGGGGAGCCCGTGCAGCTCCCCAACGACATTTCCCGTCTTCTCCAAGTGCTCGTCAAGCGCCTTGGCACGAGCCAGAGCACGATCCACGAATATTTCTGTCAGGCAATTACTCTTGAAAACCCGACGTCAGTTGGATCTAGAGATTGAGCTCGTGCAGAATAGGAACAGACGAGTTGTTGGGCAACAATCGCGCGTTTGTAGAAAGATGTCGTGACTTGTACTGCAGACCATTTGCTGGACGCGAGATTGGAGAGCAAGGTGGCGACTGAGGACTCCGTGATCTCCAAATCGAGGGCAGATAAGACATCGCTTTCTTTACAAAAGTCGATTACATTGAGCGTCTCCGACGAGGGTAGGTTAGAGCAAAGCCATTCTTTTGGAACCCCGTCGAGTTGGTGGGACTTTTTCTCTGCAGCAATTTGTTGCCAAGTCATGAGAGATACTAGGAAGGACAACTGATGTGTTCCTTCCCGCACTACTTAAATGATAGTGGCTTCAGCTATCTCGCCCATGGGAATCCAGACTGCCGGGCCATTAGCAGAAGTCAAGGCGGTCAAATTCGGAAGTTGATTCTGGGGGGCAGTGTGGGTCCGGTCGTCCACACTATCTTATCTTGATCTTATCACGCTGATGCAAAAAAGTGTGACCCAAAGTTTTCAGGTTCTACCGAAATTACAACCTCACCGCTACGGCGCGGCGCACGCAGCAATGAACGCCCCTCAGAAACTCACCAAGAAGCAAAAGAAAGGCATCGCCTTCCGCGACCGCAAGGGCTCCAAGTCTCGGTCCCATGGTGGTCCTGCTGGTATGGAGGATAACGAGGTTCCTGTCCTTGAGGTTCAGGATTTCGTTGGCGACGAGGTTGATTCGCTTGCGCTGGAGGTTCGGACGACACAGGCTACACCAGCGGATCAGAAGAGCAAAGCGTTGCGCAAAGGCAAGGAGAAGGCGGTGGATTCTGTCACTCCTCCGGCGCAGAAGAAGAGGAAGAGAGACCACGCTGCAGAGGATGGCGGGGAAAACGCGGCCGAGGAGGGTCAAGACGGCAAGGTTGAAGGGCCCAAGCCAAAAAAAGTCAAAGGGAGTCCCGGGGACTCAGCGAAAGAAACCAAAACGCAAGTGACCCAACGGTTCATTCTGTTTGTCGGTAGGTTCAATTTATTCTGCTCTCCTCAATCAATCTCAGTCCTGTGCAGGGAACCTCAAATACACAACGACGGCTGAGGCCATAAAGGCACATTTCGCAGCTTGCGGTATGTTCCAACTATATTCGTTTTCAATTGTTATATGACTTTACTTTTTTTGCAAGACCCTCCACCGACAGTTCGGCTTCGAACACCAAAGCCGTCCGCAGCAGGGAAACCAGTGAACAAATCGAAAGGATGCGCATTTGTGGAGTTCAGTCACCGAAACGCACTCCAACAAGGACTGAAATTACATCAATCGGAGCTCGAGGGCCGCCGAATCAATGTAGAATTAACTGTCGGGGGCGGAGGGAAGAGCGATACTCGGCTCAACAAGCTCAAAGAACGAAATAAAGGGTTGTTCGAACAGAGGGTGCGTTGTATATTGGTCTTGTCCAGCATAATGCTTAACCCCAGCTTCAGAAGGATCGTGTCGAAAAGCTGGCAAAGAACGACCCAACCATGTCGTCGGTACTCGACCAGCCTCAACGTTTTTCCGCTACATCTGGATTAGAGCAGGTGCAGTCAAAACGACGCACATGGACAGTTGGGGATGAAGAGGATGACGAAACACATCGAGGAGGGAAGAAGCACACCAAGGCGCGCGGCCGAGGAAAAGGTAAACAGTGGGGAACTGGGGTCAACGCAATACCGGTTGGATAATTAATGTATAAAATGTCCCATGAATTGTAACGTGTCGTGCACTAACGACAGAGGAGTAAACCTCAGTAATAGATACCAGTGGCGCCCGGCCATGGATGTGTACTCAGCCGGAGACCAGAATGAATACCAGGAACTAAAAAGGTTCAGTATCACCCGACTCTTCTCGGAGCATCGACTCACGAATACGATCAGCACCCCAAATACTTTCAGCATCAACCACCGGTTACTTGAAATGCTGGCGTAGTACTTGAGCAACTCGCGCTGTGCTCCGCCAACGTTGGCAGCTATGTCAAGGGTGTCGGCGTCAATGCGCTGCACAGTTTCTCGCTGCTCAGATACCATCGTCGCTAGTTGAGTGAATATCTGGCCGAGCTCGGCGATGGTAGTCTCGATGGATTCTATGGCGGTCGAGCGTGACTGGATATACGTGTCCTGCGTAGTGACCGGTGTAAGGGCAGTGCTGTAGACTATTCAATGAACTTGCCTGTTGCTCGACCAATTGCATTTGCTGGAAGGCGCCACGTTGCGATCCTCCCATACCCTCCTCTGCAGAATCGAGGTCTAGAGCCAAGACGTCGCCGTTCAGAGGTGCTCGTCCCTTGCCCTTGGAATCGAAGCCATTTGAACCCCCATCACCCATGGGATCTGGGCGGGAATTGTACAGCATTGAACCTGGAGCCATTGTTGAATATAATACTGTATGGTATATCGGAAAGACAGACTAGAGGCAGATTGCGCTGCAGTCGCTGTGGAGTACATAAACTGCTCCGTACGATTCCTAGACTCTTTCATGTTCTGCATATGGTCAAGTACAATGCATGACTTCGGGAATAGCACATACCTGTGTCCGCACCTCGAGCACGTCCTTGAAAGTCATGCTCGTGTTGGCTAGCTTGCTTTGGAGGAGCATTACAACGTTGTTGTTGTGCTCGTCGAGCTGCTTTCCTTCCGCCGACTTTGTGCCCTGCGCATTGCGCTGCTTGACGTACGACTGCAGCGCCGCTATCTGCTTGTTGATATTCGCAATATCTTGTTTGATTATGAATGTGAGTTCCTGCGGAAGATTCAATGCTAGGAAAAAGTATGCATCCAGTGTGCACGCACGCTAATCTCAACAGGTCGGTCGTCGAACAAGGTTTTCCGTTTTGCGACTGCAATACGTGTAAGGCACAGTCCGGGACGAGGCGAATGTATACCCACGCTGTGCGAGCTTCCCCAGCTTTAGAGTCGTACTGCTAATGTCTTTCCCAATGGTCGATGCCATGCGAGAGAACTCGCTTTTGGTTGTCGTCTTTCCATTCCGAAGGAGACGTTGTTTTGCGTCTGCACCACGGGGGCCTGAGGACCGGGAGCGAATAGACTCTACGCAAGATCGAAATTCATTGGTGCGGTCCTGTATAGGCGACATAAGAGAGACAGTCTAAGAATTAGAGCGAGAGATGTAAAAAATAATGAGAGGAATTGAAAGAGAGCACGTTAGCACGTATTGGGTGTTACGTAAAACTAGTGAGACGGTCATCACGTGCACGCCTTTTCTTTTTGTGCGCTCCACTGACGACCAGTAGACTCGACCTACGTGCATGTTAGCGTTGTTAGCGCGTGTTCATAGAATACATCCCCACTCTACTCTCGCTCTCCAAGCTTTCCGTGCCTTCAGCAACGCGTCCCCGATCTCCCTACGCCCCTTCCCATTTACTACGATGCCCGCTTCCAAACCACAGCCTGATTTCAACTCCAAAGTCCTTATCCTTGGTGAGGACAGCACAGGCTTCGCGGTTAACGAGCTCTCTGATTGTCCGGTCGGCTAGGGGCTGGGAATTTTGGCTCTTGTCTGGCTGAACATCTGGGCGACTCGTCTCACCAGGTCTTCCTGTGGGCAAGAGAGGCTGAAGTAGTCGAACACTTTAATCTCCGCCGCAGGAACGTCAAGTACCTCCCTCAGCACGAGTTCTCTGAAAATATCACTGCTGTTGGCCCTGATCTGCCCGAGGCGGACTTTATAAGTAACATGGATGTTTTACTTTTCGCGATTCCAACCCAATTCCTCAGGTAATTGGGTTTGTATGGCCCGCTTCTGGTATCTCAACGCGGTCCAAAATAGAGAGAACTTGACGATACTCGGCCGCTCATTCCCCAAGACAAATTTTCCTCTTCTTATTTTCGTGAATAAGGGCATAGAGATTGGGACAGACGCTCTGACCCTGGAAATAATTGCTGACACGTGTGGGGCTGACGTTGCTCGAGCATCGACTTTCATTGTAAGGAGCTGGTTCCGTGATTAAATGCCGCACTGATTCAGTTTCAGTCGGGCCCTTCCTTTGCGCAAGAAAGTAGGTCGCGACTGGCTACGCCATCACGGGAGATTGAAAAGTTATCACAGTTGTTCGAAGACGACCAACGTCTGTCTCCGTGGCTTCGTTTACGGAAGCGGAAGCCAACAAAACCTCCAACCTCTTTCATCAACCCCATTTTAGATGGTGCGATGATTTGAACATGGTGCCTGACGCCAAAGTCTGATTTTTCGCACTGTAGCTACACGGGCAGTGACCCCATCGGTATTGAGCTCGCCGGAGCCCTAAAAAATGTTTACGCTATCGCCGCTGGTATGTCCGACGGGCTTGGATTCGAGAACAATACGAGAGCGAGTGCGTGACGACCTTAAGCTTGAATAACGCTTTTCCAACGCACAGCAGTGATTATCACTCGAGGATTGGCCGAGATGACCTGCATTGGCACAGCTTACGGCGCGTCGCCGTTGACATTCCTGGGGTTGGCAGGGGTGGGCGATCTGTTTTTGACTTGCAGTTCGTCGAGCAGTCGTAACTACACAGTGGGATATCGGCTGGGTCAGGGAGAACCGTTGCAAAAAATCCTTGCTACGCTCGGGAGTGTTGCTGAGGGTGTTTCGACGGCTAAAAGCGTCAAGACGATTGTCAACAAGCTTGGAGTGCGTGCGCCCATTGCCGAGCAGGTGTACGAGGTGCTGTATCATGGTACCTTCTTTCTTCTTTGCGGCGCCGAAGGGTAATGATCTCCCCCTCATCAGATAAAGCGACGAAAGCGGCCATGCGGGAGTTGATGGATCTCCCTCCGTCAAAAGAACTGGATTTACCGCCGACTGCCGGAGGACCCGCAAAGCAGCTGATCAAAAAACTTGGGCTGTCCAAGGCTGAGTAACGCGAGATTGTGATCACGAAATCGGATTCAGCGATTCTAGAGATGGTCATGAAGAACAGTAGTTGTTGGAGATCACAGTGATACGTGGTGGTATATAGAGCGTACCAGATGGTCTTTGTGCAAAAACATACAACACGCGTCCTTTCCTTTCCACGTTAGATCGTACTACTCGTAAGCGTGATTACTCCCGTCATCACGAACGAAATTTTCTCTCGGCTTTACGTTTCTCTCTCCTGGTTTCACTCCCAACTGCACAGGCTTTGCTTCGTCCTTGTACCGTCTTTTTGCTTGCTATGGTCTCTGCTCTGTGGAAGGCTTGCTCTCAGGGTGACCTCGAATCCGTGAACCAGATCCTGTCCACTGCGGACAGCGTTGACATCGAGATTAAAGGTCCGAGTCATTTCTTTCTGTGCTTCTGTCCTTTTCTGACATTGCTGTCCCTTTTTTTAAACGCATCTCTATGTTCGCCTTTCTTCATTTTGCCTTTTTTTTCGGTGCTGCCTTCAGATCATACCGGCGTCACTCCGCTCATCGAGGCTGTTAAAAATGGCCATGCGGAGGTTGTTCGGGCGCTCCTTGACAAGGGTCCGTTGGAATTTCACGCTCTACCATAGTGTACGTTTTTTTTGACATGGTTCAACTTTTTTTCAGGTGCCGACCCCACCAATGCCTCCAGCCAGGGACTCGCCGAAACATACACCACTGACGCAACCATCTTAGGAATGCTCAACTTTGCTCGCAACAAGCATTCCCAGTTTCCCGTCTCTCACGAAAATGGATACGACACGAACGAAGCCAACGCATACCCTTCCGGAAATTATCCCTATTACCCGTCTATAAACTCGGCCCCTCCCCCCGACATGTACTATCAGCCTCCTCCTTCCCACCAGGTGCACATGGAAAATAATGGGTCTCGCCACAACAACTTGCCACCGCCGGAGGTAGCCTCCGCCATCCCGTGCCGTTATTTCCCGGCGTGTCGGTATGGAACTTCATGCCTTTTCCAACACCCCACAGGCCCCTACTTCCAAGGTCCCCTTCCTCCACCCGCGCAATATCCCGCAATGTACGAACAAATGCCTCCACAACCATACGCGCCGACATACTATCCTGTATCACAACCTTCGTTTCCCCCACCCATGACCGGGCAGCACCCCATGGCGCCTCCGCAGGGACCGCCTATGCATGGCCCTTCTCCTTCTGAGATGATGCCTCCGCCCCCGCAAGGCCACTTCAGCCCTAATGGCGCCCCGGTCATGCCCCCATACGGCCCCATTTCCCCCATCGTGTATACTCATCCTGGGCAGGCCCCGATCCCGATGTCCATCCCTCCCCTTCCTCCCCTCCATCATCAACCTCCTCCACCGCCCGTCCCCCAGTCTCCGTCGGCCCCATATAATTCTTCATCGCCGCCACCTGCTCCACAGTCTTCATTCGCAATGCAGCAGAACCCTACTCAGTACCCACATATAAACGGCGACGGTTCGATAGGGTACCCTGAGATCAATGGCGCTGTGTTCAAATCGCCGCAACTCAACCCACAAGCAGAGCCTTCTGCCCCTCCTCGGGAGGGCTCGGGTGCCAATCGGCGCGGAACGGCTCGTCGCGGTTCTTTTGCAAGCCGCAAGCCGACGCCACCGTGTGTTTTCTTTCCCGCAGGAAGATGCAAAAACGGGTACGTGAATGCCGTACGCGAGTATATTTTATTTTTTCTTAGTTCGCTTCAGCAACGACTGTCGGTTCCCGCACGTTATGCCACAGGACGGCTCCGCGGGTCATGCACCACCCTTTTATCCTTCCAGGGGAGGTGGGCCCCGCCGCGGTGGGCACGCGAATGGTAACGGGTTCGCCGCCATCGAGGAGAAACTGGCGGAGGTAAGCGGGTTCTGCTCTCAAACATTTCGCGCTTCTGACGTGATTCCTTGTCAAGAAATCCAATGATTTTTCGGCGCGCGCGCGGGGAGCTTCTGGCGGCAAGGCTGGTCTCAGCGCCCAGACAAACAAACGGGCATCTTTCGTGAAGCAGCGTGTTCCCAACGCGGATGAGTTCCCTGTGCTAGCAGGGACCACTACGCCCCCGACGCGTACTCCGGGTATGAATGGCTCCTTACCAAATGGCAACGGTCACGCGGGGCCCACCGCCGCCCAGATCCTCCAGGCGCCTCGCCCAGTGCGGAGCAACAGCTCACAGGCCGTCACCCCTCGCGGCGTTACGCCCGAACGTGTCAAGGTTTGCGGTTCTGTATCCACCCGAAGGCCGTATACTGATGTCGTACAGGAGACAAAGCCCGACGTGAACGGCGTAGAAGTTCAGGCTCCCGCAGCAAAAATGCCCGTCTCCTTCGCCTCCATTGCTACGGCTGCTTCCGACGTCTCTGTTGCCGCGTAAAATCTTCGATTTCTCATCTAGATGTCGTTTGCCACTCTTCTCTCGGAACCGGTTCCTTTTTTGTCTTCTTTTTGGTCAGGCCTTGTAGTCCCTTGAACAGGTTATTTTATTTTTCAGACCCTCTTCGTGCATTTCTACACTATTACACACCATACACCCATACATACACAGCTCTGCATCCCTATTCTTCACGTGGGCCGCCATCATCTACCCATCCATCGCGCATCTTGTCACCTCGCTCATCGCATCCCGCATTGCTTTTAACTTACATTTCATGTATATGGTTTGACTGCGGTTTCCCTCTTCGCAAGTACACAAAAACATTACTATACTCACAGCTACTCGTAGGTATACTCCCTCCCCTCTCTCCCACTACTGCACCTGCTCTGTTTCCACAACGCCCAGTCAAGCCCTCTATGCTGTATTTGTCGTACCATGATGATCATAGCCATGCCTCGAGATTCCGCATGTCTACTCCCGGCGAGGCGACGACCTCGCCGATTCTGTGTACTTTTGCCGGCCCGCTGCGCTGCAACGCGTCGATTGCCACCTCGACGTCTTTGTGGCTCACGATGCACACCATGCCGAGCCCGTTGTTGAATGTGCGCGCCATCTCGAGTGGGGCGATGCCGCCGTGCTTCATTAAGAAGCGGAACACTGGCGGCATCGTCCACGTCGATGCATCGATGTAGCATCCGAATTTTTTGGGTAGTACGCGCGGGATGTTCTCGATGAACCCGCCGCCGGTAATGTGCGACATACCCTTGAGGAGACCGGCTTGCGCGGCGGGGAGAACCTGCTTGATGTATATCCTGGTGGGCTCAAGGAGGGCGCGGCCTAGCGTCGTTTGTTCGTCCCAGGGACAGGGCGAGGAATAGCTCAGGCCTGAGATCGCCACGACTTTGCGGACGAGGGAAAATCCGTTTGAGTGTAGCCCCGAGGATGCGATTCCGAGAAGGATATCCCCCGGGACGATGTTGGGTTTTGGAAGAATTAGATGGCGTTCGACCGCACCTACAGCGAAGCCAGCGAGATCGTAGTCATCTTGAAATGATATCAGTGTTAATGAAGACCATCGAGAACAGACGAAGCGCTATAATCCGATACATACCATCTTTGTACATCCCAGGCATCTCGGCAGTTTCGCCACCAATGAGTGCGCACCCAGCCTGACGGCATCCCTCTGCGATGCCTTTTATTACTTGTGTCGCCACTGCAACGTCGAGTTTGCTGCACCCGTAGTAGTCGAGAAAGTACAAGGGCTCGGCACCTTGGACCAGCAGGTCATTGACGGACATGGCGACGAGGTCGATCCCTGATCATTCATCGCAGAATCCACGTCAGTCCAATTTTTAGACAGCAAAGAATAAATACCGACCGACGAGATCGTGCGCCCCTACGTCTACGGCGACGCGGAGCTTGGTGCCGACGCCGTCGGTGCCGCTGACGAGCACCGGGTCGATGCATCTCGTTTCTTTGAGGTCAAAGACTCCCCCGAAGCCCCCGATCTCGCCGCCTGCGCCCGGGCGGCGCGTAGAGCGGACGTAGGGCTTGATGGCCTCGACAAGGGAGTTTCCGGCGTCGACTGAGACGCCGGCCTGCGCGTATGTTAAGCCGGTCGGTGCACCAGCGGCATTGAGAGCCCTGGCATTGTTTGTTAATTCGTGTGTCAAAGGTAGCAGTGCGAAGGGAAGGGCATACCGGTGCGCGATGTCGTGTCTGTATGTTTTGCCTTCGAAAGAAATTTGGTCGACGCCAGCGTAAACCGAGTCGAGCGCTTCTTGCAATGTTGGTGCATATGATGTAACGACCAAAACCCGCCCTCCCGCGGTGAGGATCTCGTCGTTGGATGCGACAGTACCAGCATGGAAAACCACGACGTCTAGGATAGATTAGATATTGGGAGTTGAAGCCGCAATGGACAAACTTGAAGGGACGTCTTTTATATCGATGCTTTTGCCTTTGGAGTACGACCCTGGATATCCGCCAGAAGCTAGGACAACCGAGACGGCGTATCCGGGTCGTATGGTGATTTGTACAGAGTCCAAACGATGCTCTGCGGAGGCCTAGGGCAGCACTTACTCAACGACGGATAGAGATTTAAGAAAAAGCACGAAACTTACAAGTAAGATGGCGGCCAAATCGCAGTCCTCTTCTAACAGGCGCATTAAGGTCTCTGTTTCGGGATCACCGAAACGAACATTGTATTCCAGCACCTTGGGCCCCGTGGACGTCAACATAAATCCAGTGAAGAGTATGCCAACGAATGGGAAACCTGTGAATGCTAAGAATTATGTCCGTGTCCCGAGTGAAGAATGCCAACCCTCTTTTCTCATCCCGTCGATCGTTGGTCGAAGAGCTTCGTTCATAATCTGCTCCATGATAGCAGGAGTTGCGGCTGGGACCGGGGCATAAACTCCCATTCCACCGGTGTTCGGTCCAACATCTCCGTCTCCGATACGCTTATGGTCTTGGCCAGCGGGGAGAGGCACGATGGAATATCCATCCGAAAAGGCGAGAACGGAAATCTCCGGTCCAATGAGTAATTCTTCGATTACAACTTGCGATCCTGAAAGAATTTTCATATAGGAGAAGCATGTTGAAAGGGCAACTCAGCCAACCTGCTGCACCAAAAACATCGTCTACCAGAATGTCATGCAAGCCCTTGACGGCCTCTTCCGTCGTTTCCGGAAGGAGAACGCCCTTGCCTGCGGCCAATCCGTCTGCTTTCAAAACAACAGGGTGGCCACAGGTTTTCACATAGGCAACAGCGTCTTCAAATTGAGAAGAGGAGAAGACTTTGAATTTGGCGGTTGGGATCGCGTGCCTGTCCATGAATGCCTTTGAAAAAGCCTTAGAGCCTTCCATTCTAGCGGCAAGCGCGGTGGGACCAAAAACAGGGATTCCGACTTGGATAAACTGTAGCTTGGATGACGCGCAGAACGTAACACAAACCTTTTCGGAAGTGGGATTCAACCCCATCGACGAGTGGTTGTTCAGGGCCAGGAACGAGGAGATTTACCTATCGGACTGTGTTTGATGGCCTACAAAAGACGGAGGATGAAATCCAACCTGGTTTTCGTTGGCGAACGCGACCAAGGCAGGGAAATCAGCAGGGGAGACGGAAGAAACGTTTGTGGTTTGGGGCAGTTGATTGGTTCCCCCGTTCCCGGGGCACACAAAGATGTGGTCGACAAGAGGAGACTGGGAGAGTTTCCATGCCAGAGCGTGTTCTCTGCCTCCACTACCGAGCAGTAAAATTCGGATAGACATGGTTCTGATGATCGCAGCTCAAAAAGGCGATAGCATCAATTTACTATTTCATTAGAAAATAGGTGATAAGATAAACGCTATGGAAGAGGACGGGAAAGCAGCAGCGGGATCGTCGTTTGGATTGAATTGACTTGTGCATATGTTCGAGTAAATGATGGATTGAGAAAGACGGCGGTTGAGGCCGTGTCTGCACGTGGCGCAGTTTGGCTCCTTCGACTCGGACTACTAGTACTCCCAGCTCGAAGCTTACGGCCCTTTACGGCGCTCGCGTGCGGTTATCTGCATTCCATAACATCTCCCTTGCCCGTGTGGAATGGCCCATTTCAATGCCGAAGCCGAGCCGTTTGAGGAGGCAAGCGCGGTCTAAGCGAACATATGTCTTCTTTTTCCTAATCTCTTTGCCACAGATACAAGGCAATCGCGCAGCCAAGGTGCGCCCATCGCCGGGCGAGTTGGACGCATTTTATCGCGACATGGAACGGACAGACCTCGAGCGCAAGCTTTCGAAACGGAAGTCTGGTTCCCTCTGGTCTCGCAAATCTCTCCGCCGCTCGTCCACCTCGCAAGCTCAGCCGCAGCCAGCCTCGGCTGTACAGCTCACGTCCCCGTCAACCTCGTCGCTTGCCCGTGCACCACCACGGTCCGTCAGTGACCATGACCGGGGAGAGAGTGCAGACACCGTGCCACCAATGCCGATTGTTCTGTCCAGGTCAATTGTGCCAGACCGCTTGCCAGAGTTGCCCGCGTGGTACAAGGAAAATTCTAACCACTCTGTGCGGTATCCGATACACAACCCTTTTGGACCCCGGTGGTACAAGAATCACCATCTTGTGCCACCAGCTAATACTCGCCCCAGCCGGCCGCCCTCTGTCTTTTCTCCTTCTTTTCCCCCCATGGCTTCCTCCGGTGAATCCGTGCCTACCCTCAGTCGTTCTGCTTCAAATTCGCCGCTCCCGACGCCAAGCTCTTCTCAAACGGACATGCAACCCCGCTCTCGGAAAACGTCCCAGACCGCTCGTGATAACGTCGATCTGTTGGACGGTTCAGATCCGTGGGGTGCGCCGTGGCATCACGAGTCGCCGTATGATGTGGGCTTAAGTAGTAGTCCGGCATCCTTTGAAGAGGTGCGTGACTTCAACTTTGGATTTGGGTCGGTCTGTTCCGTTGACATTCTTCCTCAGACCGCCCATTCTTCTCCAAACGCCCATACTCCAAACGCCCATCCTGCTCCGAATGCCCTCGGTGCTGCCCGTTCCCGTTCATCCAGTGTAGCAACGGCACAAAATCGGCGCAAGACCGTCACTCCTTCACCTTTATCGCAGTCTACTTCGGCGGTTCATCTACAAGTGCCCGAGAGAGCTCAGATCTCTCGTAAACTGAGCAAGCGACGTACGGTTGGGATATTTGGACGGCATGTCACGCCTGCCCCCATCAGCGCAGATGATACAAGTTCACGAGGAGAATCGCCGGCCTCTCTGGGTCCTCCTTCGTCTTTCCCTGCTCCCACAGGAAAGAATGATCGGAGGACCAGTGTTCTTGGGCGACTTGCTAAACGATTCAGCATCATTCGAAAGCCGCCACCAGTGGTCGCACCGATGCAAGTCATACGCCAACCATCTCCAGAGAAGCGTCAGCCGTCTCCTGAGAAACTCCACGCTCCAGAACCCGTGAAACGCGTTCCTCCGCCACTCCTGCATCAGCAATCGTCGTTTGTGGTTATTCACCCACAGCCGGAGCCTGCCCGGGTTGAAGTCGACCGAGCGTCGTCTATATCTCTCGAAGCAGAAGTGCCGTACACGATGGGTAGGCTAACAGTTGCTAATCCTGACCCTGGCTCAGTGGAGAGTACTCCTGTCCAGCGTGAAATGCCTTTACCACAGGAAGAGCGGCAGGTCGAGCATGAACGGGGCTCTACAGATGATACCATGTCTGCCAGCCCTTCCACGTCTGCTCCTATCGTGATGCAGGGAATGCAGCCCCCCCAGTCGCCCGCCAGATCCCCTCAGCCAGCTACTTCAACGGTTCACAGTCAACGACATTCGTTCAACAATGTCGAACTGCGAGTAGCTTCCCGTGCCCCATCCCCACCCCCTCTATCGCCGCCGCCTCCCCCACCTCCCGAAAAATCTCCACAAAATGCCCCCCGCCAGGACAGATCATCCTCTGGGCCACGATCCTCGGCAGAACGCTCATCTTCCCCGCCGTCGAGTAAGGCACCGCTTAGTCGAGGGCGAGTGCAGGCTCCTCAGGCTCCCAATGGCACGCCTGCTAGCATAGCAAGAGCACAATCTCCAGCAAAGGCACAATCTCCCACCGGGAAACCCTCGCTTGAAAAACCTCAGCCCCCTCCCCCCGCTCCGCTTTCCCAAAAACTCCCCGCAGTGCCGTTTCCTTCTCATTTCGAACCCGCCCCTGCACCACCACCACCCAGTGACTTGCTTCCGGAGATGACCGCTGATATTTCTCCCCTCTCTGCCTCATCAGTCCTCGTCAATCCTCCCACTCCTTACACCAAGGACACACCGATGCCGGATGAACCTGAGTCAATTCCTCCGCCTGTGCCCTCGAAGCGCTCGTCACGTGATCCTTCACCGGTTTCCGTGACAGGGAGGGAAACCGAGACGTTTCGGCTCGTACGCAGCGCTTCTGGAACGGTGTACGCCTCTAGTGAGACTATCAGAGCTGCTGGAGAGCAGTGGGAGGTCATGGAGTCGTCAAAAAGCAGGGGCAAAAACAAGTCCCAGGATCGGGAGAGTGACAGCCGGAGAGAGCCACGTCGGCAAGCAAAGACGGACAAGGAGGCTGATTCGGAGCAGGCCAAATCGCGCAGCGAGCGCCACAAACGTCGATCCGCAGACGGTAGTGGTGACCGTCAACGTGCGCCCATTCCAGAGACGTTCGTTTCGCCGCCGCGCCAAGACCGATCGAAGCGCGACGACGAGCGAGAGCGCAAACCAGAGCGTAAGGTTGTTGATGCTGATAAGCCCCAACCTGCTCCGCCTGGTTCCTCTCCCCCTCTTCCTAGTCGGAATCCCCAACGGACTGCTTCCAAGTCTGGCCGTCCAATTTCGGAAGTTCCTACGGCTGCGGACATGAACCAGATGAAAGCCCGCGAGGCCTGGGATATGGATCGCTTGTGGAAGGCTCGCAGCATGAGCGGTATGGAGGCTAACGGCATCGCCTCCGCCTCAATACCTCCTTCAGTGCCTGTTCCTAACGGGAAAAATACTGAGGATCCGCCTGTTGTCTACGGGTCTAGCCACACAGCGTTTATGGTGTCGACGCCGTTCCAGCAGCCGTCCTCTTCAACGCCGATATACCACTCCATGCCCCCCGCCCCTCCGCCCCTCATTTACCCCGCGGGGTATGCGTCCTCAAACGGGTACGCGAGTACCCCTAATACTAATCGTGCATCCCCCTCCTCCGAGTCTGCATCTCCGTCCCCTCACCCGCCCCTCGCTAATCCCCTCCCCGAACCCCCACGAGAGTCCCCTTACGAACCCGCCCCGCTTACGCTCCCCGAATATTGGGGAAAACACGCTGCTGCTGGTGTTGTTACCACTGCCCATTGATTTGAACAAAATTATACCCTGCATCATTGTAACGACAGACATTTGCACACCCGTACTGTAGACACCTTTCATTTACGGAGCATACTTATAATTCATGGATGGTTTGCGTTGCTGTATAAAGGAATCTGGATCCGCGGCAACCTCGTTTGCACAAAAAAGACTTTTTGGCAAATTTTTTTAACCATTTACTGACACTGCGAACTCTGTCTGTGAGTTGCACCCGCTTTTTATTATAAAAGAGTAAGTAGCGCTGGCTAGTTGACTTCCGAAGTCTTCAACCGAAGTTGTTTTTGTTACATACCGCTAGTCTCTCTAGACAGACGCTCCATCTCAAGCTCACTCGTTCCTCGCAACCTTGATCTACAGCACACCGCCGACTGGCTGAGGGGAAGTCGAACGTACTTCTGCGTCGATACCTCGTTATGTGGATGTATCTAATCTGCCAGGCAACCGTACAACGTAAGTACACGAATCTGTCTGCGGCGACTCTGCGCCCCCGCAAAATTGATCCCGAATCATCGGCTTGGAGTTTTCATTGTCGTCTTGCGTCCTGACTCTCTGGGCAACTAGGAGCCTAGGACACGACAAGTGCAAACCCTGACGGACCTTCGACGGCAATGTCTTGAAAGCGAGCGAATATATATATGTAGTGCCAGTGCATTTCGGCGTTGCGCTACGCCCCCTGATTAGAATCGACGTCCGAGGACTGAATACGAGGATCATTCAAGTCTGGGAAGGCTGAACACATCAGTTGTCCTTCCTGCCAATGGTGGTATCTCTCATGACTTCAAGTTGGCAACAAATTGCTGCAGAGAAAAAGTCCCACCAACTCGACGGGGTTCCAAAAGAATGGCTTTGCTCTAACCTACCCTCGTCGGAGACGCTCAATGTAATCGACTTTTGTAAAGAAAGCGATGTCTTATCTGCCCTCGATTTGGAGATCACGGAGTCCTCAGTCGCCACCTTGCTCTCCAATCTCGCGTCCAGCAAATGGTCTGCAGTACAAGTCACGACATCTTTCTACAAACGCGCGATTGTTGCCCAACAACTCGTCTGTTCCTATTCTGCACGAGCTCAATCTCTAGATCCAACTGACGTCGGATTTTCAAGAGTAATTGCCTGACAGAAATATTCGTGGATCGTGCTCTGGCTCGTGCAAAGGCGCTTGACGAGCACTTGGAGAAGACAGGGAATGTCGTTGGGGCGCTGCATGGGCTCCCCATTTCCCTCAAGGATCAGATATGTATCGAGGGCATCGAATCCACAATGGGTGATCAACATCAGTTGCTTTTTTACTTTATCGTTTTTAAACAATTGTTTTAGGCTACGTCAGTTGGGTTGGCCGATTCGCGGAGAAGAACTCCGTCTTGGTCGACGTCCTGGAGTCTCTCGGTGCCGTTCCATTCGTCAAAACCAATTTACCCCAAACCCTCATGGTACGAGGCGATTTCTACGTCGCGCAAATTCTCATGCCATTTCCTCAAGTGGATAGAGACATTCAATCACGTCTTCGGAAGGTCGGTAGCCATCACTCAGACCATTGAAACCTGGCCTGAACTAGCCCAAGGACCACGAATCCCAATAATCGATCGCTTACTAGCGGTGGTTCTTCTGGCGGCGAAGGCGCACTTATAGGTGAGTAAAGCCCAAGGGACTGAGCAAATAATGATGTGTTGTGTAGCATTAAAGGGTAGCCCGCTCGGTATGTACCATGAATGACTTGTCTTTGAGCTACTCACATTTTCTCAGGAGTCGGTTCTGACATCGGCGGGTGAGATTATTATCCACATGGTCTCGACAGTACCTTGATGACATGTTACCTCCAGCTCAATACGCATTCCCGCCGGATTCTGTGGCGTGTATGGCTTCCGACTGCGTACAATCGCATCCCGTATGCAGGATGCGTTAACTGCATGGAAGGCCAAGACTCCGTTCTGTCTGTTCTCGGTCCTTTATCCAACACGCTCGATGGGATCCAGACATTTTTCAAAGCAGTTCTAAGTAAAGAGCCATGGCAGAAGGACCCGATGATCATCCGCAAACGGTGGAGCGACGAGGAGTACAACTTGATTGACCACGGAAATGGGGAGAAATTGTGTTTCGCAATTATGTGGGACAACGGGCTCGTTGCACCCCACCCACCTATCCGCCGTGGTCTTGAAATGACCAAGGCCGCCCTAGTAGCGGCGGGGCATCAAGGTACACCTTCTTTCGAATTCAGCCGTCGGAGTAGTTTGATCAGATCCCAGTGATTGACTGGAAACCTTATAAGCAGGCGGAAATTCTGACCAACGTTGTAAGTGAGATTGAGATAGGAGTAGCGCAATTTCAGCTTGCTCGATTTCCAGGTCGGGATTTGCTGTTCTGCTGCCACGGAGGATTTCAAGATGGCGATGGTGCCAGGCGAACCTCTTGTCATGTCGATGAAACTCGTGCCAGAAGAGGGAGATGCGCCGTATTGCCGTTCGCCTGACGGTGGAGTATCTGCATTTGAGCTCTGGCAGCTTCACAAGACAAAGCGCGACTTGCGACAAGAACACGCGAAACACTGGGAAGACACCGTTAGCCAAACTGGAACGGGTCGACCTGTTGACGCCATCATCAGCCCCATAGCACCGCACACTGCACTCCCGCATGGCTGGCAAAAGTAAATTATGCCCGTGTGCTCTCTGGTCTTCGCTCTGACTATAAACTGTACCAGGAATGCGCAATATACCATGGGTCTAAACCTGCTTGTGCGTCGACGTCTTTGACCGTCTGCCGCGCTGACTACAAGTCATATCAGGATTACCCTTCGCGGTCATTCCAGTATCCAAAGTAGACCAAGCGCTGGACATGAAACAGCCGAGAGAAGAGTTTCACACAGCGGAAGACCGGGAAAATTATGACCTATGTGCGCAACCATCGTGTGTCTTGGCATTTTGTTGACCGTCTTCCCAGATGATCCAGCGATGTGCGAGAATGCACCCATTTCTATTCAGGTTTTGTTGCCCTTTTCTCAAAGAACGCGTTTTCCGTCTAATCGCAAATTAATCAGGTCATTGGCCGCACAATGGAGGAAGAGGCAGTTCTCGCAATGTCGGCGATAGTCGACGAAGCTTTAAAAGGGGCGAAGAGTAAATTTTAAAAACCAGTTACATCAATGATACTGCGGTGTAAAATACAATGTGATTCAGCCAAGAATACAGAAAATAGTGCCGATAATACAGGATGTACATAGACCCATGTGTGAATGCAACAACAGTCAGGACAAAGTCAAACATCCGACTCCGTCCCCCGCACCTTCGATCTCTCTCTCTTCTTCCTCTCCTCGTCGGACCCCAGCAGCGGAGCGCGCAACTGGTCTAAGAATAGGGCTGGCCAAAGCCATCGCTGGTCGCATCGTAGGGCTGGATATGCCGTTAGACCGTGAAACCAGGAAGGCTGCAGTGCCGACGCCGACGGTGGGGGAAGACGTGGTCGAGCTAGCGGCCGACGGTATAATGGGAATGGAGATGGGCAACCTGGGGTTCGAACGACTCTTCGGGGATGAGGGATGGGAATCACGGAGGTGCGATAAAGAAGGAGAAACTGCACGTCTCTTTGATGCATTTTGATATGGGTCAAACCGCTCGTCAACTAACGCGGGTTGTCAGCGTATCGATCGATTGACTCGATAGAAGGACTTACATTTCCGTTTATTCGAACGCACAGCGCTCGTGGTGGGAGGTGGCGTCGATCGCCAGTGCCCAATAGACATAGATGAGCCCATGGAGGACATGGATGGCGAGCCAGAGGGCTGGAAGGAGTTACAAATGATAGAGACGGATGCCAGGGAGACTTACGACATCGACGTCCATCCCAGACAGGCTGGGACTTTCCGAAATAAACATTGTGTTAATATCGTCCCCATTGACGCTGCCGGCGGGGGTATGAATGTTGATAGGTTCACTTCCGTTGGGTATGGGTTGGAATGGTGTATAGGTAGAGTCGTTGTCGTCTCCATCATCGCTCGGGGTATCTTCGCGTTGAAATTCTTCGGAGCCAGCCTCCTCTGGATAGCGACCACGATCCATGAGAGTACGTGGTGTCCGAGGAAGCTCAACACCGGAAGCGAGAAGTCGTTGAAAGGCAGCCTCGGACTGAACTTCGTTCTCCACGGGTCGGGATTCTGCCAACAAGTTGAGAATGCGGGGCTGTTTCAACTGGGAACAACTAAATCACCGCGTAAAGGGTAGGATGGGATCGCTTACGGGAAATGAAAGTCGCCGGCTCTTCAATCGTAATTCAGACAGATCTGCCCCACGAGATAGGGACCTGCGCGGCGGCGTCAAAGGCGGCATGGACTGCCTTGCATCGTCCGTGCTCTCAGCTGGGAGAAGAGGAGGGGTTGGATTCTCTGAGCTACTTGGGGGTGATATATCTGACACGACGGCGTCCGCCTCGTCCACACTCGACGTGCTCTGGCTGGCGCGACGCCTATGCGAAGAGGCCTTGAATGAGGTTGCCAACGGACTATGGAGGCGGCTATCAACAAAATGCGTTGCCTTTGGTGCCAGAAGACTTGGACGGCGAAACCGTTGGAACAGCACGCTGGAATCGTCCGGATAACCGGCGGCCATTAGGGCGGTGGGCGCAGGGGCCGATGCGGGCAAGTTGAAATCGGTGGAGGACATGGGGAGTGGATCCCGCAGCCTGGAAGTATCCTTGGGCATGGTGGCGAGGTAAGAGAGAGTACTGGGTAGCTTTGAATGGTTCTCGACAACTGCATAAGTAAAGAATCCTGTCACGCATCACAGGCTAACGAGAAATGAACCGGCAGTTGAGGTGACGGCCTATCAATATATTCCTGCGACTACAGGGCCTCCAATACTCTGAAACAGCACCCAGAAATCCCATGTACACAGTGCGCTGAGAGGTATCGGATTTGGCGACTTTGGAAGAAAGTTCACAGCCACAACTCAATGCTCACGTGCTGTCCACAATTTTTGCACCGAAATGTCAAAGCGTTCAGCGACGGAATTATTGACCTCAGCTACCACTGCGGGACAACCATTTGCCAAGGCTTCTGGCAGTGGTTCAAAACGCGACAATGTCGCTCCCGAAGAAATGGGCGAATTCGAGGACGCTTGGGAGGACGAAATGGAAAGCGATGAGGAAGTGATCAACGCTGAGGTCGGAAATGACCCCGATGGTGTGTTTATCGTGCCGAATAGCTCAGAAGCTTATTTTGTCGCGAAGGTATGGATGTCGACGACGATATTATGCCCGCAATAGAAGAATCCGATGAAAAACCTGTCGCACCAGACGCTTTTATTCCTGGAAGACATAAACTGGAGCCCGACGAGATTCTGGAACCGGACGATTCTGTGTATATCATGCGACACTCTATGAAGGTTACCTGGCCATGTTTATCCTTCGACGTTCTCCGAGACAATCTAGGAGATGAGCGCCAACGCTACCCGCAACATCCTATCTGGTTGCCGGCACGCAGGCAGATTCCATCAAGAACAATGAGGTTGTGGTTTATAAATTGAGTTCCCTCCACAAAACACAAAAGGACGGAGGTAAGGATGCGAAATGTAATCTTGTGCGACTACTGATTATATTTTCCCAAGATGACTCGGACTCAGAAGACGAGAACGAAGATGACGACGATGAAAATCTGGACGAAGACCCAATCGTGGAATATCGTTCCATACCACACGTCGGTGGCGTAAACCGGATACGCGCTCAGCCTCTTCCACCATCCTCGCAACTTCCTCCTGTGTCACAACCCTATCACGTCGCGTCGTGGGCAGACACGGGAAAGGCCCACATCTGGGATATTCGGCCATTAATGGAATCCTTAGACGTGCCCGGATATTCTGTGGACAAGCAGCGTGCTCACACGCCTGTTTATACCGTCAACTCTCATGGCCGCGCCGAAGGATTTGCGATGGATTGGGCAGCAACAGGCTCTTCTTTGCGCCTTATAACCGGGGACATTCACTCCAAAATTTATCTTACCACGAGTTCACCCTCGGGGTTCAGCACCAATGCGCAGCCGTTTGTTTCCCATACATCGAGTGTGGAAGATCTGCAATGGAGTCCCACCGATCTTACCGTATTTGCGTCATGTTCTGCAGACCAGAGTGTGATGATCTGGGATATTCGAACCAAGGGTCGCCAGAGTGCAGGCGCTATCGACTCTGCCCACGATAGCGACGTCAATGTCATCAGCTGGAGTAGGTCGACCGCATATCTCCTGCTCAGCGGAGGAGATGAGGGTGATCTCAAGGTCTGGGACCTCCGGAATATCAAGAAACGAGGGTAGGTTACTTCCACTCGATTCCATTTCTGTTTTCGTCCTAACGACAAGCAGGACACACGACCCGAACCCGACACCTGTTGCCTCCTTTTCATGGCACAAAGCTCCGATTACTTCCGTCGAATGGCACCCCACAGAGGATGCCATCTTCGCTGCCTCTGGCGCCGACGATCAAGTCACGATATGGGACCTCGGTGTGGAACTGGACGACGACGAGATGGGCGGAGTCGATGAGACGCAGGACAGCGAAATGCCCCCGCAGATAATGTTCATCCACCAGGGTCAAACCGAGATCAAGGAGTTGCACTGGCACCCTCAAATCCCAGGAGCGATCATATCCACGGCATCCGACGGGTTCAATATCTTCAAGACGATTTCTGTGTAGATGCAATGCTGGACTAGTCCAACTATATTATTGCCGTCGCGACCAAAAAGTATATTTCTGAATTTTATATTCCAGTTCGAGTGGAGGAATTCACAGAAATCAGTACAAGCTGATACCATTATTTCCGCGGGGTGCCCGAATCTGAAGGAGAAGGATTAGCGTCGTCTTGTTGTGAAGGAGAGCTCCAAGTAAATATCGTCATCGGACACATTCTTTGTGTTTGACGGAAAAAAAGGCGTCCGCATGGTCGCTGTGAGCTCCCCATTTTACACACCTTGGCGATATTCTTGTGAATGAGGTCCGTCAAAACGGCGTAAATATTCCGCAAGTCGACCAGGTGCTGGCGAGCGAGATAAAATTGGTTGTCGTCATGTTCTTTCAGAGCCAACTGGAGCGGGTGATTTAGCTGCCTAGCTGAATATTTCAACATGCGCTTACCGTATAATCTTCAACATTGGGGTATTTGATGAGTTTGGTGCAGATTTTGGCTCTTGTGAGATAATCGTTGCGAGCCGCGTCTCGTAAATTGAATGCGCTGTCTTGGGATCGCTGGAGTTCAGCAATGACCTCTATGAGCAGTCAGCCTTTGTCCATGGAATGGAAGCCGTGGACAAACCTTCTTGAATCTGAACGCCTAAGCATGAGATGAATTACTTGAGCAGTTTCCGGTATTGAAAAATTACCAAAATTATCTCCGCTGGAATTTCGATGAGGCCCGCAGTGAGAAGGAAGAAAAAGCTGAAGTAACGTACCCCTCGATTCTGTAAATGGATAAATCATCGAAAACCAAGGGGAATATGGAGAATTACGCACTTTGGCATTGTGAGTGAAATCCAGAGCTTGACTTGGTCCGTCAGAGTCACCAACTCTTCGCATTCTCGCTTCAGTGTCGCGTGAAGAGTGCCCATAAGCTTGTTAGTATGCACAATGCTGGGATAGCGGGCATGCTGCGTATCATTCGTAGCGGCCGAGGCCAGGCTGCCGTCGTCCATTTTCCGCTTCTTTAGTTGGGGCTCTCCATTGGCCTGAAAGGATTCGGGTGCAGGATAGACAGTCGCGTCTGTGGCCGTGGAGGCCTGATTGCGGTGGTAAGGCGAGTTGGGAAGAGAGGTCGATTGGATCTGGTCCTGGAGCTCCCTACAGTAATGGGTGCTCGTCAATCAGATAATACGACTGAGTCACTTGTCATACAAGATCTTTGAAGATTTATTAGCGATTGAAGTACCGCAAAATGCACACGACACACCTTGGCCGGAAATACGCGAAAAACGACATTTTCTCCAGCGATTGACGCTTGCTTTTGGAATGTCTAAGGGGCGGATTAGACGGGAGTGAGGACACATTGGGATGATGTGACCTCGAGCTTGGCGGCGAGTTCTTTGTCCATAGTGGCTTTGTTCAAGTAAGTATCGCGCTGCACCGCGACGCGTAATATTGGCTCCGTTTGTTCCGGAGGCTGCTGACTCGATCAGTTACGTAATCACCCTCCTCTCGAACTTATATATCTGCGTGCAGCAGCGCCGGAAGATACACTCTGGTTTTGTGCCGATGTCGGCCCAGGAAGAAAATGAGGCTATTTCAGCCCTTACCGGCTTCTCCTTGACCAATATTCTCGGAGACCTCATTCCCTCGAGTACAAGTCTCACAAACCGACTTGGGCTTTCGGGAACTTCTGCGTTGAACGCTGCTCAAATATATGGCGACAAATGGGACGACGACGCGGATGCGGTGGGGAGAGACCAAGGCGAAGACTGGGAGGACCAAATTGATAAAGAGATGGAGGAAGAGGGAGAGGAGGACGTGCTCGTCAAGGCGGAGCCTCAGTCCCCCGGTGCTCTGAAACCGGAGAGACGCGTCAAAATCATAAAACGGCTCGTAGAACGCCCGAAGAGCGTTTATGAGCGCTTTCCGTCGTTCGAACAGAACAAGATTCTGGACTTCAGTGACCTCTTCAAGGGGTACACGGTGCAGAAGTCTCGCCTATCAAAGAGGCCATTCCATAGTGAGTTTGCATTCAATAGCATACTATAGTTGTTAAAAGCGGTTAGTCGAGACCGTGTATCCGAGGAAGAGGGAGATTCCGAGAGGTTATCTCGAGTCTGTGGTGGGTGACACCAAACGCCAGGTCGAGAATCAGCGGGTCGAAGCTATTGTTGCCGCTAGCAGCGTCGAATCCGATCTTCGTAAAGCTTTAGAAGTCGGTGCATTTTATTCCTCCACTTCATGATCACTTAAATGGCTCAGGAACGTGAAAGTACCGATATCGACTTGTCGTCTCTCTCCTTGCGAGACCGTACATTCGACCTTGTTTTACTCTCCAACTGGGAGGACCAGATAATATTCGAACCGGAAAACAAACCTCCCAGTAAACCGGAAATCTCAGATGCGCCTGCAGAGAACGCTACTCTCAAAGTACCCGCTGTGAACAATCTCACCACGCCTGCGAACAAGGCCCTTGAGTCTGGGGCGTGGACGCAGAGTATCATTTGGGATCCGCGCGCGCCGTTCAAGGACTTTACTCAACTTGAATTCAATCACGAGGACGATATAATCCCAGAGGAGAGGACTTGTTTGTGTTTCTTAGTATTTTCCTGCTAGCAACTGATTTCAATCCCAGCGGAGACTGTTCGACCGAGGAAACGATTCCGAACAGACGCAGGTGTCCGTGACAAATTCAATTTATCCAACGACCCCTTGTACGAGGTCTCCAAAGAAGGCGGCCGCCATCGGGTCCGCCAAACCTTTGGCCAAATTGCCGTTGAGCACGCATATCCTGCTCAAAAACTACAGTTGCCTTTCGTGCGTTTACATGTTTCATAACGCGTCAAAGATTGACGGCCTCGGTTCACAGTACAAAACTCGCTTGTCCAAGCAAGAAGCGCGATCGTTCCATAGGCCCGCGCTGCAATTTCCCTCCAATATTGAACTTCGGTTCAGCAAGGTCCGCACTGCCAAGAAGAAGAAGGACAAGGCGGGACGCAAGCTGGGCAAAGGTGGGAACATCGGCGAAGGACTGCGCAAGACAAGCGACATTAGTCTTCGGGACACCAGCAACTTTGTGCTCTGGGAATTTTCTGTGAGGATTTTCAACGTATCCTGCCTGATATTGTTTTGATATTGTGATGACAGGAGGAGCATCCGCCTATTATCCAGAATTTCGGTATGGCCAGCTCGCTCGTGAATTATTATCGCAAAAAGGACGAGAAAGATGATCACATTCCAAAGGCGGGTCTTTCCATTGTGCAATAATTTCAATCTAACGTGAAACAGTATGATCTGGGTGTACCCTTTGTCCTGGAGCCTCAAGACGAAACCCCGTTCATGAAATTCGGAGCGGTTTACCCCGGCCAGACGATCCCTGCGATATACAACAATCTCATAAGGGCGCCGCTGTTCCGACACAAACCACGCGCAACCGATTTCTTGATCGTACGGTCAGCATTCCCGCTGGTGAACCCACCCGTCTGCTCATACATATGGCTGCAGAACACCATCAAAGGCGACTCCAAATATTTCATCCGCGACATCAAGCACCTCTTCGTTTCAGGACAAACATATCCGGTCACCGAAGTCCCTGGGCCGCACTCGCGCAAAATCACGAATACGATCAAATTCCGGCTACAGATAATCGCGTTCAAGCTGCTGCAGAAAAGTGCCGGGGAGCGACTCAAATCTCCCGGTTGATGAAGTATTTCCCCGACCAAAATGAGTTGCAGATGCGCCAGAGACTCAAGGCCTGTCGCTCTCTGCGCTGGACGTTTTCTGATTTTGACATAATTTCCAGGAGTTTATGGAGTATCACCGGCGGGGCCCGCACCAAGGATTCTGGCGACTCAAACCGGACTGGCCGATCCCGCCCGACGCCGACATGCTGAAAATGGTCACGCCGGAGCAGGTCGTGTTGACGGAGAGCATGCAGGTGGGCCAACGGCATTTGCAGGACGCGGGATACAGCCAAGCCGCGGATGCGGTTGAAGAGAAGGACGACAAGGACGACCAGTCTAACCTTTCCGTTGAGCAGCAGCTGGCGCCGTGGATTACGACCAAGAATTTTCTGTTTGCGACCCAGGCCAAGGCCATGCTGCGATTACATGGCGAGGGAGATCCTACAGGTCGCGGGGAGGCGTTTAGCTTCATTCGGATATCCATGAAGACATCTTCGTCAAGGCCGGAGAGAATTACGAGCAGAAAGTCGGTGAGTATCCTCCCTCCCCGTGCCGCCGCGTCCCGCTGACAGGCCACCATTTAGCCGAAGCAGAAAACCGACCAAAGTCGGCCCATCGGTACAACGTCGCGGAGCAGCAGGTGATATACAAATCGGAGATTGAGCGGATATGGAAGGCGCAATTCGACTCGCTGAGTCGCAAGGATGAGCCGCAGCTGACGGACGAGGAGAAGGAGAAGGAGGAGGATGCGCCGCCGGCGCCGGCGAGGGGACGCCAGACGTCTGTAAGGCAGGAGACGATGCCGCCCGAAGCGGGCGCGGGGCCCTCATCGCCCGCCTCGCCCGCGTTCAGCCGCGGCTCGTCCCTGGACCGCGATCGGAACGAGCATGGGCCGGAGGGGAACAGCCGGCGGGTGCTCGGATCCAGCGCCGGGTACGTTCTCGCTTGTTCATTGCGCCAAGACGCCCAGGCTAATCAAATTTTTTCCCAGATCCTTGGCGAGTGGCAGACGGAGATTATCCGCGACCCAGCTGTCATACGTGCGTACGTCCGGGCGCGACAGGTGGTGGAAGAGGAGCAGACCTTGGCGGATTCGTTGGCGCCGACAGGGGACGCGGATAAGGATAAACGGCCAAGAAACGGTAGGTCTCGAATTCAACTTTCAGTTTCAGTGTTTCTTCCAGGGGTTGGGGCTGATGATGGCGATTTCCTTATATAGGCTTGAGGAGGAGATCGCCCGGATGAAGAAGAACCAGGAGAGACGGATGATCAGGAAGAACGCCAAGATTATACAAGCGGGGGGGACGCCGATGCAGTTGAACCGGCCTATCAAACCAGATACCACGGTAAGCAAGACAGATTAGATGGCTTGGCGTTTGCTTGTTGTTTGCTCATTCCGCTTAGCGACGGTGTGGACACTGTGGCCAGCTTGGGCACATGAGTGCGTTTTCCTTCCTGCCAAGCACGAAAAACCACTGTGTTAATTCATTTCTTTTTCTTTCGAACACGAACAGAAACGAACCGCAAATGCCCGCGCTGGGCCGAGTTCAACACGCCCGGGCCCTCGACGCCGCCGGGGTCGGTGGCACCTCCCGGGACGCCGGCCGCGCTCCCCGGGACGCCGAACCTGCCGAACCTGGGGTTCAACCGCGGCGGGGCGCTGGCGGCGCCGACGTTCGGCTTCCCTGCGGCGGTGCCCTCGCCGCTCGCGACGAGTCCGCCCGTGTCGGGTATGGCGGGGGAGGACCCGGCGCCGGCGGCGGTCGCGGCTGCGTCTGTGCCGAAGATTAAGCTTACTTTGAAGCGGCAATGATTCGTTGTGGGGGGTGGGGCAGCTGTATTGTCGATGGAATGAATTAAAAGAACTGTATTACCAGTGGCTACCCGCGAACCTCGGTGGAAATGCCAAGCACAAACAGACTTTCAGAGTTTCGGACGTGCCGCAACACTGTCTGTTTTCCAGGCTTGGCTGCTTGGGCTTTTGGGTCTTGGCTGGCTCGGCTTTTAATTGAAAGTCTCGTTCCAATTGATTATATTTCTATTCAGTGTATGTTCCTTCTGCCAAGACCAGGGCGGAGTTTTATGGGACGCTTGGAGAAATTTCGCCAAAGTCCCTTGGCTACGGCTTGTTTCTCCAGGCGGCCTACGTGCACTTGTCTCCAAAATTAAGCTCGTGTTCCGATCATGCGATTACCGAACACGCGTAGTACATGAATCGCTCGTGGCCTGGCTCGCGGATGCTTTGAACGCGAATTATCGCGCGCAGTGAGAACATTTTGCTCGATCACGTCTGCAAAAGGCAAAAGCGCGGCCGCGGGGTTATGGATAGCGTACGTGACCGTGGCGATAATCGGGCTATTGGTGCGATATGGCGGACAAGTTGAGCGACACGACGGACGTTGTCCCGCCGTTGATGATTGCACCGCGGCAGTCGCGCCAAGAGGATGCGACTAGATTAGATGGACGAGTGTTTTAAGGTGATGGCCAAGCATTTTGACATTCTCTTGGTAGGCAGGGCGCCAAGTGAGGCCCCCGGTCACCGCGAGTATCAAAAGCCGACGGCGCCGACGGACGGACTGTGCTGGATGTAGGAAAATGTAGACCTGGGTGGACGAGATGGGGAGTGTTCAGGCTGTTCAGCGATCTCGGACTGAGGCGAAATGACAGCAGGCACGGTTCGAGGCAAGGCTTGGCATTGCGGAGTGACAGGGGGCGTTTTCTTGGCAATGTCTCATAGGCTCGGCGGTCTTGGCTTGCTTGGGACTGGGTTTCGTGGCTCGAGTGGCGCAGAAAAGGGTGGAAAACAGTGGTAAATGGCGGAGAATAGGGCAGAAAGTGTTGTGATGATGCCAGTGCTGCGGTCCAGAAATGGACACGATTTTTGTGTTTCTCTTGAGAGCCTTGGCATCAATGTCTATGGACAGGCTTTTACGCGGGTCTCATTTCCCTTCCCGAACACTTCCTCCTCCCCCATTTCCCTGGTTCCCAATGCCCTCCCCCGTCGCCGCCTCCCCGCCCCCGGACGACTCGCAGAAGTGCCAGTGGATCGACTGCGCCCAGCGCTTCCCCGACCCCGAGTCCCTCTACAACCACCTCTGCAACGACCACATCGGCCGCAAGAGCACAAACAACCTCTGTCTCACCTGCAAGTGGAAGGACTGCGGCACCACCTGTGCAAAGCGCGACCACATCACCAGCCATCTCAGAGTCCACACTCCTCTCAAGCCCCATGTCTGCGATGTACGTCCGCTGTTCAGCTGTTTTCTGGCCCTTATATGTCCCCAGATCTGCAGAAAGTCCTTCAAGCGCCCCCAGGATCTCAAGAAACACGAGAAGATCCATACAGAGGAGCACCATGCCCAGCACAAGCACTCAAAGGCCATCACCGTCCCAGACCCCGCCTACGCAGACAGAGCCCGTGCAGACTCGGCCGCACCCCGTTCAAAACCCCCGTCCTCAAAGTCCCCCTCCAACACGGGCTCTGACGCAGCTCCCCGAGCCCAGTCCCGCTCCTCTTCCGCTTCAGATGGTACGTCCATGTCCCCCGCCCTAACCCGCAACCCTTATTCCTTCCCCAGCTTCCTACCCTAACTTTCCTCCTACGCCCTCTCCAGATCTCTCCCCGCCCCACCACCCCCGCCACTCCCCCACCGACGACATGTTCCCTCCCACCTCCTGGGACTCGTCTTCCACCGGATCAAAGCGCGCTCACGACTATGGCGTAGAGGACTTTTTCACAGACATGAAGAAGCGCCGCCTCAGCCCGTCCTACGATCCGCGTACGTCTCCTTTGTTTCTGGGCACTATCCCGACTAGATTTAAGCAGGCATGGCCGACCGCCTCGACCGTCTGAACAACCTCTCCTCCTACTCGCAACACGGCTTCAACCCGCGCTCCGTGTCCCTCGACATTCGCACCCCAGAGGAGCTCGCGGCCGTGAACGACTTCCTCATCACCCTCGGCCGTGACGTCACCGACGCCGCCCCGCGCCAACCCGCCTTCTCCCCCGAGCCCTCCTACTTCGACCCCGTCAGCCTCAGCCAGCTCGGTCTCGGCGGCATGCCCGGCATGCCGCCCCCGCCCCCCGCGGACTCGCATCCATACGGCTTCGCCGCGCGCAGCACCCACCTGCCCGTGCAGCAGCCCTCTTACGGGCAAATGTACCCGCACATCGCCGACCACACCCTCGGCCCGGGCTACCACAGCGGCGAGCACCGCCGCCCGAGCAAGTACGCGCCGTACCCGCAGAACTACCACCACCATCCAGGCCACGGCAACAGTCCCCCGCACCACGGCCACGGTGGGTCCCCGCACTCGAACCACAGCGGCGGGACGCCGCCGCAGATGCACCCCGACGCGGCGCTGCCGTTCGACTGCGTGCGCCCGTCGCGCGGGGCGCCACCCGTGCCGCAGTTGACGCCGAACGATTATATGGATAAGAGCGTGCAGCGCATTATTTTGCTCAAGAGTGCCGGCCCGGCCCCGTCGTCTGCCCCACCCTCGCCGTCGAGCTCTGCATCATCCGCTGCTGCTGCGTCCGCCGCCGCCGCGACCTCCTCCGCCGCCGCGACGCTCGCCTCCCTCCGCACCGCCGGCGCCCTCTCCTCCAGCGCCTCCTCGCTGTACCCCCTCCTCACCTCCGGCGACGCGCAGTACAAGCTCCCGCCCATGAAGCTCCGGTACCGCTCGCCCTCGCCCAGCAGCAGCAGCCGCGCGTCGACCCCGAGCGCGGGAGCCGCGAGCCCCGCGCTCAGCGAACGCACGGTTCTGCCCGCGCTCAGCGAACGCGAACGCGAGCGCACGATTCTGCCGCCGCTCAAATCGATCGCGCCGCCTCTGCCTGCTGCGCGGCGTGCCAGTGCTAGCGCTTCGTCCGCGCCGCCGCGTACACCCACTGCCGCTGCGGACGGGGACGACGACGACGAGATGGACGTGGCGCACGATATCGACCTGGGGCGCATGCAGCTTTTGGAGCGCGCCAAGGCCGTCGCGATCCCCGCAGAAGAGCGCAGACGGCACGCGGAGCTCATCCGGAATCTGCTCGTTTCGATCAACACCGAGTTTCGGCGCGTGCATGGGATGGGGATGGAGCGGGAGGTGCGCGATGTCGAGATGGCGCCGGCGTGAACATTTGCACTTTCGCTTATTTTAAAAAACACTCGTCGACTCTTTATCTTGTACTGCTGTCGTTATCTTTTTGTTAAGTTAAAGCACCGCTGGTCTAATATGGCTTGGTGGTAATATACATGTTTTTTATCGAGTGTTGCATTCCTGAAGAATATTACAGGTACGTCTACCTATAGTAAGCCGAAGAATAACTTGGTACAGAAATGAGGGAGAGAGATGGAGAAAAGAGATACGAGGGAAGCAACATGGCCCTACATACACACCGAACCGGAAACCACAGTGGAAGCTTCCACCAGCCGTGCTCGATCACAAATAAGTATCTCGAAGAAAGAGAATCGAGTGCATTCTATGGACGCATCTCGCATTGACTGCAACCTACTTAGCTTACTGTACCCACGCTTTATCGTTGCTGAGCGCTGAGCTCGTACCTCGCCCATTGTAAACCCGACTCACAAAAGCTTTTCCCGCATTTCTTCAAGAACTTGAGGGAAGAGTAAGCCACGACCAAAGTGCATTACAACCGGGGTATACATGCAATAGGTACGTCTACCTATGACAAGAGTACGGAAGAATGACTTTCTATGGAGAGAGATGGAGGGAAATCATAAATGGAGAAAAGAGAGGAAAAAGATACGAGAGATAGGTAGAGAGAGAGATGGAGAAAAGATATAAGCAAAAGTCAAGCTCGGGTCGATGCAGCGGCGCACATAGTGTCCGAGCGGGTATATCACTGGGAGAGAAAGAGAGGTGGGACTCGTACCCTCTCTGCTCCCTGCCTTTCGTCGTCGTCGTCGTCTTCTTCCTGGTCCCATCGTTCGATTACTTTCTTCTTTCTTCTATGCGGTTTCTTCTTCTTGCTCCCCGAGCTGGGGCTCGTACAGCCGTCTCCATATCTCCATCTGCACCGCGTACACCCGCCTTCGGCGCTCCTGCTCCCCGTCGTCCGTCTCGATGCCATCCGCTTGGCGCGCGATGCGATCCGCCGTCCGGGTCCTGATGAAAGCGATCCTCTCGTGGATTGGGCGGAGCTGAGGAGAGGTGGTAGGCGAGGGTTCCTGCTGCTCGACGTCCGTCTTGATGCTGCTCGCTTGGCACGCGATCCGTTCCGCCGTCCTAGTCTTGAGGAAAGCGATCTTCTCGTGGATTGGGCGGAGCTGAGGAGAGGTGGTGGCGAGGGCGGGCAAGGCGAGGGCGGGCAAGGCGAGGAGGGGCAAGGCGAGGACGGGCAAGGCGAGGACGGGCAAGGCGAGGGCGGGCAAGGCGAAGACGGCAAGGCGAACAGCACGAAGCGGCGGCGGGTCTGGAATGTCCTCGACCTCCCGGCGAGATGGATTCCCTCGAAGCATCCAAGCGACGGTGCCAGCAAGCCAAAGCATAGGAAGCACGACGAGCACCGAGAACAAGTTTCTAGAGAACGCGAGCCCGTTTCTACGAGCGACCGGCGCGAGAGATTGAGTAGCTGGGGCGGCGGTATCCAGAATTTGCGGTGGTGCGAGGACGGCGTCGAGGTCGACTGGTTGCGAGGCGTTGAAAGAGCTGAGCGGGGCGGGGTTGGAGATGGATGATGGAGGTGCCTTGCAGGTGGACTCGTCGCGGCGTTCAAGGAGCCCTGGGATGGTTGCGGACGCGGCAGAGATATCGACAGAGGATTGAGCGGGGACATTCACGACATAGCGATTGCGCCGTTGGAAAGCCAGAATCCCCAGCAGCAGCAACACAAACCAGGGAAAGCCGCCTCGAGTACCGGTGCGCTCGCCGTTGTCGTCGTCTTCGTCCACGCCGCTGGGAGGAGGCGGCGGGTCTTCTGGCGCTGGGGCCGCGGCCGTGACGAGGTCGTCGTCTTGACCGTTCGCGTCGATAACACCGCCATCTTCCTGCGGGTCGTCGTCGCCGTCGCCACCGTTCTCGTCGGCCGTATCTTCGTTTCTATCGTTGGACGCATTGGCGTCGTTTTGGGCGGGAGCCGGGGGTGGAGGCGGCGGAGGAGGAGGTTGAGGAGTTCCCGGTCTTTTCAGTCTGCCGCCAAAGCGAGGAGATCGAGACCAGCCAGAGGCGAGCGCGATACCGACAAGGAGGGAGACCAATAAGCAACTCGCCCAGAAGGAGGGGCACTTTTGAGCGATTATGGTTCGAGTCGGCGTCACGATCCCGGAGGTGCGGGTGGGGGCGAGTGCGAGGGTCGTGGCGAGCGCGTTCTTGCGGGTAGAGGTTAAGGAAATCAAGGAGATAATACGCTGAGGGATGGAAACAGAGGCGAGGGCAGAGGCGAATTTTGCGAACGAGAAAGACATGGTGGTTAAGATGAGAGCCTAGTGGGAAGATGCCGGGCCATTTATACCTCGCCAGCGTGGCTGACATTTGCAGAGAACAAACACCTCCTGAGTGGAGCGGCTTCGGTGCCGGAAGAAGCAATCAACAGCAGCAAACACCGTTTTTCTCGCTTTGACCGGGTTGCCATAAAGGGATCGCCAAGAGTGAATTTCGAAAATTCCTCACAGCGCGCCAATCCACGCCCCGAGATACTGTACAGACGTGATTATCATCACAAATATCCTGCTACAATGGCGTCTGACCCAGATTTGGACGCTGTTGGAACGCTGTGGCACCTTCGGTTTCACGCAGGATTCCCTCCGCTTATAAATCAATCGCTCCGCCTTTGCCTGCTGCGCGTCGTGTCAGCGCTTCGTCCACGCCGTCCGCGTACCGACGACGACGACGGCGAGATGGACGTCGCACAAGACATTGACCTGCCAGTGGGGCGCATTCAGCTCCTTGAGCGCGCCAAGGCCGTCGCGATCCCGGCGGAAGAGCGCAGACGACACGCAGAGCTCACTCGGAATCTGCTCGTGTCGATAAACACCGAGTTTCGGCGGGTGCATGGGGTACCGTCGGCGATGGAGCGTGAGGTGCGCGACGTCGAGATGGCGCCGGCGTGAACTTTATTTAAAACACTCATCTCCATCTTGTACTGCTTACCTCCTGCTATCCATCCTTTTGTCAAGTCAATAGTAAAAGCGCCGCCAGTCTAATATGGCTTGGCGGTAATATACATGTTTTTCATCCAAGTGTTGCATTCTTCAGGAATATTACAGGTACGTCTACCTATAACAAGCGGAAGAAAAACTTGGTACGAAGGAGAGAGATGGAGTGAGAGAGATAGAGAAAAAGATGAAGAAAAAGATACGAGAGATAGGTAAAGAAAGATAGAAAAAAGAGATAGGTAGAGAGAGAGAGAGAAAAGATATAAGCAAAAATCAAGCTCGGGTCGATGCAGCGGCGCACATAGTGTCCGTGCGGGTATATCACTAGGAGGTAAAAGAGAGGTGGGACTCGTATACCCTCTCTGCTCCCTGCCTTTCGTCGTCTTCTTCCTTGTCCCATCGTTCGAATACGTTCTTCCTTCTAAGCGGTTTCTTCTTCTTCTTGCTCCCTAAGCTGCAGCTTGTATCCGTCTCCAAATCTCGTTCTACACCGTACACACCCGCCTTCGGCGTTCCTGCTGCCCGAGACCCGTCTTGGTGCTGCTCGCTTGGCGCGCGATCCGATCCGCCGTCCTGCTCTTTAGGAATGCGATCATCTCCTTGACTGCAACGTGCTGCTGTCCGGTGTCCGTCTTGATGCTGCTCGCTTGGCGCGCGATCCGTTCCGCCGTTCTCGTCTTTAGGAAAGCGATCGTCTCCTTGATTGGGCGGAGCTGAGGAGAGGTAGTCGGGCAAGGCGAGGCCGGGCAAGGCGAAGGCGGGCAAGGCGAGGGCGGGCAAGGCGAGGACGGGCAAGGCGAACAGTACGGAGGCGGCGGCGGGTCTGGAATGTCCTCGACCTCGCGGCGAGATGGATTCCCTCGAAGCATCCAAGCGACGGTGCCAGCAAGCCAAAGCATAGGAAGCACGACGAGCACCAAGAACAAGTTTCCAGAGATCGCGGACCCATTTCTACGAGCGGCCGGCGCGAGAGATTGAGTGGCTGGGGCGGCGACATCCAGAATTTGCGGTGCGAGGACTACGTCGGCATCGGTTGGCTGCAGGGCGGTGAAAGAGGGGAGCGGGGCGGGGTTGGAGATAGATGATGGAGGTGCCTTGCAGATGGCTTCGTCGCGGCGTTCAAGGAGTTCTGGGATGGTTGCAGACGCGGCAGGGATATCGACAGAGGATTGAGCGAGGGCGTTCGCGACATAGCGATTGCGCCTTTGGAAAGCCAGAATCCCCAGCAGCAGCAACACAAACCAGGCAAAGTCGCCTCGAGGACCGGTGCGCTCGCCGTTGTCGTCGTCTTCGTCCACGCCGTTGGGAGGAGGCGGAGGGTCTTCTGGCGCTGGGGCCGCGGCCGTGACGAGGTCGTCGTCTTGATCGTTCGCATCGGCGACGCCGCCATCTTCCTGTGGGTTGCCGTCGCCGTCGCCACCGTTCGCGTCGGGAGTGTCTTCGTTTTTATCGTTTGACGCATTGGCGTCGTCTTGAGCGGGAGCCGGGGGTGGAGGCGGAGGAGGAGGAGGCTGAGGAGTTGCTGGTCTTTTCAGTCGACCGCCAAAGCGAGGAGATCGAGACCAGCCAGAGGCGAGCGCGATACCGACAAGCAGGAGGACCAATAAGCAACTCGCTCGGAAGTCGGGGCACTTTTGAGCGATTTGGTTCGAGTCGGCGTCACGATCCCGGAGGTGCGGGTGGGGGCGAGTGCGAGGGTCGTGGCGAGCGCGTTCTTGCGGATAGAGGCGAAGGAGATGAGGGAGGTAACACGCGAGGGAATGGAGACAGAGGCGAGGGCAGAGGCGAATTTTGCGAATAAAAAAGACATGGTGGTTAAGATGAGAGCCTAGTGGGGAGGTGCCGGGCCATTTATATCTCGTCAGCGTGGCTGACATTTGCAGAGAACAAACACCTCCTGAGTGGAGCGGCTTCGGTGCCGGAAGAAGTAATCAACAGCGGCAAACACCGTTTTTCTCGCTTTGACCGCGTTGCCATACAGGGATCGCCAAGGGTGGAATTCGAAAATTTCCACCCAACACGTCAATCCACCCCGAGATATTATACAGACGTGATTAGTGTTAGAACCATCTTGCTACAATTGCGTCTGACCTTGATTTGGACGCTGTTGGACGCTGTGCCCCTCAGTTCTTTCTCTTCGGTTTCACGCAGCCAACTCAACTTTCGCCGCGGTTCACTAGTCCGGCGCCAAGTTACTCCTCCCTTCTCTGCGAAATCGGTGTCTGGATCGCTGGCTTTGCACGTTGTTGCCACGGATTCTTTTGGGCAGCTCTCCAGACACGTATATTTGCCGCTGCCGGTCAGCGTCGCGCGGAAATAAGATAGAATAAAAATACTCGATACAAAAGTTGATAAGATAAATACATTAGAGTTCGTGGGGACATGATTCCTTCAGACACCGTCAGTTAGTCGAACAAAACTTAGAGTCGAAAACCGTACCGAGTCGACGTTAATCTCCTACTATTGCACTGGCTCCGTCTCCTCCTCATTCACCCGCAGCACTTTGACCCACTCGCGGTAGTTGAAGTTGCCTTGACGGTCCGTGAACGGGCCCTTGAGCAGCTTGTCGATCTATGGGTGCGTTAGGGTCTTGCACCTACTCTTCCGCATAGGAATTCGGGGACGTAAGTGCGCACCTCCCGTTCCCCCATGCGTTCCCCCACGTCCCCAAGCCACCTTCGCATCTCCTCCACCTTCACCACCCCCGCGTCCGCCTCGTCGAAGCTCTCAAACGCCTCCAGCAGCTCCGCTTCCGTGTCGAACTCGAACAGCCGCTCGCTCATCATGGTGAGGAACATCGTAAAGTTCACACCACGGTCCTAGACGGCAAAGAGTGATTGCGAATCAAAGTTCCGGATAAATAGTAGTGCGATCCAAAGTCACAAGCAACGAGCAGGAAGAATGAGCGTAATGTCAGCACTGAGAACAACCTCTTGAAGATCGTGCACGGACCTTATCGCTAGCTTTCGTTGGCGATGTAGGTGCGGAGGCCGATCCCGGTCGCGCAGAAAGGAGTTGGTTGAGCGTCGTGGCGGAGGGCGTTATGCCTACGTAGACGTCTCAGATGATTGCGGAAGGAACAGGAAGCTCAGGGACAGCCAGCGCACTTACCCAGACTCGCAAAAATCTCCCTCAAGTCGTTCTCGCCTACCCACCCGTCCTTGTCGTGGTCGATCAGTTGAAACGCCTCTTTGAACTGCTGTATCTGCGGCGCCTGGAAGAGAGAGAAGACGCCCGACGGCTCGCGCCGCGCGCGTGACTTTTGCGCTTTCGTGAGGGTGGAGGAGGGCGAGAGGTACGCGGGGTATTTGGAGGACATTGCGAGGAGTTCGAAGGAAGGCGCGCACGTGAGAGGAAGGCGACGCGTCGCCATCATAAATTCAAGTTTAAAGGTACAAACGGCACGACTAAGATACAATCGACGGCTTAGAACCGCCCTACGTCGTCCTCCGCGAATACAACCGCCACAGATACCACAGCACCAAACCACGGGGCAACCACCCCAATATTTTGAACGTTGTCGCGTTTCCGCCAACCGTCATGTATCGCGGTGGATTCTTCTGCAGCGCGCGTCGTACGACCTCGCGTGCAAACTTCTCTGCGGGGATCGAGCTGGGGCCCTGGCTCCCGTTCATGCGCTGAATGATATTCGGAAGGAATTCCGTGAAGAGCGAGCCTTCTCGGAGGCTGATAATAAAAATGATATGTAAGGGCCCGAAACATCGAAGCGACAATACGAACCTGAACCGTGCAGCCTGGTTGTTCGCAATATTTGAGCGCACCGCGCCGGGCGCGATGTACATCACTTTGATATTGAATGGCTTGAGCTCCATGTGAAGAATGTCGCTCATGGAGCGCACCGCGGCCTTGGTCGCGGAGTAGAGTCCGTTCCACGGTACGGCGCTGCGCAGCGAAATTTCAGTCGGCTCAGACATGAAGTCTAAGTGACGCACATGTCGGCGACGACGGAGCCAATATTGATAATAAGCCCGCTGCGACGTGCCGCCATGTGCGGGAACGCGGCTTGGGCCACGCGCAGCGCACCGTAGGTGTTTGCGTCAAACGTTGCTTTGACGTTGTCGAGCGGCTGCTCACTATCGCACCCTCAATTTGAATAGAACCAGTACCGTTTCCGAGTACTCACATCAGTGGACCTATATTTCAGATGAGAGTATTCCCGACGCAGAGGGCGGCACATACCTACGCCCAGGAAGCCCGCTATGTAAGAAGAGTAATAAATGACAGACCTGATCCGACGCGAACATGAACCTCACGCACCATTGTTCACTACGATATCGATTCGGCCGGCCTCAGCGACAATAAGGGCGACGACGCGGTGCACGTCTTCGTCAACCGTCACGTCGAGGGTCTGCAGCGAGATGAGCGGGTGCGCGGCGAGGCCCGACATCGTCTCAAGCCGTCGTGCTGTTGCGAAAACTCGGCATCCCTCCGCGGCGAAGCGCTCACATCTGCGTTGGCTCGGTTAGAACCTGGTGAAAGTCAGAGATAGATGGGTCTTGCAGAGCGTAACCTATGCCGCCTGAGGTGCAGCCTGTCACAAGTACGACGGGTCCGACTCCCGACATGGTGGTGAGAATCACAGAATTTACAGCTGATTTATTTTCCCGGTCGGGTGTGGACCGGATAAAGTCCCCATTCCCTGTCTTTCGGGTGCAGATATTTCACGGACAAGGAAACAAGGAAACAAAAGGTAAAATGAGAGATTGCTTTGCTGAGGAGGTCCGGCAACTCGGCACTTTATTTTAGCTTCCACCGCTTTCACCTCCTTAGCATTGTCATCTCCTTCCATCTCCCCACACTACTCTCACACTCTCTTCACAAACACCTTGCTATTCTACTTCTAATATTTCCTTCATGGTCTGGACTTCAACAGGCCCTCTTGTGCAGTTAGCATTGTCTTTGTTCATCGCCTCGGTTCAAGCTGCGACGATATGCAACGGCCACAGTGAGGTAGGTTCACGAAGAAGAAATACTCTACGTTTGAGGCTTATGGCGCCTTAGCTCTGCGACAAGAGCTATGGAAATGTTTCCTTTGTCGGGACACACGACTCCTATGCTGTTGGCACAGGTCGTGCGTGAAATACAATCTTGTCTTCTTGATACTGCTGATGATTCATCGCTTCTAGTCGCTGCGAACCAGGACTACGATGGTGCGGACCCCGCGGGCCCTGCTCATAATCATCACAGTGGCAATAAACACTAAACTACTTCCCTAGTCACACAGCAACTGACGGACGGCGTTCGGATGCTCCAAATGCAAGCCCATAACCAGAGCGGAGTGATACAGCTCTGCCACACTAGCTGCGTGAGCCGCTCTCAGCCGTTAACCTGTTATGAGCCGTACCTTGACATCCGAACGTAGGCATTGCTGAACGGCGGAACACTCCAGGACTACCTAACAAAAGGTGCGCCCCGCCTCCTTATATTGTTCTCTTGTACTTGAACTAGACTTAGTCAAAACCTGGATGGATGCCAACACTAATGATGGTCTGTACCTCGTCGATTCAAATCTAAATATGCTGACTTATATTTTCAGTGGTCACCCTTCTTATTGTGAACATTGATGACCTGCCGCCGACTGATTACGCCCCTGTCTTCGTGAATGTTGGCCTGGACAAGATTTCCTACGCCCCGACCACCTCGCCGTTAACCAATGTCGCATGGCCCACATTAGGTTCGATGATCGACGCGGGCACTCGCCTGGTGACATTCCTTGACAATGCCGCTGACCTGACTGCGGTGCCATACCTGCTTGACGGTACGTATCTTTGTCTGCGCGCTGCCTGTCACGTCTCGATCTCTGGGTGAGATTGTGATATTAATTCGGTTTTATACAGAATTCACGAACGTTTGGGAGACGCCGTTCGATGTCACCGACCCGGCTTTTGACTGCAGCGTCAACCGCACGAAGGGCGACTCTTCTACGCAGATGTACTTGATCAATCACTTCCTTGACACCATCCTATTTGGCAGCCCTGTTCCCGACGTCGCTGCAGCCAACGTTACAAACGCGGTCTCCGGCGACGGGTCACTTGGCGCGCAAGTTAATACATGTGTAGCTGCTTATGGCCGGGCCCCCAACTATCTACTTGTCGACGTAAGTATCTTACTTTCTCTGATCATAACGCTAAATACTCTTCACAAGTTTTATGAATACGGCAATGGATCCGTGTTCCAGGTCGCTGCGACCATAAACGGTGTAACCTTCTCCCCCACTCCGATTGCACCTGTCCCTACAACATCCTCAACTGGAACTTCTGGAAGTAGCGGAAGTAGTGGAGGCACCAACAGCAACGATGGGTCTCTCATGTCTCCATCACAGTACATCGGATTTTTGTTTGTTGCATTAAGTGTATCGTTCGGCGCGATGAGCGTCGTATAGCTGCTTTCTCCATCCCATCTACCACATCTACCAGTAACCGCACGGACTACTTGCATTTATCTATTCTAGTATCACCAAATCACAACTGGCATTGGCACTCATGACTGGATCTAAAATAAAAGTTGCATCTTTATCACCCCTTGCGTTCTAAGCGCCATTTATACACTCGCGGCTTGTAAGTTTTCGCGTCGACGACCTTGCGTGCCGGTGCTCGGCGCTTGCCCCGCCGCGCGTCAATCTCATCTTCGTCCTCCTCGTCCTCGTCACCGCCCTCGACCGCTTCAACACCAGAGATTTTCTTCCGCGCGCCCTTGCCCATCATCTGCCGCTGCATCTCGAACTCGCGTTCCGCGTAACGCAGCTGCGTGTCGCGGAATAATCGCGCAGAAAGTTCTTTCAGCAGCCGCTTGCGATTCAACCTCGACAGCTCGCGGCGCTCCTCAGAGAGGACCTCCGCCACGACCTGTGCATCTCCCGAAGGTGCGGCATCGCGGCGACGCGATTTTTCGGTGCCGACCTTCCAACCGAGGTCCATCGGTTCGTTGTCGGCCGCGGCGGACGAGGATTTTTCCATGGGGACATCGAGGACCGTCCGGCTACTACTTGCATATTGGTGGGCTATTCGCAAAGTGAATACAAGCAAAGAAAACCCGAAGCCCACATACCTTCTTCCTCATTTTCAACAAATACAACGTGTTTCGGCGCACGACCCTTGCCCTTGCGCTTGGGAATAATACCGGCCTCCTGGAGGGTTTGTATTTCGTCGGGGTCGAGCTCATTGACGTCCTCGTCATTTTCCGGCGCCACGGGCTTCATTAAATCGGCCACAGCCATTAGTTGCGCTTTTATTTTGTCGATTTTCTAGCACGTCGGATCGAAAAGGCGCAGCAACTGTGGTACAAAACGTACCTTAAGACCAGCAGCCCGCATGGTGCGCACATAATTTTCGTCTTGCGTCTTGAGCACTTTCACTATGTCTTGTGGTAGCGCGACGTTTCCTCGGTCTGCGACGTGCACGCCGCCCTTCAAGACAATTTAAACATCTACTTTCGACGCCACATTTTGCGACAGACCTTGCTGGTCTGCTTCGACATAGAGAAGTAAAACTCATCCTTGTTCCTTTCCGCGACTTTTTGCTTCAATCGCGTCAATCTGTCTTGTTTGGAATGGTAGTCTTGCGCGCGCTTGACATAGTCCTTGTGTTTCTCAAGTATCCCAAGCCTTGCACGGTTGGCGAGCTGGGAACGCTCCTTGTGGTTGCGCCGGTGAATCGAGTTCCTCAGCGGCATGGTAGCTCGAAAAATTAAAATAAGGATGTGATGTGACGTGTGATTGATGGTCACAATCCTCCTCAATCTTCCGCTCACTTTTGACCCCAAAACCGCACTCCCAAGTCGGAAGAGATACGCGACGGAAGTAAAAACGGAGGTAAACCCGGCGGAAGGAAGCTATGAGCTTTCAACACTTTCGGCTCTCTGAGACCGTTGTCCCGTTACAACAACATCTGCAGACTGCGACCCCAGTCGCTTCAGCCAGCAGCGTACAGCAGTTCCAGGCTGTTAATGCCAACAGCACTTTCCCTACGAATCATATCCCGGTTGGACCGGCGGCGTCGACAAAGGCGCCGTATGGCTCAGGCGACACAGACGATGGATATACCCTTGTTTTCCCCAATCTCGAGGCTTTCCAGGAATGGCGCGACAAGGAGGAAGAAACTCAGATGGTAGAATTCGTAAAGGTGCTTAGATGTGTCGCGAGCCCACCTTCAGTCATTCATCTCCGCTCAGGGAGATACCCATGGAAGTAAAGCTGTACCCCCTCGCTTCAAAGACCATACCAAACTCGTATGTGCACGACATTCACGGAGCGGGCGGAAGAAATATGTCAAGAAACATCCGGAGAGGGTGCGAAAAGTGCCCAGTCGAAAAGTGGGTTAAAGTGTTTATTACCGAAAACGATTACCGACATCTGGTCAGCTTGAAGGGGATGGTTGCGGGGCATCAATTAGCTTCAAGACTTATTACGATACCGACGAAGTCCGGGCTTGCTGTAAGTGATATTTTGGACCGATTCTGGACCAAAAGTGTGCCGACATACGACTGGCGTTCCAGATATCTCGCAACATTCGCACGAAATCGGAATTGCCAATTTCCCCTTTACACGACGAGGACGAAAGAGTGCTGTTGAACAAAACAAACAAAAATCTCGCAAGCAAGCAAAAGTGACGCACCCCTCGTCAGCCAGTTCCAGCCAAAATGCCGCCGCCACCCCACAAAACAAGGAACAATTTACCAATGCGATATCTATGCTGGCGCCGCTCCCACCTCCATACCCGCCTGTTAACCCAGGCCAACCTCCAGGATCCTACTTCACGCAACCGGCCACAGCTGCTCCTCCAGCCGTAATCGACCCGGCTTCACTTTCACACGACCGGTGGGAAAATATGGCTACTCTGTTTGAATCCGTGCGCAGCCATGCCCGGACATTCGAATACCCCAGCGCGAGCGTTGCTGCGCTAGAGACGGTGCTTATACGGTTATATTTGGAGAGTCCGTTATCGAGGACGACGGTACCGAACCACGACCCGAACATCCAGCCGAATCTTGGGGAGAGCAGTTCTTCGAGCGGCCAGGGGTCGTCTGGGGACGATGGATGATGGATGAGTGTTACTTGTGTTACCAGTATGCAACTAAGAGGACTTGTAAATTACTTCGTTATTCGGGGCTTTTGTAATGATTTAGACTCTGCTTCGATGACATCACCCAGCTGTCAACGCTTAAGCGATCTTGTCCTCCGCCACTCATCCCGGCCACCGCAGAAGCAATAGTCCCCTTATTCCATGGCGGCCATGTCCTTTGCAAAGGCATTCAACCGCGAGAAACCCCATGTTGGTGCTCATCCGATTATCGCATCGAATCTAAAGCGTTCTATCATAGTCCTCGATTACAGATTGGGTCGACATCCTCACTGCAGATTCCGTGGCAGATGAGGCTTACGACGGGTCAGTCTATTGAAGTCTGGTCTGCACTAATCCGTTCAACCCCTTTGCCAGAATCCCCGAGCTCGTAGACTCGATAAATCTGCAAGCAGCAGGGTGACTCGCATCCTTATCCTCCTTCATTGCCGAATCCTCAACGCTCGCCTAGTCCAACAGAGGCGTCGCGGGCGATTCGGAAGAAGCTCAAACATGGGCGGCCTCACCAGCAATATCGTGCTGTCGTCGTCAGTCCAGTCGTACTCCATCCCGGGCATCACCGACCTTTTGTTTCGATAGATCCTCAAAGCACTCGTGGAAAATTGTGGTCACAAATTTCAAAGTCGGTGCTCAACCAGCTCTAGTGCTAGCATATACTCAGACCGGATTCAGCGACGTTTGCCGATGGCCAACTCGTTGAGACCATAAAACATCTGGCCAACGACCAGATGACGGACAAGAAGGTCAAGAAGAAGTTGCTACTTGTCTTGGCTTCCTGGCAAGACCAATCTAAATCTGAACCCTCCATGGCGAATCTTGCGGGGCTCTACAAACAAGTTCGACATGACCGAGAAGAGCGAACCCAGAATTTGCAGGCGATGGCTCTTCCAGACGTCGAGGCCATAGAGCGTGAGGCCCGGAGGAAGGCCAAGCAAGAGCGAGAACAAGCTAAGGAAAGGCAACGTTTGGAGGAGGCGGAGAGGCGGCGCAAAGAAAAGGAACGGAAGAGCAGACCGAAACGCGCTCCTTTTGATTTTGAAAAGGTGGCTGGACGAATTCTCCCGCTTCTACTTTCTGTGTATCGAAACCCGTTTCTAGGAAAAGCCTCTCGTCTTGGGGAGCATTGTCGAAGCGTCGCAGGCGTCTAGTAACCTGGTGAACGCAATAACGGTACGCGCTATGCTTCAGATATGTTGTATGTTTCACGTTTACTTAAAACCTATTTCCGAAGCTTGTCAACCAGGAGAAGGAAAGCCTTCTGTCAAATGAACGCGTCCAAGAATGCCTCGTCCATGCTAAACAGGCCCGCAAACCTGTGGTCCGATATATTCAAGTGCGCAAATTCGTACCTATAACTTTAGCAACGTCCTTGACGTGAACAGTTGGTGGAAAATGAAGAGCTCATCGGCACCCTCATCGAAGCCAACGACCGCATCATAAACGCTTTAGAAATGTACGACAAGCTCTCGCACCATCAGAGGCGGCCGACGCTGTAACGACCGGGCTTGCCGGAGTCCACCTCAAGGGGTCGGAGTCGGTTACTGAGGTCAACAAGCTGCAGGAGAAACAGCGAGCAGCTGTTGCTCGGGCCAAACAAAACTCCTTCAGAGGGAAGGCGCCTGCAGACGACGACGAAAACTTGCATCCTGATCTGCAGGATCTCAGTTTTGGCGGACTGGGGTCATCGTCACAGAATCTTCCCGAGCCTCTTCGACCGTCCGCGCTCTCGGATGACGGAGACGAGTCGAATGAGGCTTATGCACGCGGATCGCTTTCAGATTTCAGTGACTATGATTCCTCTGACCAAGAGACGCACGGCGGAGCGGGTCCTTCGAAAACGCGAGATTATGTGACTGTATCCGACGATGAGGCGACTGGGTACCGTGGCACCAAAGTTGGGAGCCCTGTTTCCAAGGGAGCTTTGGTGGAAGTTGATGACCCGTTCGCTGACCCTTTCGCCGACTAAACTTCAACTTCCTTATATGTTCCCATTGACTAGTCTTTTTGATAATTTGGGACCTTCATTTACTGACGGTATATTTATTGTAAAGCTACAGGAATGATTATGGATCTATGGACGTTCCAGACCTCATTGCCATTGTATGATTGCTCTCTCGTTCCCGCCGATCCAGAATGGTAGAAGCGTTTTTGGCAATGTGATTCCAACAAGCTCACCAAGGTCGTCAAACTTGGCACCATTTTCTAAGAGTGCTATTATGAGCCGTGGAATAGCAGCAGCGGTCCCATTCAAGGTATGCGCAAACGTGGTTGTCGTAGTTGGTGCTGAGGAGTTGTTTTTGTATCGAATGTGCAGACGGCGGGATTGATAATCCGTGCAGTTAGAAAGGGATGAGACCTCGCCCCAACTGCCACGCCCGGGCATCCATGCCTCCATGTCATACTTCCGGTAAGCACTGGCTCCCAGCTCTTCTGTCGGCATGTCCAAAACCCTGCAAGTTAAGCTTCAGTGCGAGTGGTCCACTGGGCACAAAACGACGGAGTACCGGAAAGAAAGTCCTAGACCATTCAATATAGTCGTTTGTAGAGATCTCATCGCTTCCATCATCTTCTCGCTTTCTTCCTGCGTCGTGACAGCAAACAGCTCCACTTTAGTAAACTGGTGCACACGATACAGCCCGTGAGTGTCCCTTCCCCGTGCGCCTGCTTCCGCACGGAAGGCGCGTCCCAGCCCGACCACCTTCAGCGGTAATGTCTTGTCCGTAAATAATTTATTGGCAAACATACCGGCGAGGGGGATTTCGGATGTAGCGGATAGGATTAATTCTGGGGACTTGGTGGTGGAATGAATGTGGTAAACCTGTGAGACTGGAGGATCCGAATTATCGCGTGGTTGAAAGCCACACCGACTGGAAATTTCAGACCGGACAACGTCGGGAGTTGTGACTGGGGTAAATCCATGCTTGATAGCAATGGACAGGGCATAATTTGTAAGCGCCAGCTCAAGAAGAGCGGCTTCGTTTTGAAGATAATACCATGAAGAACCTGTTACAGCTGCTCCGCTCTCAAAATCCACAAGCTCGAATTTTCTTGCGATTGCCACATGATCGCGTTCTGGTGCTACAGGAATGGGTTCTGGACCATGGGTAGACAGCGTAACCGCGGCAGATTCAGGACCCAGAGGCGATGAGGGGTGCGTGTCATTAGGGATGGCAAGGGCCAAGGAAAGAAGATGTTCCTCGGCAACTATCAGAGCTGCTTCCAGCGGCACAATTTCTTCCTTTATTTTCAATGCTTCGGCCATCGCAGATTCCTTGGCCTCCAAGTTGTTCTCCTCTGAACTGCGGCGGATGCGCTCCCCCACGGCTGAGCGGGCGTTCCGCTTGGCATTCAGAGTGCTCGTCAGATTTTTAAACTCTGTATGTGCCCGTGCAACAGATTGGATGGCATTTGACGGGAGAGGCGCCTTCCGATTCAAGGCATTGGTAGACTTGTAGACCATGTTTTCAGACACGTTGCGGTAGTCAAGCCGAGGTGCAGGGAGTATTCTCTGCCGGCTGGGACCACCAGCTACTGGATTTGATGAAGAAAATCTGCACTGTTTGGCTGGATTCAAGGTGTTTGACGCTCTGTTCAGCGATAAGCAAGCGTCCTTACCTGAATACAGGAACGACCGGACAGCCGAAACTGAGCGTGCTGAAGACGCCATGGCAGTCCGGGACGCGAAAGTGAGAGTGGAACTTTTGTTGGAAGCTGTGGCTAAACAACGCCCAAACAACGCGTCTTTCCATGTCCCCTCAACCGCAAAATCCGCAGCAGCCAACGCGGTGGAAATCCCGTATGAACTTCCCTGGTAAGTCGCGTCTTTTGCATTTGGTCGCCTCCCAATTTCTCCAGGGTTGAAAAATACAGACCGATTGTTCTTGACGATGTTGTTGGGAACGCGGACACCATTGACCGCCTCAAAGTCATTGCACGGGACGGCAACTGCCCCCACATCATAATATCTGTTGGTTCAGTCATATCGGGTTGTTTCTTTCTCAAACGCGGTCTAGGGCATGCCCGGGATTGGCAAAACAACGAGCATACATTGTCTGGCACACCAGCTCCTAGGTGATGCATACAAAGAAGGAGTGTTGGAGTTGAATGCGTCGGACGAACGGTATTTATGCTCAGTTTTTCCCCCCGTTTTTGAATGATCCCCAGTGGCATCGACGTTGTACGGAATAAAATCAAAGCCTTCGCACAGAAAAAAGTGACGCTGCCTAAAGGCCGACACAAGATCGTGATTCTCGACGAAGCCGATAGGTAATGTCTGATTTTAGGCCTTCTTTCCATTTTCCTGAACTCTTCGAGCATGACACCAGGTGCCCAGCAGGCGCTAAGACGCACGATGGAAATATTTTCAAACACCACTCGATTTTGCCTGGCGTGCAACATGAGCAATAAAATTATTGAACCCATACAAAGTCGATGCGCAATTTTACGGTACGCCAAATTACGGGATCAAGAGATTCTGAAGCGTCTGCTTGAAATTTGCGAAATGGAGAAGGTATGCCAAAGATTCCTTGAAACGAACGAACTCGACCTTGTCTAACAGGTGGAATACAACGATGACGGCCTTACTGCTCTTATATTCACCTCTGAGGGGGACATGCGGCAAGCAATCAACAACCTCCAGTCAACGCATTCTGGTTTCGGGTTCGTTTCTGGGGACAATGTTTTCAAAGTCTGCGATCAACCTCATCCCATCATCGTGCAAGCCGTTATTCGAGCCTGCATAAAAGGAGACATTAACACTGCGATGGAGAAGCTGAATGAACTTTGGGAACAGGGCTACAGTGCTGTTGACATTGTGGTGACAATATTCCGAGTTGTGAAGACCTTTGACGAGTGCGTGGTTTTCCTGGATTTTTTCCATCCGTTCCAAAGTCCTGTGATTAGAATGCCCGAATATACGAAACTGGAGTACATCAAAGTAGCTATCACGTTGGCTCGTTATGCCTCCACTCACCTCGTTTACAGGAAATTGGCTTCACACATATGCGAATCTTGGAAGGCGTTGGCACACTGCTCCAACTTGCCGGACTGGTGGCCCGCCTTTGTAAAATGGTCCATTTTTTCTCATGTCTTCGTGACCATTACTCAAAAATTGTACAGAATTTAAAGCCAGAGCTCTTCAATATATAGAACGCTTTGACTGTACAATTGTATATTTGACGGCTGATCCAAGGCTGATCTGTACACTTTGAGCCTGTGGCAGTGTAAAGGAATCGTGTTCGCTGAATCACCCACATGAGTAATCGCAAAATTTCAAGCTTTTTGCTTTCACACTTACCTTTGCCATGTCTTCCTCGGAAACGCCTGTCTCGCGACGATTGCAGTCGGTCAAGCATATTATCATCGTCTTGTCCGGGAAAGGCGGGGTCGGGAAATCGTCTGTGTCCACGCAGTTGGCTCTAAATCTCTACCAATCATCTCCCACTGCCCGAGTTGGCATCCTGGACGTTGATCTCACTGGCCCATCAATTCCTCGGATGCTGGGACTGGACGGCCACGGTGTACATCAAAGTAGCGATGGCTGGGTCCCGGTCTATGCCGATGGAACAGACGCACGCCTTGCATGTATGAGCGTCGGGTTCCTTCTGAAGAAAAAGGGGGACTCGGTGGTCTGGAGAGGCCCCAAGAAAAACGGGATGATCAGGCAATTTCTCAGCGACGTTCGATGGGGAGATTTGGATTACTTGGTCATCGACACTCCTCCGGGTAATTCTACCACTACACCTTATTCAACTTAATTAAACTTGTGCTTTGATAGGGACGTCCGACGAGCATTTGTCGCTTCTAGAGCATATGGCTCCGGTTCATTCGCGCCTTTCCTCGGTCATCGTCACTACTCCACAAGCAGTAGCTCTTATGGATGCAATGAAATGCCTTTCATTCACCCGAGCCGTAAATCTACCAGTCCTCGGACTGATCGAGAACATGAGTGGATATGTGTGTCCGTGTTGCGGAGAAGTTAGCAATGTGTTCTCCACCGGCGGAGGTGAGGAGATGGCGCGGCGAGAAGGGTTGAAGTTCCTCGGCAGTTTGCCCGTGGACACTGAACTCGTCAGTCTACTAGACGCGAGTGAGGTGAACCAAGGCTCCGAGAACCCAGTCGACGCCAACGCTACCGAGAAGACCGCAGATTCATTCGTTTTGCTGGATCGATACTCGAAGACGTCCTCGGCGAAGCTCTTCGAAAACATTTTGGAAGGCGTTGTAGCGTCGCTTGCAGAGGCGCCGGCAAGCAACTGAATTATGGGTCCAGCGGCCCAGCCTCGAGGTTCAAGAGCTCAAAGTCGCACAGTTGCTCTCCGTGTTACGGCCATCAAAATATTGCCTCGAGGCGGTCACATGATGTTCAACGTTCTGACATGCCAAATCCAACTAGCATCACTTCTTCGCTCGTTCCACCAGTGCGCTGTGTACAGGCCGCCCTCCCTCCTCTATGGTGCTTTCTTAGTACCCCAGGACATCAGTTTTCTCATTTCTTGCTCTGTAAATCTTCCGTGTACACCTCTGTTCTTTCTGCACAATATACGCCTGGCCGCCTGTGGCGAGGCTTTTGGCACGACTCGGTATTCGACCTCAGGAACTTTGACACGCGATGCACACGCGTAAACTTGGTGAGCGAAGCTCAAACTCTTATAGTCCAAATTCTCATCTGAAATACGTACTTCCAACCCTATAGACCAGTCCGCCACGGTCTTCGAAATGGATGACCCCCCTTATACCGCCGCAGAGGACGACCCATTCCACATCCAACCTCTTCTGCTTCAGCCGCGCCGCCGGCGCTCAAGTATGCTGAACAAGTGGATCAGGGACCAGCAGCAGGTCCCGACGGAACAGATCCTGGCTGATGTTGTGGATGACGAGGGGCCATCGCTTGGGACGCGGTCCAACCCATATCTAGCCTACCCAGAACTAGGGTCCCCTGCATTTCATGAAAGCGTCGTGTCTGTGAATAGCTACGACATGGTGGAGGACGACGATTTGCCGCTCGAGAATGAGGTTGGTGAACACCCCTCCAATATCCTCTTTATCGTCTCATATTTGCGGAAGATGCCAGTAACGCCATTAACGACCCCCTCTCGACGGGGATCTGCACGGTTGCAGCCCCCTTCGTCATTCCACGGTTTTCATTTACCATTCCGCTCGAGTTCGCCAGCGGGCTCGCTGGGGGCTTCGTCGGGAACAACACCACGTACTCCGACTTTCGGGCGTTTCTTCCCGCGCGCACCGCGTAGCAGCACGGGCTCATCCCATGGCCAACACACGCGCTCATCCAGTTTGTCCACTCTTAATGTTCTGGAGGAGAACAACTCCTTCCCCTCGTCTCCTGCCCAAAAATCTAAGTGGCGACCAAGTGTGCTTGGACACTTCGGAATGTCTACTTCTCAGCCTTCTGTCGTTCCCTCCGAGACGCTGCATACACGCTCCCGTCCTAGCATATCGTCCAACCATACTTACGCGACGACGTTGACCACGACGGATAGTGATGTGCCTATCACTCCGCCTCGAAGTTTAGCGCCCGAATCTGTTCGAACTCGGAGTCGATCGTACCATAGCTTGCTCAAACTGGCCGACAACCCCTCGTCGTTTTCTATTGGGTCTGGGCCTTCTTATCTCGATGAGCTCAGTGAATTTTCTCGCGTTCCGCCGGGGCCAAGTCGTGCGACATCCACAATGTCTTGTGATGGCTATATAGGTATGCCGCCCCGAGTTCCCCTCGGTCCAAAGCCTGGGCCACGACTTGCTACCTCCAACATGAATTCGCAAAACATTGGGAATCGGGCGAAACAGGACAACAAACCCGAAGTTGCCTATGCTTCCCCCGAGTGCAAGACTCGAACACTTCCTCGCGTCTCATTCGCGGCTCTTGGTCCTCGGAAACGGAAGAAAAGGCTGGTCATCAGCGGCATAGGAGCCGGAGATACTCGCAAATTTGAGGCCGCTAAGCGGTGGTGCGAGGTATGAGCCAAGTCTTCTTTTGGGCGAGTATGCTCTAATGCGTATATTTAGAGCTTCGGCGAAGTGAGCCAAATTACGAGGATGCCTAACGACGACTTGCATGTCCACTTTCGAAACGCAGACGTAGCTGACACGGTACGAGCTCTTCGATGGGAAATCCCACAAGTTCTGACAGGAGACGCAGGTTTGTCGACTTCGCGCCAAGGTGTACATTCGTGGTGTCGGGAGCGTCCAACTCTCCTGGTACGTTGCTAATGGCACAGAAAACAGACAATAATTACTCCATTTGTACGGTCCTTTTCATCTTCCAAACCAACCTTCATTGACTCGAATATTCTAGCTTGCCTGATATATTCTATTTGCTTTCAAATTGCACATAATTCTTGGAATACGACCATTATGCACATCTTCTCAAGAATCATGACATTATGCGTGGGTGTTTGATATTTTCCTGCTGATTCTGTTCTGACTTGAACTTGATTTCAGCCACCCATGCCGAACTGATATCTTTTACTCAACCCCACCTAATTTAATGAACGAGATCGAAATGTGCTGCATCAAGGACTTCATTCCTTCATCTGTCTAAACAAATATCTGTCGCATACATATCCGCATACATACCCACCTCACTCGTCGCACTTGCTATCTTTTCGGATTGTCTCCTCGTTTAATCAACTGTTGTGAGTACCACTGTGTAATAGAACTCCCATATGCATTGCTTGAAATGACTGTTCCAAGGGTGTGAGGTTTGGCATTGAAAGCAGTGCTCATCAAGCCTTTGACATATCAGTGGCGGTGTCGCCTTGACTGGCCATCACTCGGAAGCATCATGGACATGATGAATGATTTTTCAATGTCGACGTTCAAGTTGTGACCACAACCACCTTTCACAAGCATAGAATGGCGGGTTCCATTCGGACCGAGCATTTTCGCGGCGGCCCCATCCCACTTGTCATCGTCCAAGGCTTCCTTGGCACCAGTGGAACGTGGCTGTGGGGAAATTTCGAACATTATTTAAACCTCCATACAGAGTCTCCGAGGCGAACAATATTCGTCAGGTTCGTACATTTTATCCTTGCTAATGGCATACAATTTCATTTCTATCCAATAGTGTTGGCCCCGTCAGTCATTACATGATCGTGCTTGTGAGTTATATTATGCTCTGGTGGGTGGTAGAGGTGCGGATTACTTTGTATTGCAGGCAGCGACTGATAGTACCAATTAGTGGACTATGGTTTGGAGCACTCCAACGCCCACAACCACGCGAGGTTCGGCCGACAAATTATGCAAGGACAATTTCCCGAATGGTCACCAACCCGGCCCTTGCATTTCCTTGCCCATTCAATAGTATTTACGGTTTCTATCGAGTACGGGGAAGGTTTTCACAGTTTTGCAGGGCGGGCCTACAGTAATTAAGCTCCAGTCCCTTATTAAACAAGGCATTTTGGTCCCAGCGCCAACACCAAGATGATCCTTTCCATTAATGCAAGTAGGTTGAACACCCCCTTGGTCTTAAAGTTCGCGTTTTCATAGCTTTCGCAGTCTCTGCTCCCTTTCGAGGTACGCAGTTGGTTTATTTGCTAGGGGAGCGTGCAGATGCTGCGCCGGCCGTCAGACCGCTCTCCGTTGGCTCAGTCTTGGGGAAATGCGTCCATATTCTCTCTTACGTGTCGCCTTTCCTTCCTGAAGTGGTCGACTTTCATGGAGACTGCCGTTCTCTAACGTACCGGGATATCTCATTTTTCTCTCTGCTGAAACAGCTCTGGAAAAGCGACTGGGCGGAGAGCAGAGATGCTACGCCGTTTGATGTTACTTTCCAGGCGGCAGACGAGCGTGAAGCTGACGGCGAAGGGGTCAATGATCCAGAAACCTTTTACCAGAGCCATGTCGCCGTTATGGTACAGACTGATTGTCTTCACCTCATAACACTGAATCACAAATTTTCCAGACTCGACGACATTCGAAAAACTCGAAAGCCCATATGCCAACATTGAACCACATTACCTCCCCTACGATGTACATTTTCGCTCGTTTGCTGGGCAAATTTGACTACTCCATCATTCGACCCTCTCCTTCATTTCTTCATCAACTAGACGATTCTGTTTGTGCCGCTGAATCAGAATCGAGTATGGGTGACGAATACTGGGCTAATGATGGTGTTGTACCGATCTTCTCTCAATGGCATCCACTCCCTTGCTGGTAATTTATTTCTGCACATTCCATGCAGCGATTAAGTACCTTTTTTCCAGTCACGATCACTGCAGACATCTGGAGCCCACCTATCAGCAAGACAAAGACCGATTTGCTATACCCAAACCAGGAATCTGGTATGTGAACCAAGAAGACGACGCGCACCACATGTCGCTCGTCCCGCTGTGGACGAGCACGGATCGCCAGAAAAATGGTGGAAGAGGTTGGGCCGATGGCTATCTGCGGTGGAAGAAAACCGATAATACTGCCAAAGTGTGTATTAGCAGTCGACGAATACATGTTACATTTTGGTAAAGAGGGCGGTGTCTGGCGGACGCGTAATACAGTGTGTATACATTAACAACAACGAAGGGAAAGGGTTCGAAATAACAAACACGAGGTGGTGCGGAAGAAGAAAAGGGACTTGAAGTAAGAGGCGAAAAACAAATAAATAAAGTGCTATGTGGATGGATTGTCAATGGTGGTGCCGAGTGCTGGTGGAAGTATGGTGTCTATGGACATGATGATGCCGATCCAGGCCAGGTGTAAGAAGTGAATTGCTCCAGGACGCCGAGGCGGCTCGTGAAGTCGCAACGAAAGACAAATTACGAAAGAAGTCGACGATTTTGAACTCTAGAAAACACCGACATGTGCTCGCGCAGGGAAAACGAGAGAGCGAAAGAGAGAGAAATGAAGATCATCAACGAGCAGCGTTCCACTGGTTCCAATCCGCCGGCCCGGAATTGAACTGGGCCGGACGAGGGAGGGGCTGCATCTGTGGAACGCTGTCGCGCGGCGTGTATCCCATCTGATGCATTCCATTGCGAGGGTAACGGTTATTGGGCATGGCTCTGGCGGGGTTGCTCCGGTTATTGTTGGGAGCACTGGGGTGCTGGTCTCTACGACCGCCGGGGGGCGACGTCCATTCGAAGAACCCATGCCGTGTCCTCCGTCTTGGCAATCCCCACGAAAATGATTTGGCCCGTTCGCAGACGGGGCGGTATGAAGAGGAGGGAGTTGGCCGGGAACCCAGCCATTTTTGACGCTCGGCTGAGGCTGAGGGGGAAACGCGCGGGGCGGGATTCCCATCATAGGATGAATCGCGTTCGGGAAGGTATGGGCCGGAGGAGGAAATTGTTGCCATACCGGCGATCCGGTTTGCGGTTGGGGTGCTGAACTCGTTCCCGGGGCCGCTTGGTTCGACGCCATATACTGATCGAGGGCCTCCGGTTGATAAACAGGAATGAGCGTGCCCTGCTCGTTCTGAATGAATCCAGTAGGCTGGAGAGGGGCCTGTCCACGGGGACTCGCTGGATCTACGTTCGGTGGTCGTGGATACGCAGAATAAGATATGTATCCCTATCGAAAGGTTACTTTCTAGAGTGAAAAAGGTAAACGTGAAAGCTTACCCCATACATTCCTACAGGCGGCCAAGGGCGTGGGCCCAACCCAGGTTCACCAGCGTCCGATCCCATAGGGCTCGGATAAGCTTGGGGATGCGGATGCGGTCCTTGCATCGGATACCCGGGAAAGCCAGGGTAGTACGGCGCGCCGTAAGGTTGGGGATACATCTGAGGCCAAGCCGGAGGATAATATCCACCATTGGGGATGGGATAGGGGGCGCCCGGGGCAGCAGCCAAAGAGTTGGGGGAAGGAAGCGGGGGAGTCATCGCGACGGACGTGGGTGGATCATACCATTCGCGGTATTGGGGCTGGAGAGGCGCTTCCGGCGCAGACGAAAGTTTTGGGGTCGCTCGACGAGACGTTGGGCACGACTGGGTTTGATCTTGGGGAATCGCCTGGTGGTATTCTCCCTCGCAAGCCGCCCCGAAGCCGGCAAGCGGTTCGGGACCGCTTACATGGTCCGGATCGTTCTTATCGTCCACGGCATCCCGTATCTCATCAACGGTCGTGCCCGTGCGGTCGTCATGATCGTCGTGGTAGCCGGAGGTGGACCGCTCTTCAAGATGATTTTGAACGGTCTCTGGATAACGACGCTGCGCAGAGTAAAGCGAATGCGGGAAGCGACCACGACGGGGTCCATTGAATCTCCAGTTACCACTGCGCGGAGGATTGCAGTCCCTAAGCTGAACCCGGATAGCCCTCCCATCGTGGACACGGTTGTGCTAGCATTGTATGAACACGAGAGGACGAGTGAGGGCAACAAAGTCTTACCTCCTCGAAAACGGCACGAGCAGGAGATTCCGTGTTGTTGAACTTGACGAATGCGAAAGCGGAACGTCCGTTCACTACGACCGTGTAAGCCAACGAATATGAAGTTTGAGTAAGCAATGACTGACGGGGTCTGACGACTTGGACCGACTCCAATCCGCCGAATCGCCCGAAGAATGCGCTTACTCTCTCTTCATCCCAGGTCATCTCGAGACCACCCACAAAAAGAGTGGTGGGATCAATATCCTTAGCCTCGTCGAAATAGCCGTTCTTGTCTTGGAACGAGTCCCCGTTAGTGCTCGTAGGAGGAGTTGAAGGGAACTGCGAGCCAGCTGTCTTGGGTGTGATCGGAGACATTCCCAGACCTGGCGTGTCAGGCATATCGAGGTCTTGTTCCTCGTCGTGGTACGGCCTTCGTTCGCGTCGTGATGGTCCGCGGCGCCGTCGCCATCTCTGATAACCGCGGACAAGGAAGACGGAGGCCTACGACGCGTCAGAATTAGAACAGGGACGAAATAGATGCAGGACCGACCTCTCTGTACTCTCATTCTCACCGCCTCTGAATGTCGGCCAAACTTGCTCCCCTCTGCGGTCCGCCTTGGAATCTCCGAGAGGCGGGAAATCAACGTCCGTCCACTCCACTTTCGAATCCTTGGGGATTTTGTCGCGGAAGCCGGGGCTCCGGAAGGAAGCAGCCGAGTCGTAGCACTGCGCGGGTAACGACGGTACAGTGATCCTCGTCCAATCGTCAGTGTTCGTCGGGCTCGCGGAAACAGAGGCGTCGGCGCCGGCATCCCCGTGCAGCGCCAACCCAAGAGCAGCCGAGCCCGGCGACTGAATAACACTAGGCGATGATGACGCGAGTGAATCGTTGCCGGGCGGGCTGGGAAGTGCGAGGTTTTGTACGTGGAATGGGTATGCTGTTGAATTATTATTGTGATGATTGGGGGCAAAACGGCCTTGGTGGTGCGATGGCTGTTGCTCAAATCCAAACGGAGAAGGGTGATGGGCCCATGTTACTGTGAGATGGGGACACGGCGCAAAGTCTATGACCGAGGTCAGTGAACATTTCAATCGCGAGATAGTGAAGCGTGTTACTTACCATCAGAGCGCTCACAGAGTCGTCTCTATGATTCCATTTCACTTCCCAACAGCCTGCGTCCATTTGGGCGAGTCGCGGTCCGTCATGAGGATATGGGTAACGCGGGGGTTTGACGGCCATATTGGTTTCCTCATCTATCAGGGGGGATTAGATGGAGGTGCAGTCGAGCGATTCGTTATTTACCGTTGGTAGTTTCAGAGGCTTTGAATAACCCGAATGATTCCAGGGGACCAAAGTGGGCGCAAAGCATTCGAATTGACTTGTAGATTAGTTAGCATTTTTGGATTCATAAAGCAAAGAAGAAACGGACCGTTTCGTTGAAGACTACTGGTTGGAAGAACAAACCCAAATCGGCCGTAGCATCCCGCACGGTGTTTGCGTGGTTTTCGGCATTGACTGCGTCGGTGTTATACAGAAGGGATAAATATCTGCATAATATTAGTCCCTAGGAACAAGGTATCGCGTCAAGAAAAAACTTGCTTTGTGTTCCGTGGTCGCCAAATCCTCATGGCCAGAGGGGGATCCAACTGGATGGTCTGGACGCCGCCCTTGCGGTCTCCAGAAGGTATAGACTGTACGGGTGTACTATTTAAACAAATTTAACGCCAGAACAGCGCGAATGAAAAGGAAAATACCGATAGGATATCAACAATGTTCGAAAGGCACGTGCTGGCTCGTAGCGGAGAACACGGCCCAAGAAATGTTTTGGAGCATTAGAATGGAGGGTGTGGATGAGCGAGGAAGCCGCGGCAGCATTCTGAGGAGTAAAAGACGCGTCAATATAGCGAATAAATCGTGGAAGACGACCTACCTCGCATTGGACAAACGCGCAGACGCCGCCTTTCGAGTCTTTGACAAGTTTGATGCTCTTGACTTCGGCATGCTCGGATAGATGGTCAGAGAGTAAACGAGTTAGCTCCGACTGCTCTATATTGGTAGGAAGACTAGCGGCGACCTCGTTAAAAGGCGGAAAGGAGGCTGAAAGAGACCCTATACCTGCCAACGAATACGCTAGCATCGTGAGGCATCTTGTCAGCCTTTTTGGCGTTGGACGCGTCGTCTTTGGTGGCGGTGTCGGTCGCGTCGATGCCTTCGAGAGGGACGTCACGGGTTTGGGGAGAAGGAGGAGGGGAAGAAGGGAGGGTATCGAAGCGTGTTCCCCAAGCACGAGAAGCGAGTTTTGGCGGCATCGGGATGTGAGAGAGAAGGTAAAACAGGTAGCGAGGTGTGCAGGTGTGCAGGTGTCTGCGCTGGAGATGGTGGTGGAAGAGACGAAGAGACGCAGGACGAACAAAGTCGCGTCAAACAGCAACCAATTGTGCCGGCCGGGGACGGGGAGCCCGGGAGCAGCGTTACTCGTTTTTCGCCGGCAAGACATTCGAATTATTTCGAAAATTATATTAAACCTTTGCAATCACATACCGGACAGGTTCTCGCTGGACAAAGAAGGACGATTACAGGAAATATTTTGCTATCAGGCGGGTGGAGCACGTTTTGCGATGGCCGACGCGTCGAGTGTGCGTTTTCACGAGGGTGTTGAATGGACGATCGGATGCTGTCATGTCAATCGAAGCCTGCCAGCCCAGAACCACCCTCCACTTGGGAAGTCCATTCAGCTTTTTCGCCATTCGAACCCAGCAAATCACATTTAAGACGTGCACATCGGTGTACGGCGCGCATCCCGTCCGCTTCTTGTCCACGGAGACGAAAAGTGCACGGCGAAAGAAAAAGGACGGTTTGGCCAGCAAAGAAACCAGGAAAAGTGCGACCACGCCGCATCAGATAATGTGGGAGAGAATAAAAGGCCACAACTCTGTTTGCAGGGTAGCGCTTCGACGCAGGATCATGATTGTTTCGAGGTAATTAAATCTTATTAGAAATCGAACGTTCTGACGCTCCATTCTTGTAAGACGTCGCATCCGAGTAACGAAAATCACTGGCGCGGATTTTGAGAGGAAAGCACAATTTAAGGGCAGAATTCCAAATCGAAACATCCGGAGTTGACGAAAATCCTTGAATTCTCCTTCCTTTGACGCGCCCAAGGCCAGTTGCAGAGCAGCAAGTCGGAAAAAAATCGTTCATGCGTCGATTCGGTAGAAACGGACCGACTCGACGTAAATCCTGAATTTAATTCGTCATCCGCACGATCAGGAACTCTTGGAGCCCCGAAGCACCGTACCTGCGTCCCGCCGTGACGGCGGTGACAGACAAAACATATCCGTCGACGCAGCCGAATAAACAGAAGTCCAAAAAAGTACAGGATCGGGAGGGGGGCAACCGCCGGTGATGGAAGAAGACCTTTGAAACGTCGAGTTATTGGGCAGAGTAATAGCTTATCAGCGCTAAATTTGACCTCGCAAGGTCTTACGGCGCAGGAGATTGGGGGAGTGTATCGATATTCCAGAAAGACCTTGAGCGCCGTGCACTGAGTGTTAACTTCGGGCAAGGTTCGAGAAAGCGCAGAAAGAGAAAGTTTCAAACTTCAGGGGCTGTTGTCAAACAACCAACAACTCCTTCTTTCCAACTTTTTAGGCAATGTCCGATGATGGCTTCGGTGGAGGTGGGGGCGACGACTTCGACTACGATGGCCCAAGGTATGTTCCCCACACAAAGCGTCCCATATAACACCAAAAAAACATGGACCCTCGCCCAGTTTCGGTGGAGACGAGACCTTTGTGTGTAACCCACGCGTCGATAGCCCTGGCGCTAATTCCAATCCTTCCTTTCGTCACCTCTGCTTCGCTAGGACGACAACTACGATCTGCTCGCGACGGACCTCCAAGAGAACCCAGAGGCCGAAGGCGCCACAGGCGAAGACGGCGCGCAAGTGAACGGCATCAACGACGCCGACCATGACCAGGACATGGCGCACGGTGACAATCCCCCCGAGGCAGCAGCTGGCTCTGGCATTTCCGGCGAACGACAACCTAACAAAGTCCGCGTCACAACTCCCTACTTGACAAAATACGAGCGCGCACGGATACTAGGTACGCGCGCGCTGCAAATCAGGTAGGGTCTTTTCCTGTCTTGCACCTTACGGCTGATGCCAGGGCAGCATGAACGCCCCCGTTTTGGTACCTCTAGACGGCGAAACCGATGCCCTTCAAATCGCCATAAAAGAGCTTTCGCAGCGCAAAATACCGCTCATCATCCGACGATATTTGCCAGATGGCAGTTTCGAAGACTGGAGCGTATCGGAGCTCATTAGCGACTGATGAACGACGCCGTTCTTGTATTTTATATATTTGCCAACGATGAAAATTTGACCAGGTACGAAATGCGCAAAAATATATACGTGAATAAAAAAACAGTCATTATCCTAAAAAGCCGCTGTCCGCCTGGTTGTCGGCCTGACTTTTGGAGGACTGGCCATGGATAAATCGCCGCCAAAAGGATCGTTTCCTTCGTCGTCGCAGGCTGTCGTCTGAGTGAAGAGCAGGCCTCTGACTGAATCCTCCAGTCCCTTCATTGGCGAAAATATGCGCCGTTTCGAAGGACTGGATTCCCCGGTGTAGTGGGAATTCGTTTGACGCCTCTTGCTTGGAGACAATGGCGGCGTAGAAGGATTTTTCCTTGCCGCTGGGGAGACGTCCGGTGAGCTGAGGACTACGGCTGTGGGGAGAGGAGGGACGTTTTCCTCGTCTTTGCGGGGCTTCTTTTTGGTATCTTTGATATCTGTGTGAAGAGTAAGTCTCCTAGGCGAATTTTATCTATCAGGAGTCGCCTGACCTTTGGTTTTGGACTTTGTCGAGGCCACCACGTTGAAAGTTGCGTTCCCATTCATACTGACGTCCCCGTCGGTCACCACGAGCGTCTGCTGAACCTCCCAATCAGACGGTCTCATCTTCTTCCAGTCCTCGGTGACTTTCTCGACCCAGGCATCGGTCTCGCCCGCGACGTGGTAATCGATTATGCCAGCCCACTCGGCACCGGGAGGCGTGCGATTTACGAAAACAACCTTCCCTAGCCATTTCTTCGTTTTCGCAGGACTGGACAGTGCGAGAGCATGGACGGTTTTAGCAAATTCCTTTACTAGTTTCTTCAAACCGTGTACTTTCAGTGACGTCCCCATGATGATGAGCATTTCGGGCTTTCGGGCAAGGTCTGCGGACTGCATAGCAGCAATGTCGTCACCGAGGGGATGTGGTTCGTCGTAGAGCACAATAGCTGGGCGTAGTGAACCGACTTTGATGATACGGGCTGAGCGAGCAATGCGGGCCTGGGCTAAAATACATGGGATGAGAGTCCAGTGCATTCGGTCAATAGTGAGGCCGCTGACCGCGCTCAAAGCAGTCTGGGCATTCGGGAGCCAGGCCTTCAAGGAATGAGTCGATATGGCTCTGGGTGCACGGATACTCTGCCGAGCACGCCCTGCAGCGAACGCGATGGATGTCGCCGTGTAACTGCACGTTGCGGACCTGGTTTGCTCGTATCTTGGCTTTCCCCTTGCCGTTCGTCTGAGCCTCAGAGCTGGCGCTGCCAAGGAGTCCAGTCCTCGCCTCAAACCCGTCGATGTTTTGTGTATATGAGCGCAATAGTTTCTTCTTGGAGTCCAGAAGTCGAACGAAGTGGTGGGTCGGCCCAGGCGCAGCAGCGTCGATGGATTGTTTGAGCTGCGCGATGAACGTGTGGAAGACAGCGGTCGATGTGGGGTCGCGGAAGAGAGACGCGTCGAATAGATCGCGTCCTTTGAGAACGACGTCTGGATATTTGTCCTTCACCATGGAATATAACCCATCGGAGGAGCGAAAGTCCTAGAAACAGTCAACCGAGTCCAAGATGAGGGACGCAAGACGCACGGGAATGCCTGACGAGCAAGAGATGCCTGCGCCAGTGACGACAACGATCTTCTTGCATTTAGCAACAGACAGCGAAAGGTCTGCGAGCGCGCGCCTGGTCGACGAGTCCGACTTTTGGGCGGCAAAGTCGAGGGTAACGGTCATCGCTGTGGCACAACTCAACACGCCGGTAACAAGCACAAACATCGCGTGGCGCGTGAACGCGTTTGATAAGCGCATACGGCTATCGTGGCTGTGCTCGGCGTCAGTGAGATCCTCGACATGCTCGATGGACGGTCGGCGTGGTGACTTTTGATGAAGCATGCGAGCGCGCCCGACGTCCATATGGACACACACGTTTGTCGCCGCTTTTTTGCCGCGTATATCTAGTCCCAATCGACCGCGATTGCCCCGAGGCCATCCATTCTCTTGCCCCTTCATTTACGATGCAGTCTGCCTCTGCTCTTTCCTTCTTGGCATGCTGGCGTCCGTTGCTGCCTCAGACACAAGTTTCTCTCTGGTCCCCGACACCTTCCCAAACTTCTCCGCCTGTTTGTCGCAGCCCTCCGTGTTTTCCTGCGAAAACACGACCCAGATCGCGAACACTTGCTGCTCCCGACGCCCGGCGGGTCCGTGCTATCGTCTCCCCAGTTTTGTGCATTCTGACCGGAAGCGTTAGACTGGTGCTTCAAACACAGTTTTGGTCGACGTGGACGGGCCTTGAGAAACAGGGGCAGAAGCTACCGAAGGGCTCTTGGACGATCCATGGTCTGTGGCCCGATAACTGCGACGGGTAGATTCCTTTTCTTTCGCATGTTACCAATTTTTATGCGTGCCTCTCAGATCGTTCGCACAATACTGCGACGCTTCACGTCAATATGATCCCGCGCCTGCCGCTGGTGTAACTCCATATACTGGACCTGGAGTCGACACCTTTATCCTCGAATTCGGACGGCTCGATCTCTTGGACTACAGTGCGTTTACCAGCTAATCCTGATCGAGCCCCTCTCATTTTCACGTAGTGGAAAAATACTGGATTAACCAGGGTGCTCCAAACAAAGACTTTTGGGCCCACGAGGTACGCATTGTGTTTGTTTCGCGCGTTCGATGTCGGCCGCTCAGCTCGGTTTCAGTTCTCAAAGCACGCGACTTGCACGTCGACCTTTGACGTCGCGTGCTATGGCAAGTCGTACAAAAAACACCAAGACGTGATCAACTTCTTCGATGCTGTTATTCGGGCGTACCACCAGTACCCGACATATGACATGCTTGCCGCGTACGTTGTCCCGTTGTCAAATTTGTAGCCCCTTTTCATCGTCCCACGCAGGGGTGGCATCGTTCCCTCAAACACAACCTCGTACAATTTAACCCAAATACAAAACACTCTGAAGGCGCAGACGGGTGCCCTTCCCTACCTGGGATGCGTTAACAATTCCCTCACGGAGGTTCTGGATTTTTCTGTCTATTGGGGACGCTGCTGACGATGCTCTTCCCTGTTTTAGGTGTGGTACTTCAGCCACGTCTATGGCACGGAGCAATATGGGACATACAAGACCCTCGATACCACCACCCCCTCGACTTGCTCGTCGACGAAGCCGGTTTGGTATCATGAGCGCACTGCTTCGTCTGAGCATGAAGTGAGAGTCCTTCCTTGATATTATATATACACTAGCAAAATACAGAACTGGAACTGTTTAATGGCCACTTGAATTCGCTGCATTCTGAGGATACGAACAATCACCAGAGTGTCAACAGAAGATGATTGTCGCTTGATATCCTTCGAAGCTTGATGAAGTCAAGCTTGAAGTGAGCTCGAGATGCATCAATGGAAGTAAGGCGAAACGGCATCACGATTTGATAGTCGAAAGCAAGGCGTCTCCCAAACATTCTAATTCTAGCAATTCACGTCACAAAATTCTAATCACTACAGAGCAGCCAGCAGTTAACGATACAGTATTCGACTCCGAGTCCATGAGAGGTGCAGTCCAGATCAAGCAACGTCGACGAGAAGAATCACATCACACATCCGCCCAGCCGCCTTCATCCAATTTATACGAGGCTTCGCTTTCGGGCCGGTCGGGGCTGTCTACAAGTTTCGCAACACGTTCTTCCGCACGACCTGTACGGTTATAGCCGTGAATTTCACTGCCAGTGAAATGAGGAAGGAAGACTTGCCTTTGCGAAGAAACATCCTCGTTGCAGATGCATGTGAGAGAATATGGCCGCCGATGGGCTGCGCAGCAGGTAAGCAGGTTTCCTCTGAGCATCTCACGTTGTAGTCAAGTCACCTTCAACGCGCCGCCGGCGACAAAAGTCATCGTAGCTCCAGGGTCAGCTACAGAGAATATTCATAAGTGGACGAGGCAGAAGAGGAATATACGCAGACATTGGACTTGATTTGTGAGGAGGATTGCAATCTGAAGATTCGGTGAGCGAGACCAAAGGTATAGCAAAAAAAATAGATGAGTGAACGTTATATTCTTCAGAAAGCTTAGTCAATTTTGAAAGCATCTAAAGATGTGTCAAGATCTACGTCTGTCCAGTGAAGGAAGGCCACACCTGTGCCAACTAATGCAGACGAATGAGATTGATTTACTTAGTTATCAAGGACTGAACGGACCTTCTGCTGTCTTTCACTCAACTTGAAGCGGCCGTTGAGTTGCTTGAAATAAGACAGCGAATCAACGTACTTCGCCTCTCCCTGAGTAATCAGTTCTAAAGAGCGCCATTATACTATCGACGATCTAGAAGAACAACTCAGATGGTTATTGTCTAAATGAAGGAAACAAGAGAAGGATTACCAGCAATCTAAAGTCCTTATCTTCTGCGAATCGCAACGAGCATTCATTAATTAATTCCATCTATCACAGCATGAGCAGGCGATCGCAACACCAAGGCTGCACACTTACTTGGTGCTCGCTATTGAATGCACGGGCTGTCAAAGAGAACACGGTCAGTACCTTGAAAATACGACAAGAAACGAAAGTCTTACCGTATAGTATATTTTCTAGAGCCATTTGTCCGTCGACACCGAAGCGATCTGCGATAGACTTGATGCGATCTGGACGAAAGGTTCCTAGAACATCGTCGGCGATTGCGTTCGGAAGTGATGCAGGAATTGAATACCTTCAGTGTCGATATACGCTACCTTTCCGGACGCGCCGCCAAGGTCGGGAGGAAGTTGCGCTACGACGCTCATGGTATGTGCCAACTGAGTTTTGCCTGTCCGAAACTCCCCATACACTGATAGAGGCATCAGAAAAGGATAGAGAAAACGAGTCGAATTGTACCCTCAGAGATCGACTGAGACATGATTCCACCTAGACAGTTGGCTCAACCACCGGTTGAATCCCGACCGAGACGACTTACCACCCAGAATACCGTCGACCGATTTGCTTCCTGTGCTGATTACGATAACCTTCTTCCGTTTGTCCTGGATTTCTACTCCGGTCGCAAAAGACGAGCCCTATGGAAAGGTGCTGAGGATCATCGTCCGTACACGGAGGGAAAAAAGGCTCACGAGAATCTTGTGTGCCGCTTCCTGTTCGGAGAGTCAGACGCAGCAGGCGATAAAATAGAAGATATTCAAGTACCTTTATCTTCTCTACCTTGGCTTCAGACATGCCCTGGATGGGGATGAGAATGAGCGACGCGTCAAGTAACCGCCTAGAGGACCGACTTTGATCTTCAGCATCTGGCGTCTAGTCGTCATGTTCACTCCCGACACGGTGTTGATAGCAGCAGACTGAGTTGAAAAAATAGGTAAGCAGCATAATCGCATAACTGAAGCCAGGAAAACGAGCTTTGAGCTTGAGGATATCCTGAACATTGATGCCCTATCGAAGCGACGAGAAAAAGGTTTTTAGGAGGATATATGCGCGTCAAAACACAATACACACGTGTTGCTGGAGTTCGTCGACCGTATCGAAGTAGGGAGTCTGTCGGGAATGGAGTATTGAACGCTTGAAGAAGCTTTTGGCCACTCACGGCGTCATCTTCTGCAGGAGGGCTAGGGGCGCGAGAAGGAGCAACTGAGCCTGTTGAAGGCGCACGGCGGGGAGGCATTACAAAGTTAGATGTTTAGTAGGGATGGGATGCGTCGTGGACGTTGGGATGAAGCAAAGACGCGGCCACAAGCCCCATAAGAACTCGTTCACGTGATCGTTAGACTAGATTTCGAAAAGCGACGAAACTTGAGCTGCAAAGATGAAGGGCTTGCTCCCTATTCTAATAGATACAATTACAATGCTGCGGATGCTGTTTACGTGAATTATACAGTATGCTCCTAAGTATATGATGAGTGCTCAATGACGGTTCCTTGCAGACGCGACAAGTTGCTTGCAGGACACCCTGAAAATACGGCTCCTTTGCAAACGCGACACTTACTTGCAGGCACCCTAAAAATACCTCAGATCAGACATAACGAGTGTCGGGTGGAAGGAGAAACGTACTATTTTCGTTCTTCATTGGGAAGGCTGTCGTATGTCGGGGGAATTTCATCAGCTTCCTCCTCGAGTACAGTTTCAGGTTCCACTCGTCCGCCATCTTGGTGCACAAGCACACCGCCCGCTCTTTGACTCGCGCCGGACGAGGAAGCAGCGGGAGGTAGAGGCGGATAAGAAGAGGTGTCGTTATATTCGCTCTGCGACCCTCTCCGAGCCTGCGGACCCGATCGCAGATAAGCTTGATACTGGTCATTGTAAGGGCCCGAGATGGGTCGAGAATCGCCCGCCTCGGTCGATGGGTTGGCTACAGCAAAATTCCCGCTGCGACCAGCTTCTTGCTCCTTAGCACTCCGCGGCATGTGTTGGATTCCGCTGGAGCTAGAGCTGCTCGGTGGGCCCGGAGGGTAATACCCACCGACAGCTTGCAGTTGCTGAGGTACGGCGGCGTAGTATCCACCTGCGGAGCTCATGGTTGACGCGTACCCATCCTGGGAGTGCTGCGACATGGGTGGAGGAGAACCACTGGATGCAGGAGGGCTTCGCGATCTTGTTGAACCATAAGCAGAAGCGGTAGGAGTATATGCGAAGGGAGTAACGATTCCTCCGCCGACAATGCTGTTAGGTAGCCTGCCGCCCATGCCATCGTCTTCATCATCGAGGTCCATCTGAGGAAGAGTTCCCCCGCCTACATGATGCTGTATCATTTCTGGATCGGACGGAATGGGTCCTGTGCTCGTCACTCGAGCGGGATCAAAGTTGCCGTCAAAGTCAGTCTTATCCCGGGAACGTCTGTGGAACCAGAAGAGAACTCCTCCAACGAGACCTAGGAACGCTAGGCCTAAAAATATAGTTGAACGCCTGGTCATTATCTTTACCCGAGATAAATTTACCTCCAATCACTCCACCGACTATTGCACCCGTATGAGAGGCTGATTGCGGCGTGGAAGTACTTGCGGCCACGGTCGATCCAGGAGAAATTGTAGACGTTATCTGTTAACTGTTCAACAAGCAAATTCGTGGCAAATGTGAGCTCTGTTCACCTCAACAATAGTCGTAAATGTCTGTCCATTGGAGGTACCACTTGAAAATTACGCGTTAGGACTTAATCAACAAGAATTCGCAGCAAGTACATCATCGTTGATCGTGCGATAGTCGTTGAGGGAGCCGTGAGTATCATGGAAGAGGCATGAGTCGTAGATGAGAGGGTAGAGGAGGGCGTGAAAGAAGAGGTAGAGCTGGCACTGCTCGAGGAGACAGGCAGGGAGGATTCTACGGAAGCAGACGAAGGCGGAATGGAAACCGCGGAGGCAGAGGCAGAGGTAGATGCAGACCCAGGCCCAGACGAGGACGCGGATGCGGACGAGGCCGGGCCCGATGCTGCAGAGAGCGGGGCTCCAGTGGACGCAGAACCTGGATGAAAAAAGACTTATCAGCCAACAAGAACTGTGGGTAACTGGCGCAATGAGAACCAGGGGTGGGTGCAGCTGAAGGAACAGAGGATGGACTGGGGATAGCTGCAGACAACGACATGGTAAAGGCCAAAGAGCGAAGAGAAGGAGTCGGACGAGGGCCGATGTGAATTATAAACGTTGCTTCCGTGGCAGTCTGAGTCCGATCGGCGAGCGGCGGCAGGATAAGACTCGGGGTAGCGAAAGCAAAGCAAAATGCAGGGGAAATAGAAGAGTTATTCTGAGCAGCTCCTCACCTGCGTTGGCCATGCGAGAAACGTAACCAGTGGCCACTGACGAAAAGTCACGAAAAGTTGGTCGATCAAGACATTTCCACGCGCGATCAATGACCTCATAACATAACGTAAAGTGCTAAATAAATCCTAGTTATCCCCTTGAATCAACCCCTTCAATTTCAATGCTTGCTGCTGCTTGCGACCCAAAACAATATAATTGTGCGGACGCGATTTGTTCGGCGTGGCCCGACTTCCAGACGGGACAGGTTCCTCCGTCTTGGTGTCTTCGCTCGGTCGCGCCTTATTTTAGCAGGGATGTTTCAGAGAATGCAATATATAAACACCTCGATATTTAACCTACCTCAGACTCGGCAGCGTCAACCGGAATAATATCAGAGACCGCAGACAACGAGTGGAGCTTGAAACCTTCTCAGTACGGCGAACACCAGTGGTTAAAACCAACGTACCCTCCAGAAAAGATCAAACGAATGTTTTCTATCACCACTACCCTTGGATCCTTGGGCAACCCCGGGGTATGGAAGGCTCATCTGAAGCCTATAGTCAGCCTCGCCATGCAAAGGAAACAAATAACACACCCGGCGGGGACGCCCCTTTGACGATGGCGAAGCAGGTTCTGGATTGAAGCGAACGTGATTGGGACTCGACGCAGGGCTCGAACTAAGCTTGGGAGAAGACATCTGAAGCAAGGTGGAGGGTGATAGAAGTGGTTTGCGGTAAAGGTAGGGAGTTGGGGGGCTACTCTTAAGTTCTTCCAGCGTGGCTGACATGTAATCGACGCTTGACACTGTCGATCGCGGTGCAGCTCGATCTGCCGCATTCCAAGTAGCATTTTCCGGTTGGGAGGAGTTTTGTGTGTCGATGAGCAAAGTCGCGTCGTTACTTGAATTGAGACGACAGATTGAGCCCCCCGACCGTATGTCAGTAGTCTGACGAGAAGTAGCCGAAAATACGCAGGACCACCTCCAAGTCGATTAACTCGATATCAATCAATAGCTGTCGATTTGTGGTTCCGGAGATAGAGAATACTGCAGCTGCGAGCTGCGGCGGTGGTGCTGTTTCAGAGAGGCAGAATAGAGGAGGAAAAATAGATGAAACGTCGGTGGGCTTGAGGAAAAAGCTCGTCGCTCCAACCGCGGATGAGGAAACAACGGTAAGAGACTGGAAAGCCAACAGTACCCTCTGAAGCGCTGGCTCTGTATATTTGTCGAACAAGCGGGAGGTGAATTCGGGGAATGGAGGTTCATACTGAGGACTGAGGGATATAAGCAGCACGCGCTGCCAGATGCCTACTTTTCGCCCTAGTCACGTGCGCCAAATAAGGGAATTCGCGTGTCTTGTTTGCACATTTCGCTCAATTAAGCAACTCACCGGCCGGAGGCTACGGCGGAGTGTGACCATTGTTTCTTTTTTTCTGTGCCACCCGTGCAAAGGGAGTTCATCAGCATGCCAGGATGAATTTTACAATCAAGGACATTTGAGAGCAATTCGAAGGAGTTGATTCATCGAAATTGATGGGTATAAGTACTACTTAGATCTGTATCTACAGCGCGTACGACAACGCGTGCATCGAGCTCGCAATACTCTCATGAGATGCCGCTATTGCCGCGAGCGGGAGACGCGTGTAGAGGGCCGTCGGGGCGCGTACCGTATACATGCTGAGGGGACAGCGGGAATGCCACGGACGGCAGTGCGTCTGTCGTTCCGAGGCTCAAGCGTGTGCGCACCGTGGGCTTATGCCATGGAGTGTGATGCCACCATGTCCTACATAGAACGGTGCCACTACTCGGCCACGACAATCAAGAAGGCTTGGGTTCCTGCGTCGACGGAGCGGGAAGGACACGACGGGGATGAGAAGGCGGGACCAGTCGGCACAAGGATGGGGAACGGTGGCCCACGCAAAAGCGGCGGCCTATGTTGGCGGCAGAAAGAAAGAGCGAGTGACGAGTCACACCGGAGGCTTGGTTCCATTTGCGGTCGCGAAACAAACAAGACACGCGAATTTCCTTATTGAGCGCACGTGACTGGGGCGAAAAGTCAAACACTCGCGCTGCCGGATTAGACTTTGCAATTGTTTTTCCGACTCCGAGTTTTTCGATCAGCCGACTCACCTTTTTCTGTCTCGATCCACATCCTTCCTCACCGTTCAGCAATAATGCCGGGCTCCCTCTCTGAAAGCCATGCCGTAGAAACCATATCTGCGAATTCCATTTTTCGCTCTTGCTTGCTTTGATGGTTAAGATGGCAGGCCGAGATTCCTTCAGCTGGGTAACCTGGGTTGTACGCTCATGGCGTGCCAACTGACAGCTGATAACGAGGTATTCCGGTTCCCTACCGTTCAACATTATTTCGGGTGGCAGGAGAATTCGAGGAGTTGCTTGGCGCGAACGGAGGGTATGCCTCCCTGGCGCGACACACCCAAAATAGCGGGCGCACTGCTCTTAGAGAGAGCGCATTGACCCACCGCAGATCAACTTATTTGGCGATTCTTGAGAAGGGTTCCTTCAAGTCGGACGAGACGGTCGGAATATTTCAATCAGCAAAACTTGGTTTGAACCGGCGTCGTTTGCATCTTTAGGAGGCAGGTGAGCTTCTTGTGTTTCATCGTCTGAGCACAATCCATGAATTGATCAAGCGCTATACACCATGTCTTGGTCGATGCAACAGGTTCGTTGGAGTTACTTGAGACTGATACGCTGTCTTCGCTTTGCAGCCAAATTTCTTGTTCTTGGGTCTTTGATTCCGACGGCTCACGAAGAGCCTCTTCACACCGCGTCGTATGCATATACTAAAGGTGTTGTATGTCAATTTGGTGAGAGTTCTGTATGAGTTCAACAATGCTTTGCGTAACGCGCTCGGAGGCGCGCTGACTCACGGACACGTGACCTAACAGAGTTTCGCAGCGAAGGAGTGTCGCCCAAGCAGCCCAGTATCCCAAGAGGCTTCAGAGCAAAACAATCCAACCGAGGAATCGATGTTTGTCCAAGAGAATCAGCAGACAGGTTGCAAGTTGCTGCAAACAAATCAGCAAAGGGAGGACGGTCTTTTCTCGCTGACCATCCTGGGCGAGAGCAGCTAGCACTCGTCGTCGTCGGCCTCCGTGCCGGAGAGAGGGATACTGGCCCGGGCGATTCGTGACGGCATCTTAGAGTCCAAGGACGACGGAGTGCGAAAATGAACAGGGTCGATTCATCAAGGTCGCGTTTCAGGAACGACGATAAGGTTTGGTGCACGGCGGCACTATATTTTCGTCAGTGATCCCACCGGCGCCTCGTTTACGTTTCAGCAGGCAAGTTCTTTTCTAGTTTGGAGCGCAGATCTGGAAGAAGACATGGAAATCGTTAAGGAAGAAGACTTGGAAATCGTCAAGAAAGAAGCCAAATATCGTTAAGAAAGAAGCCAGATGAATAGTCAGTGCATATACATCGATTAACTTTTCGGGCAGTACTATTCTCATGGATTTGCAATGCCGCTTGGTTAAAAGACCCAGGATGGGCGCGATTTGAGGTCCTACGCTCATCCCAAATGACTTCGAACACCTCCAGTCGTTATACCTTGACCCCGTATTCTATCACGGTATCCCATGATCGTCCTGTAAGCTTTTCATTTCATCTGTGGATCTTCGTCATCTCTAATATTTCGTCTTTCAGTTTGGATTTCGGCTCGTACGACGTCGCACTCTGCAGCTCAGCCATCTGTATACCCGCTACATTGAGTCGACCAGACATTATTCGTTGACATGTTTGCTGGTCCGTCAGCTGCATCACCTGCGGCGACACATCCTCGACAGAGAACATTATATTCTTGTGGTAGTGCGTAGCTTCCATATTGAATTTTCCCTTGCTAATGTGTTGGTATACATAGGACACGTATGGATCCAACCTGCACCAAGCAGATTTCCTAGTCTGTCATATATTCCCCAAAGACTAGGTGTGCCATATCATGAAGCAAGCTGCTGCAAACTTATTTTTGAACCAGCTGCGAGGCTATCTATACAGGAATTTACTACTTCTCTGTGCCCCAAATATGCTACTTAATACAATGTGCACGTCAAGACAGCCTTCAAGAAAGACAAAACTTCTAATCATCTTTGTAAGAGTCGGCATCTCCTATAACTGTGACGCCTTCTGTCGATGGTAAGGCTGTGCGACTCCGACTGCGTTTGCGCACAACGTGAGGGGTCTCAAGTTCCGTTCGCGCGTCTTCAGATGGTTCAGGAATCGGTGGAGGAGTAGGTGCCTTGATGATTGGCGTTGGCCCGGAAAAGTCTCGTCCAGTAAGCCGCCCCAATGTTTTTATGTCTATGCATAAATGAGTTTACTCGAAGCACAGACACAAGAAACTTACCGATCGGTGTGCGACTTTCGATGCAACGAGTAATCCTGGCACTGTCCTTTCTATCTTCGGCTTTGAACTTGTTTTTGCACGCCGTCCGACTACGGCCCGGCAGTACCAAAGAAATGAGCTCGTAGTTTTCGCCGTGCTGAGCCAAAGCCTAGATTTATGTCAGCAGAGGGGTGTGTGCTACAGAGCCAGGGCCTTACTTCGTAAAATAGGTCGGTCTCTTCCGCGCTCCAGCGAGAACCGCGGCATTTCTTGGTGTATGATGCAGAGTTGACAAACTTGGAATGGTCGGATTCGACGACATGAGTATAGTTGGAAGTGTCGGGCTCCTCCTCTCGGTCGACGGTGAGAGATTCTTCGTCGATGACGGTCTCGCCGTTGGGGCCGATGCGCACTTGTACAGTGAAGCGGCTCCGGGTGAGATCTTGAGAGTAGTCGAAACCGCTGCCAGACGCATCTGCGATGACGGGTTCGGCGACGGCAGAGGACCCAGCAGGACCTAAAATGACTTCGGCAGAAGTGTCGGGAACGGACGCCGCCTCGGTCACAGAAGGTGCGACAACTTCAGTTTCCCCATCCACCTCCTCAGGCCTGCCGTACTTCTTTTGCTCCGCCAGCGCCTTCATCCTAGCCCTCTTTTCTTTGCTCTGCTGCTTCCACGTCATATGGTTCGTCTGGATTTCGATCGCCTTGCTGCTAATGCGTCCCTGGCCATTGTCGGTGCAAAGTTCGGCCATCGTAACCAAAGTTGGGTCAATCTCCTCCCCAGGATCCGCGTCGGGATCGAACGGAGCCGACTTCTTCCTCTTCTTGACGGGAGACGACTCCTCGTCGACTTTTTCAGCTTTGGCCTTTCGCTTCTTCTTTGACTTTAGTTGAACATCGTCTCCTGCGTTTTTCTTGGTGCGCTTTTTCGCTGTTTTCGGTTTCTCTGCATCGGTCACATCACCGTCGGACATCTCTCCCGCCTCCTTCTTGGCGCGTCTTTTCTTTGCGGTTTTGGGTTTTTTTGAGGTTTCCCCGTCAGTCGGATCCCCGTCTCCTTCGGCCAAGTCTTTTTTCTTTCTCTTACGAAGCTTCTTCTTCGCGCTGTTTGCGGTGGGGGATAATGTCGAAGGGTCTGGACTGGGAACCAATGTGGAAGGGTTGCTCGGGGCAAGAGTCAGGTTCGGTGCAATAAACTGGGAAAAGCCTTCGGGGAAGTGGAAATCGTCTGGTGGAGGTAATCGAAAGGGGTTTAAGAGAGGATCGACATTATTTGGGTTGACCATAGTGGGGGATGGGGCATGTGGATTCGTCGAAGGAGATGCGACAACGGGTACGGCGCGAGATACAATAATAGGAGGAGCTGGAGTGTGACGCGTTTGAGATACAACAGTTGGAGTTGTAACGGCGGGCGGCGCGGAGATACGGGAACTCGAGGTAATCATAACAGGTGGCGTCCTCGACGACGATGCTACTGACTGTGAGGAGTCCGCAAAAACGTCGGCATCGAAGCGTCGGGTAGGTATCGTAGCCGGAGGGGGCATGGAAGCCAGACTTGGACTAGATACATCTGCGGCAGGTGGGACGGAGGCGCGGCCATCCACTGGAGTAACAGATGCCTGCCGAGGCGCAGTGCTCGTCGCGCGGGCACGCGATTTTGCGACAGGTTTAAAGACTGGACCGCCCTTTTCTGAGTCGCGGTTTAGTATATGCATTCGGAAAATAGAGATACTACGTACGGACGCGGGAAGTCATTACAAAGAGCCACAGCCCACAAAAATCAAGACCGAGGCGAATGTAGATGAGTACTTGGGGGATCTAAAGCTATTGAAAAGCACATGTAAACACGGCGAACTTCCCAACCCATCGTGGTCGCGAATGCGAGTAGATCTCCCAACCGGAAAACGGCCAGGATGGGAGTTGGAGGTCTCGGAAGACGAATCTGAACCGGCTACTGTGTCGGAAAGGTACTCACCTTTTTACTTTTTCGCAAACTGGACCTGATGAATCTCGTCAGTTGCGTGGTCCTACAGTCGCTGCGCCAATGTGAGCATGGCGATCGCATTTTCGAGTCATTTGTAACCATAGACAGCCCGGGATCAATGGATGTATTATGCTTTTCCCAAATTTTCAGGTCGAGTGCGAGGGAAACCCGACACTGTGCCGCCGCCGCACACAATCCAGTTTCGCGGCAGGTGCCAGATTGAAATCGGACCCCACATTTTCTCAGAAACAAGTTTCTACGAAGTGCAATACCTTCCAGCTGCTCCAGCTGCGACGCCTTCGTTTATTCCGTCTCAGTACAGCTACGCGTCCTATGGGCAACAGAATCCCCATGCTGCTAGCCAGACTCCCGTGACACAGCACACGACGTCCCCTCTGCTCTCCTCCCTTTCGTCGATAACATCCATTTCTCCTGCCCTGATAAATCAGGTCAATGCAGCGGCAGCGTCCAATCCGACGCTCGCGAATTTGCTACAGCTCGCAGCTGCTGGTAAAGGCAGCCCCGAACAACTCAAAACACTTGGTCTCCTCATTCAATCCTTGGCCAACCCTGAAAGTTCAGAGGCTCTTTCATCTGCAGCAAACTTGGCCCAGTCGTCCGTTCAACCATTTCCACAGCCAGTTCCCGCGACTACCTCTGTGAAAGAATTCGATTTAGTGTTCCAGTATTACGAAACCTCGCATGAGCGGTGGATTCTTCCTCGGGGTCCTGTGATTTGCGAAAAAGTCGCAGATACTCGGACGCCGAGCTCGAGCTTGACGTACGATATCGTCCTCACCATGGCATTACAGCTTCCTCCCAACGCGACTCAGCCTTCGGTGGGGAATACCAGAATCCCATCCTCACAGGTTGTTGTCATTCGTCTTAAACGTCCTCCGCCAGCCATCTGGGAGACCATATGGGGCTGGGTTGGCGGGGAAGAGAAGCTCAATGCGAATCGAAAAATCTTAGATGATCTAAAGGTCAACAATATTGATTCGCTACGCCGACTCAGCTCCCCCTGACGTCCATATTATAGAAACAAACGGAGAGAGTATATTTGGCTCATCGAATTCCCGATAACTCACTTCTGACACAACTTCGAAACGTCAGGACAGACATTGTCGCACGTCTGTGGGTATTTCTGACTGACTTTTATAGGCTACAACGTCAAACTATGTGATGAAATCCATCCAACCCGGTCCAGTTGTTGCAGCAAGAACCAAACGCAAGCCGGCACAGCGCAAGGCCGCTCAGCCCGCACAAAATTCACCTCAGGCCTCAGGGTCCACATTTCAGATCTCGAAAGCTCCTGTGGCGTCTACCAGTACCACTTCTGTACCTCCAATAACGGCTCCAGATTCGACCACTGGCCAACCAGAACCGAAGCGTATAAAAGTGTCAAGGCCCAAGCCAGGCCCCCTCGTTGAGATCCGATGTGTCTCCTGCCAACAAACGGATGTTCCGCTCATTCTTGGTGGACGTAAGTCGTTGTATATTTTCGTCGGCATCTATTGATCGATTTCTGTTCACTTGCAGGATTTTGTCGTCCGTGTGTTGATTCCGGCAAGGCCACAACCGTGTATGTCCCATACAGACCTCCACAGTCGTCACACCAAGTTCATCAGAACATCCCCGTCGCACCTGTCTACGCACAGCAGCGCAACTACACTCAGGCCGCATCACAACCGAGCGGTACGAGTAATGCTGTTCTTCCTTCCAATTCTCAGGATAATAGTGAAAGCAAGAAAACATAGCATTAATAGTCTACTCTACATATCTATAATACAATTATCCAAAATGTTGTTTACAGCATTGCGTGCGGAAGCTTTAAGTGAAAATATTAACGTACCACCCTGCCCACCATACCACCACCGCCATTTGCGTCAACACGATAGATAATTCCGCCACCACCGCCCACCACTGTATGATAATACTGATCCAAAAGGGAATGAGAAGGAAACGCCGCACATAGGTGTATGGGATCCCTGCGAGCCAAAAGTGCCATACCGATGACACCGCTGCTTGAGTTTGAAGGACTGTGAGGGCCACTGTGGCCGCGAAAAACAAGATTAATCCTACCCAATGTCGTAGCGAGCGCCGCGGGAAGGTGTCGATCAAGTATCGCTTGGGTTCGCCAGTAAATTCGTTTCGGTAAAGGGGAATGATAAGGAAATCCTGGACGTCGGTCCCGACCCGTTTGCCATACGTTCGCCAGAAGGGAGCCACAGTGTCCAAGAGGAAGGTCAATACGTCCATAGCGACCTCCCAGAAATACTGGTAGTTGTCTTTGTAACTTTCTTCCAGTTCTATAATAGTGGATATCTGCAAACAACCAAGGTGAGCCCCAATACGCGTTGACGTACAAATAAAATATACTTCGGGATAGATGACGGACGTATGCGAGAGTGTGCTGTTGTACGCAGTTTTGACCTCGGCATGGACACTCTGCACCGCCGTCAACGCGTGAGATACTTCCGTGGCCCTCCACGCGATTTCTTGTCTTTCCGAGTCCAAGGCTTTCAGCGACTGCATCAACGCTGCGATGGGATTCGCCAAGCCACTTTTCGGGAGAGTCGAGTGATCGACGTTCGGCGCACGGGAGAGGAAATCCCGGAAGGTTTCGCGCTGGCGCGCTAAGCGATTGTGAATATCGTCGACAGCTCTCCAGCCCTTATACTTCCTTGTTGCACCGGTCACAGCGGCAGGATCGTGGCTGAAGGCGTCCACGAGCTCGCGGGGAATTCCATCGTACGGGATAGTCAACGACCTGGACAATGAGGACTGAGCTACGTCATACTCCCTGACCCCTGCAGCAATGTGATTTAATAATTGGCGGACGCGGTGATTCTGGGCAATGGTTGCGTCCAGTAACCTGGAAACAGTTTGAGAGAAGGCACGGGTTTCAGAGAACGAAGACTAACTGCTGCTTGAGCTCATACTCCCGACTAGCTTGTTCCTCATCGGCATCCCGTTGGCGCCTCAGTTCCAGTTGTTGCCGCAACTCTTCGTTCGCGGGCAACGATACGCGCACTTTCGGCTGACCAAAGCTGGGGCCGGTGGCAGTCGGGGGGAGATCGACAGATAACTTCTCTACTGACGAGAACAGACTCGGTCGGTCGTCAGGGATGGGAGAAAGTGACAGTTTTTCCGGAATGACGCCACGACCACTCGCTTTAAGGGCAGGACCAGGGAAAAGGTCGCGGTTTAAGGGAGTTAAGGGAACGGGCCGCAATCTTCGTCCACCGTCGTCGGAATGATCTGACAGTGAGTTGCGTGACGAGCCGTTTTCGCTGGGTACTCGACGGTGGTGTAAGGCGTTAGTACCCGTTGAGGGAACCACAACGACAGGAAGCGAGGTGCCGCTAAGGATGCTGCTATAGGCCGATTCTCCGCTCCTGCGAGAGTCTATCGATCTCCTTCCTTCACCTAGAGGTTCAAAAGAAATGCGGCCTTCGTAGGACAACTTCCGCGTAAGGGAAGGACCGATGTTGAAGTACGAAGAACCCTGAGGGGATGGGAATTGAGGACGAGATACGATGGATAAACTGGGAGAAGAAGTCAAGGAAGCGACAGGTTGGCGATCCTGGGATTGGGGGATCCCGTGTAAGTGCATGAGATATTCTTCCATGATCAAAGCTGAAAGATTCCGTTGGGTCTGCGGTGCTTTCTCGGGCTTTCTGAGCCAGGTGAAAGGCTCGGCTTGATCCAAAGAAGACTTCACAACTTCGTCCTGGCTCCCGAACCAGCGGGCTACTTTCAAGATGTTGAAGTCGTCCAGCGGAAGGGAATTATAAATCAGTTTGTACCGTCGTCCTAATTGGTCGCCAGCCACAGATGCCTTGTCCAGAGTACTAGGAGATATTTTCGTTCTGATCTGGATAATTTTCGCTTGGAATGGGGCGAATTAGATACAATGCGAGGAACTGGCCAAAATGTCGTACCAGCGTGCATGCTTTCCCGAGTTTCGACTGCACTTTCCGACGGGTGCTTCTCCTTTATGTCCTTGTCCTTTCGCTTGGTTATGGACATAGTCCATCGCCTCTCCGGCCTCTCGTCTTCTGTGCCTATACCAGACCAATCTAGCGTGGTTCCTTCATCTGAAGAAGACGGGACAGGGTGGCGTCCAACGCGGCTAACAGAATGGCCAGAAGTATTGGATTCAAGTTCAGGGATGGTGGGCACCGGAGGTGGAGCTGCAATCGGCGGAAAGGTGGCGCGCAATGGAGAAGCCTTGGTCTGAGAAGAGCTGGAAGCGGAAGGCTCGGACTTGCCAGACGAGGGGCTCGAGTTCGCGGACTTTAAGCGTGCCTCCCGCCTAGCTTTTAGCTTTAACGCGCGTTGCACTTCCTGCAGAATTCGGGGATCTAAGAAATTGTTCAATAATCCGCAAGGCAGAAGGATTTCCAACGGCTTGCCTTGGTGAGCTAGAGAGCGGCACAGGTATATAAGAATCAGAGACAAGGAGTACAAGAGACACCTACATAGGTCGTACTCGTCGGAGAAGAGGCTGATGCCAGAGTCGTCGATCGTAGATTCTCGGTGTGAAGCGGTTTCTGAGGCATCCAAGCTTGTACTGACTGGTCTCTTTGCTCGAGGGTGGCTGGGCAACGGCGGTCCCGGAGTTACCGAGTGAACTCGGCGCCGGCCATTAGACGTGCCAGCGGAACCATTCTGGGTTGATGCCAGTGGCGAGCTGCGCCTGACAGGATATGCATGGAAAGCCCTCAGGGGAGAAGCGTCTTCGTCGGGGAGCGGGATGGACTGGCTGCGGGGAGTAGGAGCATGGAGGTCCAACTCCGCCATGCACCGCTCGCAAGGAGGTAGAGCTGGATTGATCGTTGTGAATTCATTCACATGGATGTTACGCGAGTGACTAGTGACATGCCCTTCAAGTAACCCGTTCACTAAAATCCCTGCGCCGTCCCCACGTTCGCCGCCTCGCGGTGGATTCGTGCAAACAGCCCAAATACAGATGCATTCCGCTTTCGCTTCACAGACTTTTCAGCCACTTCGTCATCCAACACAGAAGAAAGCGATTCGGAACGCGCTCGCACAAACGGATTGAAGCGAGCAATCGGTGCCAAACGCTTGCTAGGCGGCGGAATCGGCGGCGGGGACCGAGTCACAGCATATTGCGCTACTGAGGGCCTGACATATGTGTTGGTCTCTGGAAACTGGTACACTTCCGTGAAGTCAATCACGTTCGAGACACAAGCAAAACCGCTCACTCTTCTCGACGGTTTTCGTCATCCCAACCGCCGGCTGCTGCGGATACGCGACAATACTTGGGCGCCGAACGTATTTACTGTAGTCGTCAGCAGCCCCCTCCGCTGCCTTCGATGCTCTGGCGATTGTTCGCGCTTTATTGCGCCGCTGCGCCCGCATTGCGCGTTCCATATCGTGCTGAATTCTCTCTTCTGGGGAGATGGAGTCAACGCATCGTCGACACTATGCGACTACTATATAGCCACCTTCGGCTTTCTGTGCCCGCACAAAACTGCTTCGGTCGTCCATATATTCGTATGCGTATTGCTGCTGCTGAGCGGCCTTAACTAATTGTATCATGTTCTGTTTTTGTCGGCCACTGGCCGCCATCGTGTTTCGTCTTGGGCGGGCGTAGCCATGGCTGGGAGGAGCAGCCGTCGGACGGAGGGTGGCGTAATGCATGCGGGACAGAGTCTCCGTTCAATGTTTTTATATGTTTCTCAGAGTCCTTTTTGTTCCCCATCCCGCATTTGGAAGTCAATGGACGAAGGTGGTGGCAATATCAAAGCGCAATGTGGCCGCGGGGATTTTGGTGGCTTTGGACTCTGATTTGGCAATGCAGCTGTTTTCGTTTCTGCAGAATACGTAGTGCTATCCTGACACAAATGGAATCAGAGTTCTGGCACCCCAACCAGCCAACTTCCTCTGTAATTCCCATTTGAGCCATGTATTGTCCTGCCTCAACAGGCTGATATATCTACATATCAGACCTGTCATTCAAACTCAGTACTTTTTAGAACGCAACTATTCGCTGCCTTGTTGCTCCCTAGCCCAATCGCATAGACTTTACGATTATTTCCATTTTGGGACAAAGGATGAGTATTATGTGCTTGGATTTGGCTAAGATAGGCCGCATCCATATGCATCCAAGGCCAAACAAAGCAGTGATGGCGGGTTGTTACCTCACTAATAACTCAACCACGTCGAAATAAAAAATTCCATCCCGTTAATCTCTTGTAAATAGGCCTGGCAATGTTCAGTCAAAAAACCAGAGAGTTTGGCCATGAATTGAAAGAGTTAATAGGTTTTTGGTGGCCGCTGCTGATTATTGTTGTTTTTGCATCAAACGCACCAAAAACCTATTAACTCTTTCAATTCTTGGCCAAAGCCTCTGATTTTTGGAGGTCACACTCTTAGGACAGGTTCGAGGAGAATAACGGGATGGAATTTTTGATTTCGAAGTAGTCAACTTATCACAGTAGTTTTAATTTGCCATCAGCCTTGGATGCATATGGCCTATCTTACTGCGGTGATCCGATGCACTGCCACCTGTCGTTGCTCAAAATTAAACTCAGTTACCAGCTACAAAAGATGAAGTATATGGCCGGAGACAGTGTTGTGAGAAAGGTGCTGAGGACTCGGGGAAGCAATCGCGAAACTTTGAAATATGTCGGCGCCGACGCAAATCGACGTGAAGGAGGGTTTCGACGGCGACGAGGTGCGCCCCGGCCCCCTCTCATTTTTGGCCGCTCTGCTGCCAACTTGCCACGAGTTGTAATTGAAAAGTGAGGTGTCTCCTTTGAGGAATTTCGGGGCAAATGATTGTATTTTCTGGACATTCCCGTCCGAGTTCAACAGTTTAGACCGAATCGATCTAAGTCCTATTCTGTCAGAGTCACGTTCAGAGCGCAACGAACATCCGGTAATTTTGTTACAGCTGTGGACGAGTAGAAAACAAGATTCAAGGTCTTGGACGCCGACGCAAAGGTCAACGGAACGTACTGCCTCAGATGAAATATGGCGATTCTGACACTTCGTTTGCTCAACAACAAATGAGATTGGCTGTTTATTATCGAGGCATTGCACGTCCTCTTATTTTTTTCTTGTTGAATAGGACGCGAATGAACATCACGGCTGTAAAAAGGGACAGAGTATACCTGATTGACATCTTCAGCGACGTGCGATGTAATCATGAGAAAGAGAACAGACCAGGTGATAACATACGATAAGTGGGCATTGCGCAAGTCAACTCTAGGAGGGCGACCGACGGGTATTCCTTTGGAAATTCGCGCGGAGGCTTCACCTTCGTGGCCGTCTACAAGCTAAGTTAAAGTTTCAAAGGAAGGAAAAGCGCAGCACACCGAAAATTTCCTCTACTAATACGGGTTGAACATTGGCATTTGAGCCTCCAGCGTACTCCGCCATGGCGTCGAGATCTTTCCAATACCACTCGCCGCGTTCGGGATGGTTGTCTGGAGTGAACGTATTTCGTTCTTGGGACGTTCGCAACAGGCCGATGATTTCCACTTCGCTGTTGTCTTGTGGAACGGACTGAAGGTCGAACTCCTTGGAAATAAATCCGCGGTCAACAATTACTGTGGAACCGTCTCCGCGGATTAGTGGTGTGAGTACATGAGTGCCGTGTACGCCTTCGCGCGTGGATGGCCCCACAAGCATCGAGTGAGCGTGATCCCATTTGCCCCGGAGAAATACTTTGCGGAAAACGAATTCTGGAATTACTGAAAGGCTTGCGGCGGAAGCGCGGCCTCAGATCAATGAACAAGTGCATTGAGGGATATCCGCACTTTATTCGTTTAGGGAGGGACAACGGCTGGAGCTGGAGTTTTTCCTCAAGTTCGTCGATAAGATTGACCTTCCACTGCAGTCGCTGGAGCTGCCAAGTACCCAAAGCGAAGGTGAAAAAGGGGACTAAACCGAGTAGGACCACAGTTGGGGTGACCCATCGGTCGCGGCGCGGACTGTAGCTCGACGCGTCTGAGCTGTTGAGACGGACGAATTTCAATTGTCGCTGTACACGCAGTCGCGGATACGGATGTGCGAGCGCCGCAGGTCGACGCAGTAACGAAAACATGACTGAAAGCGGATGCACAGCCGCAGCAGCTACCAGTTTGCAACCATAACATGTATGCCCTTCACTCTTCTGCAGCATTCAGCTCATGTCGGACAGGTTTAACAGCGGCCGTAGAGGCACGGGATTCGATGGGGAGGACGAGGTCCACTACCCGACCCGTCCGGTCGACAAGGACAAGGCTGAGCAGGAACTGATCGTCAACATTAAGAAGGCGACGAGTCCTGAGGAGACTGCACCCAAGCAGAAGCACGTTCGCAGTACGTTGCAGTATCTGCCTGTCGGGCCCAATTCTGACCATTTACAGAGGCTATTGTCTTTACATGGGACTACCACTCCTCTATATCTTTCTGGAGTGGACTTCGGGTTCAGCCCATCTTGGCCGATGAGATTCAGACCTTCAAAGCGCTCATTATGGTGCACAAAGTATTGCAAGAAGGACATCCCATCGTGAGCATTGTGACGCATTCCCGGTTTGCGTATTCAGTGTCTCGCAGACCATCAAGGAGGCCCATGGGCAGACGGCCTGGTTAGAAACATGTGCGCGAACCCTTGGCTCTGACGGTCAACGAGGTACGGGGTGTTCACCTTCTTACTCGTCGTTAACGTGCATCTGAAGGATACGCCCCATTGATTCGGACTTACGTCCAGTTTATTCTGGCCAAACTCAGGTTTCATCGTCTGCGACCAGAGTTTAACGGTCTCTTCGAATATGAAGAGTATTTGACGCTCAAGGGTATCGATGACCCTAATGAAGGGTACGCACAGACCACGTTTTCTTGGCACACTTGTCGACCTCCCGCAGCTATGAAACTATTTCCGACTTGATGGGTCTGCAAGATCAAATCGAATCTTTCCAAAAGATGGTGTTTTCGCATTTCAACCATTCATCCAACAACGAATGCCGCATATCTGCGTTGGTTCCGTTGGTGAAGGAGAGTTGGGGAATATACAGGTTCATTACAAGCATGATGAGAGCCATGTTTAGAAGTGCGTACTTTTTTATTTCTGTTTCCATCCAGCTCATGATATTTGCAGGAACAAACGACGCCGATGCGTTGGAGCCCTTGCGCCAACGATATACTTCCCAACACTATACTTTGCGGAAGTTCTACTACGAGTGCTCGAATCTCAAGTATCTAACTGGTCTGATCAACGTACCCAAGCTAGCTCAGGCAAGGCCCGAACTGGCTCGACTTCACGTCTTGTTAATTATTCTTTGCACAGGAACCGCCTAATTTGCTTGACTCTGGGGACGCTCCAGACCTACCACCTCGCCCGAAGACGGCAGCTTCCCCTCCTCCTGCGCCCTCTCCTGACGCAGCCACTGTTAACGAGCAGGCGCGTATGCTCAAGGAATATGAAGATCAGCAGGCTGCGTTAGCCGCGGCCAGGGAGGCTGCCGAGCGCCAGAGACTTGAGCAGGAGCAGCAACAGGCCAGGGAGTTTGAAGAGATGCAACACAGGCAGGCGGAGGCTCAGAGAATGGCTCAAGAGCAGTTGTTGTTCCAGCAGCAACAGCAGCAATATAATATGCAGGCCTCGCAACAGGCTGAGCTTGAACAACAACTCCTTGCTCTTCGTGGTCAATGGGAGCGCGATCAGATGTTTTTGGAGCGGTACGACCGGGTAGGCATTCCGTCGTTTCTGTTTCTTTGTTGCTCATATTTCGATACCAGAGAGTCAGAGCCTTGGAGGCTGAATTGCAAGGCGTCAATGCCAATGTTAACTCACAGCTGGCTTCCAAGGACGATTTGATCAAACAACTACAAGATCAAGTCACTTTATGGCGCAACAAGTACGAGGCTCTCGCCAAACTTTACAGCCAGCTGCGGACAGAGCATTTGGACATGCTTTCCAAGTTCAAAGCAATGCAGTTAAAGGCAAACTCTGCTCAGGAGGCTGTTGATCGAATGGAGAGAATGGAACGCGACCTTAAAGCGAAGAACCTGGAGCTGGCTGACATGCTCCGGGAACGCGACCGCGCTCGGTTCGACATCGACCGTCAAAAGTCCAGTCATAAGGACGAAATTGATCGCCTGCGTCGAGACCTCAACTTTGCAAACGAGCGTGCAGAGGATGCCTCGCACGCCAAAAATTCCGAAGTGTCTAGTGTATTGAACAAATACAACAGGCAAATACAAGAATTGGAGGACTCTCTTCGGGTATGCCCTCTATCTTATCTTCACCTCATTCATTGCTGAGAAAGGGCGGTGTTTAGGCCAAACAAATTCAAATCGATGACCTTCTCGCTAGAGTAAACAATGCGGAAGGCGACATGGAGCGGCTCCGTGACGAGAAGGATCAAGAAATCCTCGTGCTCGAGGAGGGCATGAATGATACCATCCAGCGACTGAAAGAGTCTCAGCAGGTAATAGGCTTCGTAGTCTTCGACCGTCTAGTTCTCATCAATCTTTTGAAGGCTCTCCAAGACCTTGGCGGCGCGAATGACACAGAGATCGACACTTTGATTCTTGATAGTCAGAAGAAGCTGAACCAGATCATCGGTCTGTTTTTCAGGAGCGACTCACTACTTTTAACTCACTGATGTACGTTCACAGATTCCATTCTGCAAGCATGCATGCAAAAGGTGGAAGACGCCATCTACGAGCTTGAATCTCCGACGCAGGCGGGTAACGCCAGTGCGACACCAGAATACACGCTGTCCATGATCGAGAAAGCGGTCAACAATGCCACCGATTTTGCAACCGTATACCATCTTTACCTGGGTGGAGAACAAGGCGGAGAGCACGTCGAGGTCATCAAGGCCGCGAACGAGTTTGCGCAGAATCTCACAGATGTTTTAATCAACACAAAAGGCATCACCCGTCTTGCCAGCGATGATGATGCGTCGGACAAGATAATAAGTGTCGCCAAAACCGCCGGAGACGTCGGCACCCGGCTATTCTTCAACCTGCAGTCCTTCAACTTAAGCGGCATGCAGACGCAACGAAAGAAGGAGGCCGCTATGCGCAATGGCGCTGAGGCCCGCGGGGCCCTTACAAAACTGTCGGATGTTGTGGACGGTCTCGTCCCCAAGGGCGGCAAGGCTGATCTCGCCAAAGCCAATGGCGACATTGGCGATCTCGTCGAACACGAAATGTCTAGCGCCGCTCGCGCGATCGAGCTCGCGACTGAGCGCCTGCAAGCACTCATGTCACGCCCACGGGATTCTTCTCGCTTCAGCGCGGTGGATCTACAGGTCCACGACTCGATCCTCGCGGCGGCAATGGCGATCACAAGCGCCATTGCGCGGCTGATCAAGGCGGCGACCGATTCGCAGCAGGAGATCGTCAAGGAGGGTCGGGGATCGAGCTCGAGTCAGCAGTTCTACAAGCGGAACAATCGATGGACGGAGGGGTTGATATCCGCCGCGAAGTCAGTCGCGTTCTCGACGAACCTACTCATCGAGAGCGCCGACGGTGTGCTGTCGGGGACGCACTCCCTCGAGCAGCTCATTGTTGCGTCAAACGAGGTCGCCGCTGCTACGGCGCAACTTGTCGCCGCGTCCCGCGTAAAGGCCAATCTGATGTCCAAGACGCAAGAGCGGCTCGAGTTGGCGGCGAAGGCAGTCACAGAGGCGTGTCGAGCGCTGGTGCGCCAGGTCAAGGCGATCACCGCGAAGCAGTCGCAAAATGACCTGCCCGACTACCAGAACATGGCGGTGATGGAGTTTAAGAGACAGGAGATGGAGCAGCAGGTCGAGATTCTCAAGCTCGAGAAGGACCTCGGTGCAGCTCGCCACCGCCTTGGCGCTATGCGGCGCGCGGGATACCACACGAACGAAACGGACTAGTGGACGGCGAGGGCATTGTGGATTGGGAGCAGATATTCTTACATGTAATTCTAGTACTAGTCCTATTCACGGGTCTGTCAACATCGGAACCAGTGCGGAAGCGAGCGAGGGATTGGCACGCGAATGAATGGTGGTGCAACTACAAAGTGAATTAATTTGAATGCTTGGAAGATTGAAGGATATATGTATGTTAGGTCGGTATATATACAGTGCGAATAACTTTTAGAAATAAAAAGCGAAATGTCAGTGCACAGAAAGGACAGGTTAGTTATAGTCATTGTAGTCCAGCGAGTCTACACTCCGCACAGAATCAAATGATGGTCGGTTCAAGTCGAGGAAGCTCCCCTGGCGCGGCATCGATTTCGTCTGTGGCGCCATGTCGTCCTTGTCGAATTCATCGTCAATGTCGAGGAACGACGGCTTTCGCATGATCGACCGCCGGTGCATGCGCTCCTCGACTGAAATCTTAGGGCGCAGATTCCGACGAGGGGGCGGCGACAGCGGCGTTATGACCTCGGACTGCGACCGCGAGAGCGACGTCGTTCGAGACTTTGTCCGCCGCGGTGGGGGCGGGAGGCTCATCAAGACCGGCGGCGAAGGAGGTTGGGGCGGAAGGGGCTGGTTATAATATACATCCCCCTCTGACGTTGCGGAGCTCCGGATCGACGGGCGGTCGCTGTTCGACCGCTTGCGCCCTCCGCCCGAGGGCGAGACCGGCGATAAGCGTAGGTCATGCTCAAAGTCAGACAAGGCCGTCGACGCGGACATGATGGACGTCGTGCGCGGCCGTTGGTACGCCGCTTCGACGCTGGCCTCGACCTGCAGCATTTCTGCAGGGGACATGATCTGCTGCGGTGTGTATTCTGATGTCGAGCTACGCGGCAGGTCGGTATCGATCCAACAAGAAGTCGGTGAGTTTATTTCTTGCTCGGGTGCGGCATTCAGCGACCGCGCGTCGTCTGAGATCGCGAGCGTAGATTGCGACGGCCGCCGACCGCTGGACGTCGAGAACAAGCGTTTTCTCGTGGATAATGGGGGATCAGATAGCCGCGATTCAGAGAGCGGTAATTGGAGTGGAACTGGAGGAACCGGGAGTCGGTGCTGCGTGAAAGAGCGCTGTTTGCGGGGTTCTTTATGAGCAGTCAGCTCAGGCTGCATGGCGGTGGAAGTCGACGGCGACCGTTGTTTACTGAGAGATTGATGGGATATGGACTTTTTCAGTGTCCGAGGGATCCGTGCATCAGGTTCCCAGCCGCTTTCCATCGCTTTTGGCAGGGGGTCGTACACCTGCGTCTTTGGTGACGGCTCATAAGCCTGCTGTTTCACCCTGGGTCGAGTGTTGATTGGGCTAAATTCTGCCGAGAACGTGAGACTGCTTGTAGAGGCAGAACCTGCCGAGCTACCACCAAGTGCTCGATCGTCGGCAGGGCTGGGAGGAAGAGGGAGTTCCTGATTGGGTGGCGGAGTGCGGCGCGACAAGGAAACCTGCCGCGATGGGAAGTTGGGAGATTGTTTGGGTGAAGCCATGAACGGATCGCTTCTGAGAAAGTTGGAACGCTCGATCCCGCCGTCCGTCATTCCCCGTGCGCGCATAGCAGGACGAGGCCTTGGAGGAGGGTCTGGCTCGCTAAGCCGGTTGGGGTCCCCACTGAGACTGGTCAAGTCTTTGCTGCGCAGACTCGGGCCCGTCAATCTGTAGCGACAGAACATGAGACACTGGGAGAGAAAAACAAGTTGAGAACACACTTGTTCGAGAGCTTCATATAGGATGAGCCCGTTTCTGATACAGGCGACACGATACTCTGGGGCGAAAGATCGCCTCCCATACGGAACGACTGGGAAGACGAGGACGCATAGGACACGCGGTGGGCACTTTCATTTGATTTTGTATCGTGCACCGAGGAGTTGGAGAAGGCAGAGAGCCGATTTGGATCGGACGGACTGTGAAGTGAAACGACACGCGCAGCGAATGGATCGGTGTCGGAAAGCGTCAGCAATGAGCCTCGGCGAGATTTGGCGGGGTCCTCTGGGGTTTTCGGAGTGGTGGGCCCGATGGAATCACCGCGCGAGCGGGACGAGGACACCGAGTTTGATGGCGCTCTGCCGATAGCAACCGACGGGGCGGTATACGGCCGGCGAGCAGCGACATCGGTGCGGGGAACGAGATGGACCGGTGGGGGAGTCGCGACGGGCGGATATTGGCTGTGGATTGTGAGCGGAGGTGGTTGGGACTTTTTTGGTTTGAAGCCCATGGCGGTAGCAAGGGTATTGAACTTGATGCCGGACTGCTTTGAATGAGAGTGGGGTTTCTGGGGAAACAGCGGGGGCGAGGAGGGGGGTTTCTGGGAGACAGACCACCAGCTGCGCTGGGATTCTTGGGGGGAAAGAGTGGACGGCATAGCAGCGAGAAAGAGACGGAAATCGCAGAGAAAATGATGATCAGACAGAAGGTGATACAAGAGCAGCCGCAGGGCTCAGTCCATAAGGTAGTATGTGCAGCAGAAAGACGTCCAAGAGCTGGCCATAGACGCTCCAGCAAAGATCGGCAAGGGTTGTCAAGGCATCATTTTAATTTCCACCTACAAAGTCCGAATGATTAGGATCATATACTACTCATATACTCTAGTATCTACCCTAGCTCCGCCCACGCGTCTTCTGCGTCCCGGTCCACAATCCCCTGCTCGGCCCGCGGCATCGCTGAAAATCCATTGGGTCGTGGTGTTTCTGCGTCGAACAGCACGGGATCCCGAATCAGCGGCCGCCCCAGCTCCTCATCCTCTTCCTCGCTCTCAATTTCCAGGTCTAAGAACCCAGCTCGTCGCGCAGCGTTGATGTCGATAGGCTTTGGTCGCGAAAATATCGACTGGCCCGACCTGTACACAGCGTCCGGTGAGCGGCGGCCCCCATTGATAGGCGTTTACTCACTGTCGCATCACCGCGGCCAGTCGGCCGAACTGCAGCACATTCCGTGCAATGAGCAGGAACGTGTCGAGGAGCTCCTCCTCCTTGCTGGTCGAGCCACACTTTGCGAATGCGAGCACCAGCAGCGTTAAGGCACAGAATACCGTCAAAATTAGATCAACGACATTGAATGGGGATTTCCAGAATTGCTGCACGGACATAGTTCAGGAACATAATGACGAGAGGGTCCAAACGTCTCCGAGGAACTGGTCGCGAGTCCGCCCTTCGCCTTCCAACTGTGCCTCCAACTTTTGTTATCCTTCGGATAGCACATTGGGACCAGTTGAAAAAGGTAGACGTTTGGAGCACCTAATAGTAAAAATCGAGGAAACGGTTCGACGTACCCTTCCAAAGGCGACAAATCTTATTCCGACCTCCAGTATCATAGAGGTGTTGATGATTACTTCGAGAATATAAAACGCAATCCCGGGGCAGCCATCCGTCAAGCTCAGTATGACGGTCGTGACCGACAGCGCCGCCATCCCGAGGTACAGAAAGATGTATGTCCGCGAGTGCACAAAGCGGTTGGCGACGCCTTTCGTGATTTCGCTGCGGGTTAGCGCATAGATGGAACGTGTCGCCCTGCAGCAGGTCAGGACAGCGAGCGGGCGCGCCAAAGGACTTACTGAGGCTGGCGTGGCCTGGCCGACTCGAGGTCGCTGTTCAGGGCATCCGTTTCGTTGTGTCCAGAATCCATCCTGACATGAGACAATGAGATTTGGCGGAGAGTTGTTTGTACTTGTGTGGCTGTGCTGCTTGCCGCTTCTGTTCTTGCACGTCGATTCAGGCGTCTGCACCTCCCACCTCTTGATTCTGCTCTAAACTCCGTTCTCTTTACAAGATGGGTGGCGGAGATCTCAATATGAAGAAGTCGTGGCATCCGCTCCTGCTTAAAAACCAGGAGCAGGTGTGGCTGAAGGAGAAGGAGGCTGTAAGTCTGACTCCGATATGGGCCTGGACGAAACTAACGCCCAGGTGACTAGCTCGAGGAGAAGAAGAAACTCGACCAGCTTCGCAAGGAGAAGGAGGAGGAGCGGCAGATGCAGGAGCTACAACGACTGCAGGAAGAGAAGACAGGGAAAAAACGGACAGAGAAACTTGAATGGATGTATGCGACTCCGGCTACAGGATCCAGCCAAAATCCGAACGACCTGGAGGACTACCTTCTCGGCAAGAAACGTGTGGACAAAATCCTGACGGCCGATGAGAACGCCAAGGTGCGGCCAGACTCCATTTGAGACCCCCGCCGATCGTTGTGTTAACTCGTGCTTTCATAGGTCGGAGCCGCTCACAAGAACTTTATCGCCGTTCAGAACGCCAACAGCGCGCGCGACATCGCTGCCAAAATCCGTGAAGATCCTCTGCTCGCGATCAAGCAGCAGGAGCAGGCTGCTCTCGAGGCGCTCAAGGCGAACCCTCTTCGACTGCGGGAATTGCAGGAGCGCAATGGCATCAAGTCAAAGAAAGACAAGAAGATGAAGAAGGAGGAGCGCAAGGAGGAGCGGAGGCGGCTCCGACACGAGCGCAAGCACCGCAAGGATGAGAGATATTCGCGCTCTGTCAGCCCTGCAGACGATCGTCACGGGAGATTCCGCTCGAACGAACGTAATTCCTACGCGCGCCGCTCACCGAGCACTCGTTCCCGATCCCGTTCTCGTTCCCCTCTTCCGTCCCGCCCCAGATATAGTGAGCCTACCAAGCGTCGGAGCCACAGCCCCCGACGCAGCGACTACCCCGTCAAACGTCAGGCGAGTTACACGCCCCCGCACTACCGCGACAGCCGAAGCCGAAGCCCTGTCCGTGACCAAGTCAAGGCCTGGCCGCGCTCCGACGACTCCGACGAAGCAGCGCCGCCGCGGAGACGCAGCCTCGACTACCGTGATGGTGCCACTGGAAAGCGAGCACGAAGTCCCAGTCCCGCGCGGTATCGTGACGAACGCAATGGTGCGTCCGCGAAGCGTCCGCGCATGAGCCCACCGCCGCCTCCGCGCGCACCCCCACCGCGCAGCATGGCGGACAAGGCTTCCGAGGACCGTGCAGCGCGTCTGGCGGCCATGTCGTCAAATGCGACGAGCATGAGTGTCGAGCGGCAAGAAAGGCTCGCGCAGTTGCTTGAGAAGGAGAAGGCAGAGCTCGCACGAGAAGAGGAAGCACGCAGGAAGAACAAGGGGATGGGTAGCTTCCTCAGTCAAGAGAAGAAGAAAGTCTTCGGTGGTATAGCACTCGACGAACAGATACGGAGAGGCCGTGGTGGGATGCTCGTTGATGCAGACTAGGTCCCTTCTCTTTATGTAGCTGTACTCCTTAAGAATGTATGATTTCGATGACATCTTGAACAGTTCCGTGGTGTGCTAAGCCATACTGTTACTGTAGGCCCTTCGCTTCAAGATGTGTGAAATATATGATATCGTAATCTAAGTGGCATGGGCGCGTCTTAAACTTCCCATCCAGAACATGAGTTGAAGCCTCCCATGAATGTCTGCTCCTCGAGCTTCATTGACGGCGACGCAGGGTAGTTCAACAACGGAACCGTGCAATCGGCGGCTCTCCGGCCTCATGTGCATGTTTCAAGGTTTGGATGAAGCTTGCTGCAACTCAGACCGCACGCCGGCCCGGGGGTCGGTGGGTATCTTTTACGATTTGCTAACAGTGCGGTTGGATGGCAATTATTCCTCCAATCGTCGACCATTGGTTTCACGAGTATGGGAGTCAACAAGTCGGGCAAGAACATTCAACGAGTTGAACGTATCTAACAGCATCAATCTCAAACGAGAGCAACTCACGGTACATTTCGAAATATCCACCCAGTAACCTACGCGGTCAGCCTGCGGAGACGAACACCAGCCGATGGATAAACCAACTCGGAGCCGTCCCACAACAGAAGGTCAAGGGGTGCACCACGAGCCATTGGGTAGTCCAGGCTGATCCAATACGGTTCGCATCCTGCGTCAGGATTGTCATTTAGCTCATGACGTCCAATGGCCAGTCTGCGTGATTGTCAGTTGTGTATATTCCCGGAACATCCTGACGATCACACCTAAACTCATGAGGTCTTCCAGTGGACCAGAGTGCCATCCCTTTTGACTCCCCGGACGGTTTGCGTTGCAGTATGCTCAAAACATCCTTGTCGCGGACAACCAAGGCTTGGAGATACAACACCTGATCTTCTATTGTCACGACGGCCACACTGTTATCGCTGACCCACACGCCCTCATACGCCTCCGATACCTGCATTAGCAAGAGGTTCTCGAAAGCAGGTTGGAAGCGATATATTGCCTCCCGGGCCAGCGTAGCCGTATCGGTGTAGTTCCCAGAGAGGAGCACTATGACACCATACGACCATTGAGGATTTATGCTGAATTGGGAGTGATAGCCTGCAAGATTACCACCTTGTTGTTCGAAATCAGCTGTCAAGTTCAGGATTACAAGCAGGTGTATCTTTCGAGTAGAGACGAGCTTCTCCGTATTCTCCCACTTTTGTGATTTCCCATGGAGCCCCAACCTCGTAAAAGCCGTCGCTCCAGGGATGCAACGGTCGGAGCCACTCTCTAACTACGTACGGGCTGATGAGACCGGTTCCTTTAGGTGACAGGAAACTCCGCATGACCGTCGTGAGATCGGCCAACGAGCTGTACTGACCCCCGCTGGGGTCAAGAACAGCAGGGAATGTATAGTCCTGGGGGACCATCAACTAAATATTCATGGGAATGAATTTCGCCTACCGCCATGTCCGAATTTGACGATGGAACAGCTATCTGAGCTGCTAGGCGGCTATTGGGAATCTCGTAGAAAGTACTGTTCAAACCCAACGGATCAAAGACATCGTTTTGCAGTAGTTCTCGATACGTTCTTCTTTTCCCGGTTGCAAGCTTATCAGCTCCAAGATTGCAGAGACCAAGTACATTGAATGCCGTGTTTGAATATACGGGGAAGGTGTATTGAGGTGTCACAAGGGGAAACTTTGCCACAGCATTCAAGAATTCCTCTGGGCTCACATCCATAAACGCCTGGAGTTTGCCTTCTTTGTATTCCGCAGTAAGAGAGCGGGGCCAAGGCTCGCCAATGTCCTCTGGAGGATAATCCCTACCGAGGCCTGAGAGATGACTGGCAAGTTGGCGTAAAGTTATTGGTGAATTGGCTGAGGCAGAGTCATTTCCACTGAGGAAATCCGACCACCCATAGGATGGATGGGTAAAGTTGGGAATAAATTTTGTGACAGGATCATCCCTGAATGAAAGAGTAGCTGAGTATCCAACCATTGACCCTGAACAAACCAGACAGACCAGTTCAGGGCTCCGCGTTCACGGAGGATCAGTGTCTCCAAAACCGCGAACATTTTTGTAATGCTGGCAATGCGATAGATCGAATCCCTTGTTACCGAACCCCGTTTCTCGGGGTCAGTTTCGTTGGCTCTGAGAACGCCATAACCGTGTTCGAATATTGGGCCATTTGGTGTCACGACAGCGATGGAAAGACTGTCAATATCTGAAGCAGCAGTACGCATCGCTAGAATTCTTGGAGAGAAGCAGCGGCGTCTTGAAGACCGAGGGCATCCGGTCCAGGAGGGTTCGATGCTAGGAGGGTTGGTAGCGGTGCACGACAGCTCAACTTCACGAAACCAATGTTAAATAAATGAGGGCCCTTGGTAGAATGGGGTACCCAACCTTCTCTCGCAAACTTTGTGGTTTTAATTTACCGCTACCCTTGCCTCGAACGATGTTGACCTCGATTCGAATATTCTGATTATTCAAGACATGAAGCATAAGGGAAACAACGAAGAAAGCAAATACAACAAGGGGGACACGTCTATTAGGGCGCTCGACGGTGAGAGGCGCCTCAACTTTCGACTCGGACATGGTCGTCAGTGAAGGGTGGCTGCCTCCGGCCCGTAAATCCGTGAGTTGCGGCCTGTTCCGAACCATCACGGACCTGCGACTTAATTGACGCCACATGGCTCAGGCCAATGCACCATTGACTTGGAATCGTGAGCACTCCACAATCGTCAAACTTGAAGCAAGATCCTAAATACATACAGAGACTGTTCGTGGTATCACAGAGTTCAGTATGTGGTCAATGACTGGTGGATTCCAAAAGCCGTCCTTGACTCTGCACAACTGGTAGTCGAGGTTGCTATTCACCAGATATTATATGTCCGCCAAATATATCCCGCCGACCTGTTCATCCGCCGCAAGAAATACGACACGCCAGTATTCCAATCGCGACATCCAGCTCTGAATGACTATATATCTGGAGCTGTCAAGGCCATCGGAGAACAGCTGCTGACCGTGCGGCGACCATTGTGATTTGTGTGCACACCCTCAATATCTGTTCAGGGGAACGTCGAAAATGTTGTCGTTGTAATAAAAGACAAAGAGGAAGTTGCCCTGGAACGGTTTTTGTTTTCCATCGAGAACGTGATACAAGTCGAGGCATTCAACAAAGACACTAGGTTTGTTCGATTGAATCAGGATTTCATCCTCACCTTTTGGTTAGCGTGGAGGACGCTATCTCGTCTGCGGCCTTGGGCCAATACTTCCGGGGATTCCTGGTTAAACTGAACATGATTGAATCACAATTGGGACAAATGTACCTGGGCGGTAAGAGACTATATCGTTGCATCGGAGCTGCATATGATGAAGGGCTTTTCAGACGATGTTTCATTTAGCATTGCCATCGAGCTCAAAGCAGATAACATCCCCGCAACGAAGGATAAGGCATAAGTTTTCAGTCTGCTCATAACCACTGTTAACAACGTATCCGAAATTCCGAATAGAATCCACCGCCGTGGATACCCGCTTATACTCGGCATACGACCTCCGCGGCCTCTGAAGACTCAGAAATGCACATGTGAGCCTGACACTCGAAAAATCCTTCCCCGTTCACACTTTGCAAGGGTTCGAGCTGTCAATACGGGAATCATAAACGCAAGTGGACTAACAAACGCTAACTCATTGTATTTTGACTCCTTGTATTTTAGCTTTCACTAGGAGTTCAAGAAACGGATGTCAAACTCCAGCGCGAGCGAGAGGCACTTGCCAAAGGCAAACTTGGGATTGCAGGCGAAAAGCCACCAACAAAACAAACGACCGCTCCTCGCCAAAAGCCCGATGTTCATCTGGAAGGTCCAGCGAAAAAACTGGCGGTGGATGACAAGCTCGTCGAGGGACAGGTTGCAAGTATGAAAGGATAATGTATCACAAACTGTATTAAATGCCACAAATAAAATGTCAAGGATGTACGCGAATGCGTTGGATCAACGGTATAATCCTTTCCCATTCTTGCATGGCCTGCAATGATTCAGTGAGAAAATATGTTTAGCGAATTGCCATAATTAGACTTGCCGCTTTGTAAAATTCGATTTGACCGTCTGCAAGGTTGCCCAGCATCTCCTTCATCTCCGCCTCCTTGGAGTATTGAAAAACAGCCTGTTCACGAAGTGTCTCATCACTGAACGCGTCCGACGTCTCATGAGCTGTGGTCACGGCATCCTGAAGCTACGCTCAAGATGAGCTGAGAAAAGATATATATATATGAAGAAGAATATAACCTCCTTGATTTTGACGTCCAGTTTCCGCATCTTTTCAACGCGACTTCGGTCATCGTCTGCACCTCGTAAAGCATCAACCCTATCCTTCAAGTAGGCTCCTAGACCGAGACCAGTGCTACCAGCATGTCCGCTAATGACTGCAGCAAGTCTGTCGCGTTCAGAAGTGACACCCGACAGATAATCGGAAAGCTCTTCAAAATCGAGTTGTTTCTGGTCTCGGAGTTTAAGAACGGCGCGATTAGCATGGGAGTACGTCAAAAGGGAGTGAAGATGGACCAAAAATGGGTCAGTCGTTGTTTGGGTCTGATAATGCTCAGTTGAGACGCGTATACGTTACAGTGGACCTACTGTATGCCGTAGAAGGGCCGAAAACTCGAGCAGAGTGTTTGAAAAATGATTGAGCGGATCCGTGATACCTGATTCCAGAAATCCGAGACCCTGGACAGCGACCGCAAGGTCGTGATAATCCGCGGTCAGGTCTTCTCCGGATTCCGGGTTGCCATCTCATTCAGCCTCAGACATTCGACTGCAGAAGAAAGAGAAGGCAGGGATGCGATGGAAATCAGCTCACCGCTTGTCCTCGTTCTCAGTCGACTCCACAACCGTTCCGGAATAACGAGACCTTCCTCAAATCGGTCCACGCCTTCTCGCATAGAAAGGAATCGCTCGTCCGGTTTACGAACACGGGCAAAAGCATTGAGAAGGGTATCAGATATGTTGTCAATGATGCCCGGGGACGCTTCTAGGCCTGGCGGGTGGGCTGTATGCTGATGCATATGAACGTGCTTTTCAACGCTCAGCTGGGAACACAAAAGACTTGAAGCAGGTCAAGCTCTCACCCATTCGGTGGATTCAAAAAATGCTCGCACAAGCGTGCTTCTCTGAAGTGTTGGATGACGAGACAGACGTTGTAAAAACCGGTCCAGACTTGTCTGCTTTAATATTTATGTAGGGCGCGTTTAAAACTTCAACTTACTCCAGACGACGGCGTTCCATGAACTCCGGGCTAAATCTATCCCCAGTGATGTATTCTGGAAACAAATTGAGAAGGAACGCCAAGCAGCACCATAAAACATACCTAGCCGATGTTTGTCCGGCAGAGGAGGCACAACGCAGGCCGGGAAGTCTCGGACGAGATTCTCTCTCAGAAAGACAAAATCTTGGAAACGGCGGCGAGCGGAAGGGTTTCCGGTTGAGAACATCCGCAAATTGGTCTGAAAGTCTGAGCATGATGCAAGTGCAACGCTACGCACAGACACACCTGAGCTGAGACAAGGTAGGATACATATGCATCTTTCGTTTCTGCAAGCTCTTTGACAGGATCTGAGACGCTGGTAATGAGGAACCCCTCCCATTTGGGGTCGTTGGGCCCATCACTGTCGGAGGTGCTTTGTCGAAAGCCTGGGCCAGATGGACCTTCCTGCGGGACATCGTAGGGTGCCGACGGAGACTCCCATGTTACGCTGTCGAAGACATCCTCGTCGTCACCGAACATGGCAGAGAATTGAGTAGGACGCGAGACTCTGCTTACATACTCGAGCCGCAGCGTCACATTGGTCACCTGTCATAGACAGGTCAGCAAATGCACCTTCAGTTTATACCGCCGCTCGTTCTATCCTTTGCTCTCGTATGTGTCGGTTACCAGGCGAGTAAATGCCATTTGCTTTGACTCGGTGTGGATTCAAACCAAACTAAACAGGTTCCTGTCCTGGACACGGACTACTCGAGACAAATATGCAGCGGTAGGACTTGGGTCGCGTAGACAATTTGGCGGTTGATAACCAGCGTATCCGTCGTAGGAATGTGGGCAAATGAAAACACCTACATCAATGTAACCTTCGAAGACGCCTCTCAGGGCCAGCTAGCAATGCGAGTTGTAGCCTCAATGAGTGCATTGAAGTTCTCACTTACTTTCGATAGGGTTGTCTATGAGTGGTCAGATGTCCAATATCTGGGCAAAATCACCTCTTTCTCAAACGACGAATTACCTGTGGGTTTCTCTCATGCGACCGTCGGAAAACCCATCTTTCCGATGCACACGAATGCCGCTCATTCATCTTGGTAGCAGAAAACATATGTGTGCACGTCGAATGCTATGGCTGGAGGCTTTTGCACGCAAGCAGAGGTTTATTTTTCGCATACCACAACAATATTATCCTAACCTGAAGGTTTAGATGGGGAAATTCATCATCGACCTTCCCATTGGGAAGTATCTGAACTCCACTTCGTTCTGGACTGCACGTGTTGAACTGCCCGCCAACCAAACGGAGCGGGGTGACGCTAGCGGGACCGGCAGCAGCGACGGCAGTTTCTGGAACAATCCGGCCGGGAATCCTGCCCCGCCACCTAGTAATTACTCTACTCCCTGGAGGCGGAGCTTGTCTCCTCGAGCAGACAATCTCAATCCCAGCCCTGACCGCCTGTATTCTTATTCGCAGCCTATTCAATATTTCGTCCGGAAAACGGGTTATTACTGTGTTGGTGGGTCGTCTGTTCTTCCTAGTATCGCTGTTGCTAAACATCTGTGTAGCTATGGTGCCTGTGACACTTCAGCGCAATGAAGGGCATACCACGTATAAGGGCCTTGTGTTTTTCCAGAACCAGTTCGACGGAATGTTACCTGCGACAGACTACCCTAAAGTCAACGTACGTCTTAACTTATTTTGTGGTATATCGTGTGTCTGAAAGCAATCTAGTTTTATTTCGTGATGTTTTTGGTGTATGCTGTTTTCGGTGCCATCTGGGGATGGTTATGCTACCAACACGTCCATGAACTACTGCCCATCCAAGTATGTCGTTAATTTATCCTTCCACCGCCGCATTTAAATTGTCGGACGTGCAGTATTATCTTTCTGGTCTTGTTGGACTGGTCATAATTGAGATGGTGGCAAATTGGGGCAAGTTTATTTCAGCTTTTTTCTCTTCGCACCTATAACCATTCTTGAAGCCTATTACAGATACCTCAATGCGCACGGGAAAAGTGCTGCCTCAACCGTTTTCCTCATCGTTGGTGAGCATTAGTTCAAGATTCGACCGCCATTCTCTCTGAGCCATTCGCAGTGGCCATTCTAGATGCTGGACGCAACTCTATGTCGTTTTTCATGCTCCTCGTCGTGTCTTTAGGCAATATCCTCCTTCGTTTATTTTCTGGCCATTGTTTACACCCCGAGCAGGTCTGAGCGTAGTTCGAGAATCTCTCGGTCGGACAATGCTAAGATGTCAAATTCTGGCTGGCGCACATTTTGTCTTTGGAAGTACGTGGTTCCTTTCCATTGTCGGACTTATGAACACGCGGCCGCAACAGTTCTTTATGCCGTGGGCATCGTTGAGCTTGAGCTGGAGTCTACATCAGCACTGGTGCTCTTGATGTTCGTTATCCCGTTGGCCTTCACTCTCAGCGGATTCCTTTTATGGATATTGTATTCGTTGAATGGTTTGTTTCTACTCACCCCGGGTCAAGACGAGTCTGATTGACCTATCCAGCGACGATTGCTCAACTGCGAGCTCGCAAGCAACGTTACAAACTCTCTATGTTTGAGACCTTGTATCGTATTCTTCTGTTCACCGTTGTTGTCATTGCTGTCTTCTTTGTGGTGTCCACCCTCTCATTTTCCGGTCGTCTTGCTGAAGGTGCGTGTCAATTGGTTGCTGTTATGACAATGGGTTGATATTTTGTTCAGACTATTCCGCAAAGTCATGGCGGGTGCGATGGTGGTTGCTGGATGGTTGGCTAGCACTTCTATATCTCGTTGCATTCGCTGCCATTTCATATCTTTGGCGACCATCTGCCAACAACAGAAGATACGCTGCATTCAAATTTCTGTTCACACAACCGTTGACTTATTTCATCTGATAGCCACATTAGCGATGAGTGACGAGTTGGCTCAGGACGAGGAAGACGCGGAGGACTACGACCTCGAATCCATGGGGCAGCGTGGTAGAGTACCAGACGAAGACGATGACGACGCCGCGACTCTCGTCGGACGTCGCGAAGGCGTGGTGGCGGATGACAACGTTGTCTTCGAGATTGGAGACGAGGACGATGATGACGAGGAAGAGGCCAAAAAACGCCGTCGTCGACTCTCCGGGGAGCCCCCGCATAGTGCAGAGGCTGAGGGTGAAAGACGAGGTCTTATGCACGACAGAGAAGAGATCAGTTAGAAACAACAATCCACGTGGTAAAGCTATTTTATTTCCTGGAGCACAAGATTATTGTATATATCAGTCTCGGATACGTCCTGTGGATGTCGTGAAAAGTCGAGCAGCGATATTCATGCTTTGCAATTCCTGATCGAGTGTTTTAGTGGACGCCGTGGGTCATTATTGGTGAACGACAAACCTGGAAAAGCAGCTTGGCGGCATAGGGAATATACAACTGAGAACAGGCTGTTTTATTCCGGCAAGCGCGGCACTGCAACAATATCAGATGGGAAGAACGAACGATTTTTCAGTCAGACGAACCTCGAAGCTCTGTTTTTTCTGGGAGGGAGGTTTGGTTAGTGAACAATAATTGTGAGCAGCGTAGAACCCACGAGATTTGCTATTGCGGTTAGTCCACATCTAAATACCCTCAGCATCAAATTATGTGTTCGAAGATAGAAACTCACATGTCACAAACATGCAGGCGATATGCGTCGCTAGCTTCGAACAGACGCTCCTTCAAGAAACCTGCAATCCCATGCGATATCATACAATCGCGCTCCATCTCTCCGAAACGGAGACCTCCATCACGACTTCGACCTTCGACCGGTTGTCTCGTCAAAATCTGAACGGGACCTCGGGCGCGAGAGTGAATTTTGTCGTCCACCATGTGCTTGAGGCGTTGATAGTAGGTTGGTCCAAGATAAACTTGGGCCTGCAGTTTGCGTCCCGTGTGCCCGTGGTACATGACTTCGAGACCCCGCGATTGGTAACCCTTCTGGCGCAGAAATGCCGACACTGACTCGACAGTAAGATCGGTGAAAGGTGTGGCGTCACCTTCGTTGCCGATTAAGGTTGCCACCTTGGACAGTAAGCACTCGACTAGATGTCCGATGGTCATTCGGGATGGAATAGCGTGAGGATTAATGATGATGTCGGGGACGATTCCTTCCGCAGTAAAAGGCATGTCCTCCTGCCGATACGTGATTCCGATAGTGCCTTTCTGGCCATGACGCGACGCAAACTTATCTCCGATTTGAGGAATACGAGTCGCCCGAACACGGACTTTGACGAACTTTTGGCCCTCGGAATTTGTGGTGATTAACACCTGGTCGACGATGCCACTCTCGGTGCTTTTCAGTGGTGTGGAGACGTCGCGCCGAGTATGTACCCGGGTCCGTTGACCAAGCTCTTCGCTATCAGGAGGAATGGGCGCCGTCTTCCCAATGATGATATCCTCTCCCCTCACGCCTGTGCCGGGCGCGATCAGACCATCGTCTTCCAATTTGTCGTATGTTCCATGCTTCATCCTCAGGGTGTTTTCGCGTGTCGGTTTTTCGAACTCCTCGAGTTGCTGGATACCACTTTTCTTCTCCAGATCCATGTAACTGCGATAATAGATACTCCGGAACAAACCGCGATCGATTGAACTCTGGTTCATGATGACAGAATCTTCTTGGTTATATCCACTGTAGCATAGAATGGCAACAATCGCATTTTGACCGGCAGGAAGTTCGCGGAATTTCAAATATTCCATGGAACGTGTTGTCGCGAGAGGTTTCTGGGGATAATAAAGGATGTTGGCCATGGTGTCCATACGAATGAGGAAATTAGTTAAAAATATCCCCATAGCTTGTTTACCCATAGCGGATTGGTAGGTGTTACGAGGGGACTGCAGCAGACATTATTATTTAGTGCCTTCTGTGTAACCTCGACGTACCTGGTTATGATCAGGGAATGGGATGATACTCGCGCAAATGCCGAGGATCATACTGGGATGGATTTCACAATGTGTCCAGGTGTTCAAGTTGATTCCGGCCTTTAGTCGAGCAGCTGGATCAAACTCCGTGTCGTTTGCATGAGGATCGATTCCATTTTGCTGTAATCTGGAGTTTTCTAGATCTTCGGGAGTCATCGAGATCATAACGGTCTCCTCTTCTTCCGCGTCCAGCAGTTCGATGATACCACCCTTTACGAGCTGCTCCCATTTGTATTCGTCTCCGTCGTCATTGTATCCTTGGCTGAGCCACTTGACATGCTTCTTCTGGAGAGCGAGCTGCTGCTTCTCAACGATGAAAAGAGGTCGGCAAACGCGCCCAGCGTCGGTATACAACCGGAGCTCCCGCTCGCGAACATCCCGCACCACCGACACCTCGGGGCTAATGTCATCTTTCCTCCGCAGCTTCTTGATCGTTTTGACCAAGTTTGCTGGGTCACGATGAACACCCATCCAAACTCCGTTGACGAAAACCTTTGTGCAGGGGGTAGAAGAGTGCGCATTCTCCTCGAGAGATTCGAGGCCCCACTCCTCGAGGAACTCGATTACCGGTGCAGAGTAAGAACCCACCGAAATGCATGCCATAAGCGCGAGATTTTTCACTAGCCCGCACGCCTGCCCTTCAGGTGTTTCAGCTGGGCACACCATCCCCCAGTGCGTATTGTGCAGCTGCCGGGGCTTGGCAATTTTACCCTCCCGTCCCAAAGGTGTGTTACACCGACGTAAATGAGATAAAGTCGAGGCATAGGTGTATCTGTTCAAGACTTGAGATACCCCAGCACTGCCAGACGCGGATTTGCTCTGGTCACCCCAATTGCCAGTTGCTAAAGAGTACTTCAACCCGTTGGTAATCGTCTGGTGCTTGACGGCCACCTTGAGATTAAACTCTTTTTGGGTTTCAACGCACTAAAACAGATCAGAAAAGGCGCAAGACATTGAAGATACAGCCGCCGACCTTTTGGAGATACCGGTATACATCCTTGGTTAGTTTTCTAAACAATATGCGGAACAGTTTCGCAAGCAGCGGGCCTGCCAAATCGAGACGCTTTTTGCCGAAATGGTCACGATCATCGAGCTCTCGCCGCTCAAGAGCGGCCAGGAGCAATCGATGGATCATGTAGCCAAAGAAATAGGCCTTATTGGATTCTGATCCTTCTGCCATTGAAACGTGTGGAAGCATCTCTTTCTGCAGGATTTCCTGTGCATATCGAATTCGACGCTCGCGCGACAGACCAGTCGTCGTTCCACGATTGCCAATGAAATCAAGAGCGACTTCACGGTCTTGAATGACGAAACCATCATCAATGCATGGCTTCAGCATCTCGAGCATTTGCGAATCCTGCATATCGTAACAGATGTGCTCGAGAATATCACGATCGGAGATGACGCCCAGGCCACGGAAAACGACCCAAATTGGGATGTCGACCTTGATGTACGGAATGGTAGCTTTCATCACATTACCGAGCTGCACCAAGGTCAGAAGCCCGACCGTATTCCGTTAGGCGAACACTCACCGAACGCTCCTGGTTTCGGTGGAACATTTTCACCTGGAATTGACTGATGGTCTTGCCGCCCTTTTCTACAGCGCTACGAATTTCCGCCAGGAAATTGATCGGAGAAGGTTGCGCCTTGGCGAAAACATAAACATGGTTGGTGGCCATCCTTTCTTGCGCAATTAAGACCTTCTCGGATCCATTGATGATGAAGTAACCTCCGGAGTCATATGGGCACTCGTTCAAATCATATAGATCCTGATCTTGCAACCCTCGGAGAATACAGAACGTTGAGCGCAGCATGATGGGTACCTGGTCGCAGTGTTGGACAACGAACGAAACCTCATGAATTGACGCACCTTCCCGATGCCCACTTTCGTGGTATCCTCTGGATTGTTATCATGCTCCGTTTCCCATGCAATGTCTCCAGGCATCCCGTCGGGATCTTCGCGTCCAACGAGCACTCGGTGCTTCATCTCAATGTATAACGGCGCGGAATAGGTGAGATTTCGAAGGCGCGCTTCTTGCGGGAACACCGGAACGACAGTGCTATCCGACTCGGTCACGGTAGGACGCGAGAGGTAGATCTGACCAAACTTGATCTCGTATCGACGAGACATATCGGAGTCATGGCCAGTGTGCTGGTCCGCCTGGTCAAGAATGAGGTCGGAGTTTTCATCAACGAGCTCCTGCATCGTGTTTTGCACGAACTCGTCGAAAGAATCGAGTTGCTGCCGCACGAGACCTTTTTGGTCGAAAAAGCTGGATATGACAGTCCAGCAATCCTCTTGCGTTATTTCTTCGTACTCATCCTCCTCGTCATCCGCATAGTTCGGTTCTTCATACGAATATGGGTCTTCGGCTTCATATTCTAACAGGTTTCAGAGGGAGGAAGGTTTAAGTCAAAGGCAATGAATACCTTGGCTCATGTTCTAAAGCCAAAAAAACACGTAAGAACGGTTCAAAAGATACAAATACAGATTTCTGGCTTGTCAGGAATACGGGACCAAGCCACCTCCGTGCTGCAAACGCAACGGTGCGAGAAAGAGATGATGAACAAGCGAGAAGGCTGTATTCAGTTGTTTGGATCACAAGTGGGATCTTATTCAGCGGACCCTAGCGGACCTCAGCGGCCAACGTTCAACGTTCAACCTTCATGTCTAGCGCAATTTGGTCCTTCAACCTTAGATCCACAAAAACTAACCACGATTCAGACTCAGACTCCGATTTCAACGATGACCTTCCTTCTAACTCTATCTCCGAAGAAACTCGATTGCTCCAAGACCTGGATATATCTCACAGAGAAGAAACTGTTGTATACAAGCCCAATCCTTTCAGTATTGCCAAGATTAATGCCGCTGCTCGCCGTACTCATGTTCCCCCTGCTCCTGCTGTTGACCATACTGCTAAGCCAGCCTCCAAAAAACCCACAGGACGGATAGTTGACAGTTTCAAGAAGACGCAGCAGAAAAAGTCGTCGAATTCTGTAACGAAATCGAATGCTCTGGATCCCAACTCTGATGCTATCGCGTCACCGACAGTCAAGTTTCCCATTGCTTCCCCCCCTCACAATGCGACCACAGCTATCTCTATACCCCGGATGGACGGGACCGAGCCTAAAGACCGTACCACTTCTCCCGAGCTAATACGCGTCGACGCCCCGGAGATCCCGTCCCCTGTGGATGCGGGTCCCGGAGTAGTTTTGCCACAGGCTGCCGACGATATGTATGCGCATATATCCGCAGCTTCCCCTCGTTCAGTCCCCCAAAAGAGATCACTCGCACCGAATTCTTCTTCTTTCACTCTGAAGGACCCTGCAACCCCAACAATTCCTAAGTCGAATGCCAGAAACGTGTTGCCGCTCACTCACACAATACACACGTCTATATCCACTACTTCTCCTAATAGAGTCGTGAAAAAATTCCGACCATCAGCGCCCAATTTTTTTCCCTCGCCTCTGAAGGTCCCTTCCCCGGGGCAGCGTGGAAGCGGTGCTATTGCCAACCCAGTTTTCTTTTCTTCTCCCCTTCATTCTGCAGCACTGAATACCGCGTCAATCGGACACAAATACTCCCGTGGAAAATCTAGTCAAGCTTTTGAAATGCATACCACAGCCTATCACCCTCACTCCACTCACGTACCGAGTGGGTATATTTCTCTGATACATTTTCTTACGTTGACAACTCAATTAGGGTCTGGTGCAGTTGCTCGCATATTTCCGTCAAATTCGGCCGATGCTGGATCTCACCCCACGCTTATCACCCCTTCCAGTTCGACTTCGCGTTCCAAGCCTCTGCGAACTACCTTTGAGCCACTCGATTTCCGCTGCGTTGCCGAAATTTCTTCGAACCCATACGAGCCAGGCGTTGGCGTAGCATCAGCCTATCCACCTTCACGGCCAAGAGACGCGTGCAGTCAGTACGATCTCAATCTGCCTCCCTCCAGTCCCATCCGCTCGCCTATTCCCACTCCTCGCCCATCGCCACGCCGAAAGCGCGAAGGAGCTTCCAAACTTCTCCCACCCAAGAAATCACACCGGTCGCCCAAGCATCAGACCAGCAATGCCTACGACTACTTTAGTTCGGACCCGGATGATGAATGGTCCACTTTGCCGGCCCGCAAGAAGCTCAAGGTCGCAGAACCAGCCAGGCCCGGAGTAAAGGGCATCAAGACCAGCGGCACCTTCCGCCTGCCCGGTACAGCCGCTAAAGCAAAGGTTTCGGGTATGAGCGCGACCTCGGCAAGACGGGTTATCACATTTTTGCCTCCACCTCTCAAAGCTGGCAAAGTCGAAGTCTTGGTTGCAGATTCGAACACAGGAACTGAGGACGAAGTCCAGCTTGATGTAGATGCGGCCGCGGCGCCTCCTCGGGTTCCCAAGCATTCCCGTGAATCCAGTCCTCCACAGGAGACGCCGAAACGCCGTCGCACCTCCCAAAATCCTTATCCTTCTCCAGCCGATTCCCGCCTGGCCCCTGGCACTGCAGCTATCCAGGTTACGGTCCATGCAAACATACTTTCTTCTCCCTCTCCCATCCGGCCGTCGGCACATCGTTTTTTATCCCCACCCACATCTGATCCTGTGCCAGACCAAAGCTTAGAGATGCATGCGACCGTTGCTATGGACGGCGTTTCGCAGAGGTATCCGCGAACCAAGTCTCTCATGCGTCGGGTACGTTTCTTTTACGCTCCTTCAACGCAACTGAACACTCTTCTCAGTAGCGCAATCGCGGAGCGGATGGCGTGTGGACACTCCTTGAACTGCCTAGTTGTGGAATCGTGCACGGCGATGATGAGGATCATTCACCCAGTCGAGAACTCCCGGTTGTGGTGTGGCAAGGCCAGAAACTTCAAGTCCCATGAGTATAGTTGTGTGCTGCGAAGGTTCTAGTGTACGTCAGAGTGTATCGTTGACCCAAAATGATTGTTTGGAAGGTTTTCTTCGGCCGAATGCGTTTTGTCTCCAGAGGTGGCATTCGGTGTTTCCCGCCCTGTCCGGCTGCCATCTCAGCTTTCTAAACAGTACTTAGAATCTTAAGAAATTGAATTTGACCTCCACTAACGCATAAACACCGCCTTTCCGGAAGTCACCAATGTTATACACTCAGTGAACTTGCATTTTGGACGCGCATAGTTGGTTGAAGTTCCCCCCCGTGCCCGTGTTCAGATGTTCATGATCGCGCTTGTAACGCATCTAAAGTATCTGCCAAAAAGGAAAATCCACATAAAGCGAATAAAGTAATCCAAAAATATGCTAAATTAATTTAGTAGGCAACGGAATCGCATGCTTCATTTCAGACCCATCGCGCCACGGCTTATAGAAACCAGCAAGGTTCTCGATTTCACCATCCTGGCAAACCAATCGCCTAACGTGATCCCCCACAAGAATCCCAGGTAAGCTTTCCCTCCATTCTATAACAAAAATTAGTATGAAATAAGTATCCTCCGAGAGAAAACTGACTTTGCCATTCGTTACTATGATCATCTCGGGAGTTCCTTTGTAAGGTTTCAAGGGTTTACCAGCGAGGTGTGAGATGATGTTTCCGGCAACAATTGCGGCGTGTGCAGAGGCCTTCATGACCTGTTTCTGCTCTGCGTAGTTGATGGCATCCCCGAGCGCAAAAATGTCGGGATGTTTGAGCAGCTGCAATGTGGCGTTGACTTTGAGCTGGCCTCGCTCGTCCAGGGTATCAGCGCCGAGCGACTTGGCCACGAATGCGGTATTGGGGCGGGGGCCTCTGGTAGAGACCTGGGCAAAGCAATGCAGAAGATATTAGGCGTGAAATTGAAATGTAGAAAAACCCAGCTTACAACCAAGTCCGCATCAATCAGTTCACCCTTGCGGGTTTTGATAGATGCTGGCCCGGGAGCGGGAATTTCGTCGACGAAGTCGTTTAGAATGATATTGACACCGCGAGCACGGATGCTCTTCTCTAGCCCTTTACGGAAGCGATCAGGGTATGCGGAGTTCAAGAGCGTAGTGTCCCCGTGTACGATCGTTACTTCCTTGCCCTGCGAAAGGTGGGCTCAAGTTGAACAAAATAGACACGTAAACATACCGGCCACTCGTCCTTGATTTCTCCGGCGTATTCTGTTTAGATAAATGAATAAGTCGCTGATAGTACTGGAGTATGGTCAAGATACTTACCAGCACCGACAGCCCCTCCTCCAACAAGAACAATTTTCTGCGCCTTCTTGAATCTTGCGCGGCTCTCATCAACGAACCCCTTGACTGCTGTGCTATCTTGGGGGAATTCAAGGGACCCTCCCAGTTTGAACCTGGGGCGAGGACAAGCACGTCGTAGGCCAACTCTTGGCCATCTGCGAGGACCACGACGCCGCCTTTGGTGCCTGGCCGGATTGTCTCGACAACACCTTGAACAAAACTGCCGTTAGGGTTTGCAAATATTTTGTCGTATGGAATCAACGCGGTTTCGAATAAGTCGTTGGCGTCGGAGACTGTCATTCTAATACGATCCAGAATATTAGTGCCAAGGTTCTGAAGGAAAGAAGGGGGCTCTAGACACACCTGGGGAGTGTTGGGAGAGAAATAGCATAAGGACGAGGATTCACGAGGGTTATTTTGGCTGAAGGGAGCTTGGCAGAGAGCGTGCGGGCAACGGTCGAGCCTCCTCCGGTACCACCACCAACTATGACTACGTGGGGCATGGCTGATGTTCAAGAAACGCGTGAGAGAGCAGCAAGTATGCAAGACGACTCTGGAGAAGCACGCTTTATATACACCTCGGTTCACGTCATCAAAATTTCAATCTGCTGATTTAGCGTTTGTGTTAGTGTGTCATTTCTGATGACAAAAAGCTGACCAACATATTCGGAAGGCCGAAATGGGCTGGGCGGTGTTGGCGCGGTGTACATACTCGCTGAGAACGTCGCACCATTTGGAAACGGGACCGTGAAGAATTTTCTTGACCAATCCTTGGTGCTTGTATATACTTAGCGTGGGCCGTGCCAACTTTTGGATCTCCCCGCCGGCTCTGGTGTGAAAAGATCCGCACCTTGCACCATGGATGCGAATTGTCCCATGAGAAGAGTAATGCGTGAAGTGCCCTTGGTTGCAATTCGGCGAGAACATTCCACAAAGCGCATCTATAATATTTGAGTGTACACATTATTCTTTTATGCAATGTAACCCTTCTCAGATAGTGGGGGTGAGCCTGAAATCCAAGTCAATGCAAAAACGCAGAATAAGCCCAAAAAAACCTACCATCCATACTTCACAGACTCGTCCGCATTCACAATCGACGCAGAAATAAGCTGGCGCGCCTCGAGCCACACCCACATCTAAAATCCAAAGTGAATAAGTGAATGCAGCGACGGTGAGGGAACGGCAACACACCTTTAACATCGCCCCCAGATTGCCGGTCTGCCTCTCGGAATCCATCGTCGCCGACGCAGCCATTTGCCCACCCAGCTGCCGCAGAATGGGCAGGGCGCTCTTGAACAGGTCAAGCCCAGGATCAAGTTGCCGCCCGATGCCTTCGAGGAGGAGGATACTGATGACAGTATTGACAAAGTCGCCCTCCATCTTCACATGGTGCTCCCGCACGGCCTTGAGCACCTCCGTGAGGATGTCGGAGATCTTGATTTGCCCAAGGGAGAACGTCTTCCGTTTGACACTGAGCACCAGATGCTGCATCTTCAGCGCAAAGGTCTCGGTTTCGATAGCGAGCTCCGGGGTTCGGCATCGTTCGACCATAAGTTGGCCGGTGCGGTATCCGTCGAATTGCGCCATAGCGCGGAAGAGGTCAAGAAAGTTTTGGCGGTTGACTTCAGAGAGTGTGGTTACCAGTCCCGCGTCGATGAACACAATTTCGGGAATGTAGCCTTCTGCGCCGAGGTTATTTAGTTTCGCGCGCCATGCGACCGGGTCGTTGATGAGTTTGTGGAGCTCGGAAACGATCTGGTCGGAATGCGAGTCTGGTGTATGCACCTCGGGTGTGTGGCCGATTTCACCCTTGTGGAACAGCGAATAGAATATGCTGCCTAGAAGGAAACGGGTCGTGGGTGGTTTGCTGAACTTGATCATGATATTTCCTGGATGGAGGTCCGAATGCACAAAATTGTCTAGAAGCAGCATGTTCTGATTCAGAAGAAAATAAGCTACGGTTATGAGGACCAAGGCGAAGACTTGCCAGAAATGCGTCGAGCCCTACTGTAGCAACCTGATCCTCGAAAGGTCCTCCGCCGTTCTTCAGGAACGCTTCAAGAGGGAGCGCATTTTCATATTCCTCCACCAGCAGGCTGGTGGTTGACCACGATACTAGAGGGCGAGGGAACGTGACTGGGACCTTCCTCGATGCAAAATTTGTTTCGAATCGGAGCAAGTTTTCGGCTTCGTGTCGCAGATCCAACTGCTGAAACATCATCTCGCCAAACACCTGTACTTCTTCCACGAGAGAGAGCCACTGCATACCCGGGAACAGTGTAATGAAGTGTGCAAAGAACGACATGATAGATAAATCTCTCGAAATCGTTTTCCGGACGTGGGGGTGGAGAACTTTGATCGCGACAGACGCGGTGGGAACGGAGGGCGGGGGATCCTGGAGAATCACAGGAGCTAATGCGCCAGCGGGACCCTTTCGGTGTCGTCGGGGACCCAGATACGACGGTGGGATCAAATCTTGCTTGAGAGTAGCTCGATAAACCTGCAAAATAAAATAAAAAAATAAGCTACAATCTTGGGTGAACGGAAAACAACAAGACCTGGGCAATGGCTCCCGTTCCAATCGGTTCCTCGTCGAATTCTTCGAAGACTTCCTCAAATGGTCGCTGGAACACTTTCTCGATCTGCTTTCTTGTATGTAACATGGAGTGAGGCTTTCCACTGGAATGTAATTTACCCAGTCGGTCACAAAGTAGGGAGGGAAATAGATCGGCACGCGATCCCGCCCATTGTGCCAACTAATTCACGTAAAGGCCGGGAGATGAGGATCTGCGGGTTGACCTCACCTTTATGAAGGCTGGGCCTGCGGTCTCCATCGTGGTGACGAGAAATTTGTACCACCACACTGCACCCCATTTGTCACCGCGGTACCGTTTCTCCGGCTTTCCGACGAGGAGCATTGGACTGCAAATGATGACGGGCATGAAGAGCACGAAGAGATACACGAAACGTTTGGCGGTGAGGAGAGGCTCCCATAGGCGGTTGTGAAAGAAGACCAGTATTCGCGCCCCAATGGTGAGTTCGTAATCCGAGGACGAAGCGATAACGGGATGGCGACCTGGTGGAGGTTGACAGGGAATTATGGTGGGGGAAGCAATAATCGAGGGTATGAGAGATGCTTGCTCCGGTCTAAAGTATAATGCCAGGCCTCCTGCAATAGGAACAAGCCAAAATGCCGTTCGTCGCAGAGAAAAACGGGGAATGGGCCTCCGCGTAAAGAAACCTTGGGGTAACTGAGATGCATGGCGGGCCCAAAGGGGCACAAAAGGGCGACTGGGTCGCACAGGAGCAAGAAGGGATACGCGGAGAGCAGGCGGCAGCGAGGAAAGCCTGGTTGTCCAGGACATCGAGCGACAAGAAAATTCAGGATCGTAGCATGACGTCGAGGGCCGCGTTGTGTGGTCTTGTGTAAATCCAAGGCCATAGCTTTAAGCTTCGAAACCTTCCTCCAGATGGTCAACTAAGTTCTCTCAGCATGAGTCAAACATCACTGCTGCAATTGCACTGGCTTGGACGAGCTCTTCCTCCGTGCATTTAATTTTATTCTACCTTCGCCTCGCCTCAACTCGTCGCACGGCGGTCGATCGGACTGGACAGTGTTCTTCATGACACTGTTCTAGCTGGTGCGACAGTTACGGACACGCGTAGATGGAAGCTGTCAACCAAACGGTTTCGCAGAGATTCCATGAGAAACAGAAGTCAAAATTTGAATGCAACAGTGAAGAACGGCTTTCGGACCGAAATAGTACAGTCAACAGTTGTATACAAGGATTCGATTCTTTTTCTCCGTCTCTGCCTCCATGGCAGATTCTGCGCCTTCCTATGCGTTCGTTACCCTCTTGACGTCGGACGCCTATCTTCCTGGTGCACTCGCGCTGGCGGGTGCACTTAGAGAAGTCCACCCCGTCCCCGCCGTTCCCCCAGAGGTTGATTTTCAGACAGTCTGTCTGGTCACTCCAGAGTCTGTCGACGTGGCTTCGATAAAACAGCTCAGAAGAGCGTACGACGTTGTAGTGGGTGTGGAAATCATTGCGCAGGAAGACGATAAGGGCCTCAAACTCCTTGGTAAGTCGTCTATCTCGCCACACTCCTCCGTTCGACGCGTGTATGCGCATCTTATGGCCACAAATCCCCCGCCGTGGGTTCCAACCTCACTTTCAGGGCCGCGGACCCTTTCTGACGCGTCCTCCGACGCCCCACATGACCCTTGCTTACTCCAACAAATTTGATCCACCACTTACTCCCCACGTCTAGGCCGTCTCGATTTGAACACTGTCCTTACAAAATTGCACGTATTTCGTCTTACTCAATATTCCAAGATCATATTTCTCGACGCCGACGTCCTCCCCGTTCGCCCGCTCTCACATCTCTTTACGCTGCCTCACGAGTTCTCCGCCGTGCCCGACGTTGGTTGGCCAGACATCTTCAACTCGGGCGTTCTCGTTTTGTCACCTGGAGAGGACAAATTCACGCAACTTAATGAACTGCTAAAATCAAAAGGCACCTGGGATGGTGGTGACCAGGGAGTTCTTAATGAATGGCGCGGACGGGATTGGAATAGACTCAGCTTCACTTATAACACGACACCGACCGCCGCATATACGTCAGTGATGAATATGTCGCTTTTACTTCCTGAGTTGGCTGACATCGCTTCGATAGTTACGCGCCGGCGTACGAGCGGTTCGGTTCTCAAATCACTGCTCTCCACTTTATTGGCCCAACAAGCCATGGAACTCGCTTCCTTTCCGTCCACCTTTCCAGAATCGCGGCACGCAGTCAGAATCGGCCGCCTCCAGGCTTATGATTTCAACGCCCTTGTGGATCGCTGGTTCGCTGTATACGACAAGTATTACCGCGCAGAGCCCACCGTCACAGAAAAGAGTTCGAGGTTAAACGCTACGTTTCTGCATGGGACGAGCAGACCGGACTAGTTCCGATTTGATTTCGGGAAGCATGGCGAGCGGTACGGCCCTCGGTTTGGAAGATCTTCGAGGATCGCAATGAGGGCATCCCGACTGGAGGAGGTCCGCCGCAGAGCAGCCAGTCGAGCGAAGGCGAATATATACGCTTACCTCTGGAGGGTCGGGTTGATTTGATGCGCCCCCAGAAGCAGGTGCAGGAGATGGCCGAGAAGGCAGAGGACCCACCACAAGCCTGGATTGACCCAGGAAATCCGGCCACCCCGCGTCCTACTCTTAATACGCGTGATTTGTCTCCCCCCAGATGGAATACCCTGCCGACTCCGGGCCCAGATGAAGTGCCGGACAGTCCTCGGCTTCCGACCATTTCTCTGCCGCAAACTCCGACTCCTGTTTCATATTCACTCAGACAGCGCGACCATCCCCCCCAGCAGCACCAACATCACGAGCAGCACCATCACAGCGAGCAGCACCACCACGAGCAGCACGAGCACCAAGCCCCCCACCACCACCAGGAACAACATCCGCAGCATCAAGAGCCTCCTCGACCCGCATCCCCTCCCATGCTTATTTGGAATGCAGCAACCGATCCCCCGCCAACGACTCAACCTTCTGCATCCGCATTCCCTTCCGAAACGTATTTCCCCAATATATGGGATCAGCCGCAAACGCGCCAACACCATTATCCGCAGGGCCCGCGTGGACCCTCCCCTCCCCCCGATTCTAATGCATTTTTCCAGCCCCCTCCGCCTCCGGAAATCCCCGAGTCTTTGCGGCGTCAAGGCCACTATCGGCAAGTCACCGGGGAGGAGGAGCTGGGGGCCACACCGAGCCCCGATCGTTCAAAAGTAAAGCACGTCTTCCCGTGGGAGGAAACACCGCGCCAGATGCCAGGTCGAGTTTTCCCTGCATCGGACGCCCCATCTCCGTCTCAATTCAAGAGTCCAAGCACGCCCGAATCTGTGATATCTCAGCCGAGATCGCAGCCGCTGTCTCCACTGTACGGACTGCCTGCCACTTTGGCATATGCCAATGCTTGGGATACTGTTCCCAGTATCCAAAGATACGCGTCGAGACTTGTTCGGCCGCCGCAGTCACCGGTGCCGCTTGCGCCCGCCTTTGACGACGATCGCTACCGCAAGCGAAGCTGGGAGGACAGGACCGAGGTCAGTAGCATGGACGGCGACGATGAGGATGACGGCGACGACGACGACGATTCATTGGAAGTTCCGCACGGCGCGCGCGGCGTACCCGACAACGACAGCGACCGGGAAACCACGACGACCTCATCCACCGCGCGGTCTCGCGGGTCGTCGATATCCGCAAGCTATAGTATCAAGGGCAAAAAAAAGGAGTACACCGTACGTGGTGTTCAAACTATCTCTCCGAAATATCGCAGCCAGGGCACTCAAGTCGCCTTTGATCCGCCGAAGGTTTCAGCCCACGACAAACGATCCTCGCGCCACGATGGCCGACGCCAGTGGGCACCGAGTGCAGCGGCCGTGCTGCCACCGGCTACGGTGCACGCTGGCCCGGATCTCTCGATGGCGACGGCGGCACCGTCGCCGACTCAACAGCCTTCGTCGCCGCGCGAATTTATGTACGCCTCACCAACGTCTGCGAAACCTCCGTAGAGATATCGACGCCGCCCCCGAGGCCCGCAGCTGCCCCTCCGGCCTCGGCTGATGGCTCGTTGACGTCGCCGCCGTCGTCGACTGGCCCGATTTCACCGCCCGACGCGCCGCTCGTGGTGTCGCCCACGCGCAAAGGCAGCCGGGTATGGGATCCTGCACGCGGCGTTGAACTCTTCAAGCGTGGCTCCGAGGAGGTGCTCGCGCGGTTCTTGAAGATGGGCTCCTGGGAGGAAGAGGCCGCCCAGTGACACCCACCGCCAAGCTCGCGACTCATGCTCTTCTTGCCTGAATTCTTTGCAGCTTTCCAGCCCCGCTTTCAATTGTCATAAATTATGACCCCCTCTCTTTTGTACATGTTTTATGGTTGCCACCCCGCATGCTATTCCTCCTCGCGATCCCATGCATGTAGCTATTGCGCATTCACATAGAAGATTTGCAAATGGACTCGTCTGTGTGTGCTTGTTGCTTCCGAAGACGCGATCGGTGGATCGACGTCACAAGCCCCTATTCATTGACGCGCCAGAAGTCTCGTCAGGGATGACGTAGATGAAGCTGCAGAGTATATAAGCTCTCAAGGACTCTCAGGGAAACAGCCAAATCACAACCACCACCACCAATAACAACTCAAATCATGTCTGGACAAATTTCAACGTCGAGGAGCCCTCGCATATTTCCGAGTCAGTATTCGTCTGATTTTTCGACCATTCACGCGTTGACATTGCTTTAGGTTCCAACCACTGCCGCACAGCCCAGGCAGAGCCAAGACCGGCCCCATTGCCCGTGAAGTCGGTCCGTCATTTTGTTCAATTTGAATTCGCCGAAATTCATGGAAATTGTTCAGAGGCAAATGCCGATCAAGCAAAGACGTAGCTGCGAATGCCGCCTTTGTGGCCCAGTCTAAAGGGCCCGAGCTGACTGGACAATCCGCACGGATCGTCTGCAGACGGAGGCATCGGTGAAAACCGGCAATGCCGTCGACCAGGGTCGCGAGGACGTCGCAGCCGCAACGGCGCTGGTGCTGGATACGTCGAGCAGGCGAAGAATATGGCTTCCAACCTGCTTCCAACGCCGTCGCAACAGCACAGGTGCGTTTGTCACACGATTTTTGCTGTTTCATAATTCGTGCTCCAGTCGTACATCCCTCCCGGCTCCGGACCTGATGGGGCCCATACCACTGGCGATGTCGTGTCGGGGCTTCAAGCAGGCGCGAACGTTGCCTATCAGACCGGGAAACAAATCCTGACCACAGCGCATGAGACTGCACAGCCATATCTCGCCTCCGCAGCGGAAGCTGCACAACCTCATCTTGTAAAGGCAAAGGACGTGGCTGCGAGCTACCTACCGGGGTCCACAACGACGCAAACAGCGCCGGTTGAGGGCAAAGACGTCAATGTCTGATTATCTTGGTCCGTGCCTCATAGTATACCACTCCAATAATTGTACCACTAGTCATGCCGGGAAATGTATCAGAAGAATGAGGATTGCATTGCCCTTGTGCTCGCAGATTCAGAAAGCCATGTCAGAGCCGTGCAACGAGTGATATGCCCGTACGGAAGAAGTTTGTCGGCGGCCGCCAGTGGCCTGTGGTGGCCGACGTCGGCCGTGGGTGGTTAGCGGGCAACAGTGTTAGGTAATGTTCCTCGGCAATTCCCTGTGATGCCATCCACTACCCCTATTCTGGGTTGCTGGTGACCGCCCATCTTCAGCGAAAGCCAACGGCCGCCAGCATGTCTTAGAGGTCAAAATATTGTAAAAAATTCAATCACTGGTGGCCGGTGTTGGTCAGTGGCTTTAGCGGTCCGTCTTCAGTTTACGGTGGATCAAAACTATTTCTGAATTGTTTCTGAATGCTAGTTGAAATTCCAATTTGCGTGAGGAGGGCAAGGAAGGATTCGAATGGGAATCACATCACATATTGTTTATATGCATAGAATAATTAGCTGAAAGCCAATGGCCGCCGGTGGGAGCCGCTGGAAGCCGGTGGTCCTCATTGGCTCTGCCGCAGAATCACAAGTTGGTAGAAGCGAAATTATTGTTCAGAAAATAAGTGGAAAATCAGGCAGAAAAAATTACAGAAGTTGCAAAAATCACCGATGAGTCAGTACTGGTCAGCGGTTGTCGATGAAGTGTGTTGGCTTGCGCTGGTTGAGAGACAGGATCATTGAACATCAAGGAATCACATCAAGAATGATGGCCGAGTGGATAAATATCAATGGCAAACGTTGGGGGCCGCCGGCCCGGTCGGGGTTATGCCCTCCGGGCATATTACTGCGTGCAACGACGTGCCAAGCGTATGTAGACGTGACGTAACTGAAGCCAGGTAAGCGCGGCAGACTCCGGACCGGGGTTTACAGCTCTTCCTGCAACTACCATGGACTTTGTACATTCTGACCCTCAGTCTCTTCCCAATGCTTACGTCCCGCGCAGAATAACTTGCTGGCCAAATATGGACCTCTAGCACAGCAGTATGGCCCCCAGGTCATGGAGTTTATCTGCAAGTCAATTCACTTACGACTCTTAATCGATCGCTCATTGACGTCCCCACCATAGCTCGCAAGTGTCCTCCTCCCTATTGCTTCCCACTCACTGACTACGGATCCAGAAAAAAGTACGCACGCCCAGCAGCACCCGCATGTCGCAGAACACGAGCAAGCGATTGATGAGCACATCCAGAATCATCCTGTCCGTCTTTTGGCAACAGCCAGCACGTAATTAGTTGACACGACGCACAGGAGCAGCACCGACCTGTCTCCAATCACGAGGCTGCCGCTGCGAAGGACGCGCACGACGAGATCTACTCGCAAGTCGACGACCAGGACGACGATCAGAAACAGGAATTCCTGAAATCGAAGGGCAAAGACGCTGTCGGTAGTGCCATCGTGACGCAGGTCTGTCCCTCACTAGGCCTCACTCGTTATCTGGATCAAATGAACTCATCTTGTCTCGAGGTGTTGAATACCAAGTCGACACATGAGTTGGGAGGATCATCTCTTGCTGCACTCTTGCCGTTGCTGATCACAGAGGCAAATAAACTACTGGGCGAAAACGCCGACCCGCGCTTCAAATCCGAAATCATCAAGAAAGTCGGCATGATGGCCTTGCAGTCCAAGCTGACCGCTGGCAGCGGTGGAGGCGGTGTTTCGGAGTTGCTGGCAATGTTCGCCAAGTGATTATATCTTAGCATACCATTACAATTGTTGTACCATTAGAGAAGTCTTGGAATATACTTGGGCCCAGTCAAGGCACAGTTGTCAAGTTCTCCTGACGTGACGTCACTGAAGGCAATAAATACAGCAGGGCGCTGATGTAGTTGCAACTCTCCCCAACTCCTTTTCTCTTCAACTATCATGGTCCGTTCTGCTGCTTCTCTCCGTTTCCGATACTTACGTCCCTGCAGGAAGGTCTCTTTGGTGAAGCTATGCAGATGCTTGGTCCTGTCATGCAGAACTACGCTTGTCAGTATTCGCTCGTCGCAGTCTTAATTGATCGCTCATCGACATTTCTCTCATAGCTCGCAAGTCTCCCTCATTCAACCCGGTAACGCGCACTGACTTCGGGTCCAGAGAATCAGGACAGCGACGACCAGCCGCATATCCAGGCTGCGCAGGCGCACGTCCAGAACGCCCAGTTCGACCCTGTACGTTTCCCCAACTCGAATAGGCTGTATGGTTGTTTAATGCGATGTGCAGGAGGAGCACAAACCCCCAACCGAGCATGAGGTCCAACATGCTGCGAGCGCGCACAAAAGGATCTACGAGGACAATAAAGACGTGAACAGTGAGACACCTGACGCCGTCGGCGGTGCCGTCGTCGCCCATGTATGTCCTTATCATAGCTTAGCTTCATGCACTCATGAGTGTGTACATCTTAGGTGCTGCAGCAGTTTTCGGGATCAGGGGGAGTCCCTGACATGGCGAGCCTCCTGCCGATGATGATGGACGAAGCGAGCAGCCTCCTCGGAAACGCAAACGCCAAGCCAGACATGAAGACACAAGTCATGCAGAAAATCGGCATGATGGCTCTCAAGTCCCAGATGGGCGGCGGCGGCGGTGGCATGCTGACCATCCTGCAGAAGTTCATGTAATCTTGTTGTATCGCGGACTTGCGTGGTGTATATGTATTGGATATTAGCGCTAACCTGAGGAACGCAGAAGATGGAGCGCAGAAAGCGTACAAGTAGTTGTGAATACAAATTCTAAAATGATACATTGAGAGGGAGGAGATAGATGAGAGGACAGCAAAGCGATAGCGAGACGGAGACAAGATGCGGAAAGAGAAAGCCAAATAATTGAAATACATTTACTGTAACCGTCAGATGCACTATCACGACGGAGGACCACAGGCGGTAACTGGACGTGCTATTCGATGGTGCGTATCTGCGATGCGAGCATCGCTGCACAGCTCCAGCATTCCTGCAAGTGCCGGAAATTTGTTGCGGAGAACAATGGGGAGGCAAACAGAATGCCTGCGCCTCTAGCCATGCGATGCATACTGCGCAAAACCAAACTGCCGCTGCCTCTGCTGCTTGGGGGGCTGGATATATTCGGGCGCGTCCTCGACGGGCGACACTGCGAAAGCATCTGGATCCACGATCTCGAGAGGCAGTACCGAGGGGGAGCCTGAGGGCGTGGTGGGACCACTTGAAGACGACGAACGTGATGAGAAGCGGTCGCTCGACCCGAAGGACGGCGTGCGCGACGGGGAGAAGCCGCTCGACTCCAGCGAGGGCGTGCGCGAGGGCGGGGAGACGGAGCGCAGCGTCGAGGTGTCGGACGTCGCAGGGCTCGCGCTGCGGTGGTTCGCATTCGCATTCGAGTTTGCGCGTTTCTTTGGGGTGCGTCGCGGGGGGCCGGCGACCTTCTTGCGACGTGGAGGTAGAGACGCAGACACGGAAACGAACGTCGCGGGCTGTGCAGATGGGCTGGGCGAGCAGAAAGGGTGCTGCCGTGAGCTGGAAGCGGGGACGGTGTTGAGGGAGGTCGTGGCAAGGACGGGGGATGGGGTGAACTTGAACTTGCCACGGACGAGCGCGGCCAGGGGTGCCTTTGGAGGAATGACGGTTGTAACGATCCGGAAAGGCGGCGACAGTACATGGCGTGTATCGTGAACATGGAGCGACGCGAAAGAGGTCGCTAGTTCGTCCATCGTGATGTCCGCGCGCCTGGGGGGTTCCGCCGCAGGTTTTCGCCACCAGTTGGGCGGAGGGAACGAAAACTGTGGGGTTGATGGATGGGCCGAGGCGATTCTGAGGAAATCTTCGAACTTCGAAGGAGGGGAAACATGACGAGGGGCGGGAGGGTTGAGGACGTCTGTGAGGTCTATGATCTATAAAACACGAATTAACATCTGGCATTGCAGTGAGTGGTGAGCATTACCTCTGGCTGTTCGTTGTCAAACTCGTCGTCGTCATCCTCTTCGTCGTCCGACCCAGGCTCGGAGACTTCAGAATCGATCTCCTGCCGCAGACCTTCAGGGATCAGGTATGATTCCATCTCCTCCTCCATCGACTTCAAGCACAGCTCGAGCGGGGCAGGGTCGGTCGCACACTGTTTCCGCACGGACCTCCCTTCTTCCTTGGCGCGCCGGCGGTGGTTTTGGAACTGTCAGAATGATCAGAGGGTGGCTGGAAGGGAAAAAGAGGGCGTACCCAGACTTCGATTTGCCGGGGCTCCATCATAGATTTTTTGGCCATCTCAGCACGGTCAGCGGTGGATGGGTATCCGTTGTACTCGAAGTATTTTTCGAGGAAGGGGATAAATTCCTAAATGCGATGAGTATTGACAGCATCATCATGCGGAATTCATACCCGATTGAAAGGCTTGGAAGGCTTTTTTTCTGCGCGATGGTTGGTTGGACGAGCCTGAGGTTGTTGAGAGGACAACTTCAACTTCGACTTCGAAGCAACGGCAATGACGCGCTGTTCTAGGTCCCGTAGCGATTCAAGGTACCATGCGGTATGATTAGAGGTGACGGTGTCAAGTAGTTGAGGCAGCGGCGTCGCTTCTACGTGCCTGGGCATAGCAGCTAGTTCGACACAAGCGCGATGAAGGATATCTGAGCACAGGACCGCAGCTCTTGACAACGTAGTTCATATTTGTTGGAGATGGCTTTTACGACGGAGAGATCGAGGCCAAGTCGAAGAAGTTTCGACTGAATGGACAGCGCGTGCGGCAAATCAACGGCGGGCAACACGGGAAGAGTTTGCGAGAGCCCTGTGGAAGGAACTTGGTCGGCATCCTTCAGGAAGTCCACCACGTTGTTCGAAGTGTTGAATAGTTTGCGGAGAGTCGAGATTTCGATTGCAGGCATTTGGGATGGGACAAGAGTGAATGTTGATGGAATATCAATGCGGTTAAAGCCTTTGCTTGACCGTATTTGGCTTTGAGGACAATGCGGAATTTGAATTGTGTTATCGCGCTTTATGTTCGCGTCCCGTCTTGCGTAGACATCCCCACCATGCCTACTCCGACAATACGCCAGCGCTTTCTCGACATCTCTGGTGAATTTATGCACGTTTTATCGGCCAACGACGATGGAACAGCTGTTGCAGCTTTGTCTTTGAAATGGACTCAGCTGAACGCTGACCTCAGGACTGCATCCTCTGCGGGGCTCTTGGACGATGACACAGTTGCTCTGGCTCATGCTACCGCATCGGAAATCGCCATTCTGTCCGACTCACTCACGGGAGAGAGAGCCTCGACTCAGGATCTCACAACAGAGCTCACCAAAGACATGGAGAATATGTTCGCTGAGCTCACCCTCAGCGATGCCACCAACTCCCCAATCTCTCATGCGTCGCCTCCAGAACCCTCCCTGCCACCCTACATCGAGCCTGCATATAAATGGCTGCTCAAACACCTGCACAACCCGTACCCAAAGAAGGAGATCAAGGAAAAGATCGCCGACGAGACGGGTTCTTCCCTCGAGCGGATCAAAGACTGGTTCGTCGATGCCCGACGGCGGATGGGGTGGACTGCCCTTTGGCGGGAGGAATTCGGCCGCAAACGCGCCAACCTCGTCGACGCCGCGACGCGCTACTATGTCCACCCGAACCCAAAAGACCCGCTTCCTGTCCACCTGCACGGCAAATTCGTGCAAATGGAGGCATTTGCGCATGATATGTATGCCTCCAAGTTGGTGCCGAGCGCGCTCTCCAACAAGCTCATGGCCGCGGTCAAAGACCTCACACCGGAGCTCCAGGAGAAGGCGCGCTTGGAACGACTACAGAAGCTGCATGCGCAGAGAGAAGCTGCACAGCGGGGAGGGTATCCTTCACCGGCGCCGTCGGGCGCTTCCTCTCCCATCTCGGACCCCGGCGCGTCGACCTCATACGCGAGCCGCAAGCGTTCATTCTCTGAATCGTCAGATGATGACCATGAGTCTCTAAACAAACGCTCAAGGTCCGTTTGTCCACTTTTTTTCTTCATGCCACTCACCGCTTTCGTAGGACCGATGATGGCGCTTTCGCTCTGCCATCGCCTCCATATTCTGGTCCCTCATCCCCCACCGGTCGTAAGCGTCGATTATCCGAAGCGGGCGCTCCTGGCGCTAAGCGCCGTCGCACCGCGCCTAACCGAGCTGTATCTGACCCAACCGTTGTTACTCTTGCGGGAACCCCCGATCTTCTGGCCGACTGGTTCTCCAGTGATCACCAGGGCGACACGAGTATATTCGAACCCGGGCAACTTTTGGATGTCAACCTCTTCAACCCCTCAGAGTTTGACTTTACAGAGGAGCCGGTTCCAGCGCAACCTGTCGTCCAAAGTAAACGTTTAATTATCTGTGCTCCTCCGTTTGCTCACCTGTTGTTAACAGCGACAACCTGCCACCGACGTCTGAGCTCGATACCGTCAGTATCGATGTCCCTGCGAATGCCGAACTCGAGTACTGGTTGAATTTAGCAAATTTCTCTGGTTGGTGCATTCTCTTGGAGGGCGCTGTCATCCCCACTAACGCTGTTGTTATAGGTGATTTCGACCAGTCATCGTCTGAGTATCTGGATCTGGATCAAACAATCGTGTCCTATCCCCCGTTGTTCGAAGCGTTCCCCACCCCTCTTGTATATGAGCCTCCATTCGCGGAGCCTTTCACTAGCGGTTACTCCCAGGATTATATTACGCAGCAGAGCGTCGCCGAATCCTTCGGCTTCGACCCGGTGTTCTCGTTCGATAACCAACTCCAGGTGTATTCCGGACTCCCAGACGGAAAGGCATCGGGTCAGCTCATCGCCGGATTATTGGACCAGCAACCACGCAAAAACCAAAACGAATATACCCCGCATCAGCTGATCAGTTGTTAGATTGTAAGATTCTCACCAAATCCATCCACGCCGCGCTCATCGTCCTTGCAGGTCCTCATTTCCTTTCTTGCATCATCTCATCCACTGTATTCACCAGCCATTACATCCCATCAATATTACTGTATTCTTACTATCCTGCATTTTCCGCTCATACATATCTGTTGTGGCGCCGCTATCATTATCTTGCTCACTTGCTATTCTATAGTCTGCTGTCTCGAATTCACACTTGATACTTGCTTCGTCGACTGATCTGCCGCGCACCAGAACCACAGAAGATCTGCAAGACTTGACGACAATCCAAAGCTTCATTCTGCGTCGTTCGACCTGCCGCTTTCGTCACTGCCCTAACGTGCCGACCTTCGCGCTAAAGACCCGCTTCTTGCCCGTCTGGAGTCGTGCTCGTCTTGAGATACAAGCAAGCAATCTGTCACGGCATGATGATGATCGAAATGTTTAGAAGATCGCTGCAAGTTTTTTCTCTGTTCAGCTGTGTTATTCTTCGCTGTCTGCAAGATCCATTCGGCCTTTCCTCAGTCCGATTTCCATCCATTCAAATTTCTCCGGCGACATACTATTTGGCCAAATTGCAAGTAGCCCTGTCAGGTTCCACTTTTTACCGCCATATCCATGCTCTGTACCTCGAAACGCACCTCTGTGTCAGCGCTTAGATGTGTTCTAATATGCTTCGTTTGGACACATCAGCCAGGTTTGAGCGCTCACCGCTACCGTCCCACAACCACTGTCTGGCCGTCGCCTCTTATTTTGTTACCTCAAGCGCTAGTACGCGGGTCTTTCGTTTGAAGTTTAGTAAGAGAAAATAAAACAGCAGGGGAACGCCTGGGAAAGATAGCAAATGTAATGCGATTAACCGTACTGCGGTATTCAATGAATTTGCATCGTCTTACCCGCGTAGAAATTCGCATGTATGTAATGTAGTAAAGATTTCGGGTGCAATCCATTTATGGCAATCCGGTCAAAGCGAGAAAAACGGTGTTTGATGCTTCCGTCCTCTTTGCTTGCGCGCTCTTGGCGTGTCGTTTCTTGTGGCGATACCGAAGCTTGCAGAACAAACATTGCCAGCGATGCGCTGGCAATGTCGGTGCGCTGGCAATGTTTGTTCTGTGCAAATGTCAGCAAACTCTCGCGGGGTATAAATAGGCCAGCACCCTCCGACTAAGCTCTCCTCATAACCACCATGATGTCTGTATTCAAAACCCTCGTCTCCGTCTCTGCACCTGCCTCTGTCTCCATCCTCGCCCTTGTCTCTTTCGCCCTCCCCTCCCTCATCATCCCCTTCATCGAGAACGACAACTTGAAGAAGACGCGCCCGACGACCACCCGCGTCTTCACATCGACTCCAGTTACTGTGGCGCAAAGTAGGCCAGACGTCCTGGTGGTCTTCTCGTTGATCTTGTGTTGTGTCTGTATCGCCCTCGTCTCGGGCGCTTGGACACGCTCTCCCCGCTTCGGCGCGCGCCTCAAGCGACCTACACCTCCTCCACCCCCGCCTCCGCCACCTCCACCCCCGCCCAGTCAAGACGATGCGAATCTGCGCAACGACGGCCAAGACGATAATGCAGGCCGCCAGAACGACGACGACGGCGGCGACGACGACCCGCAGGAAGACGGCGGTGCCAACGCGAACGGTCGAGATGCTGATGGCCTTGCGGCATCGGCGGCTCCGGCTCCCGAAGACCCCCCACCTCCTCCAACCGGCGTGGACGAAGATGACTACCGCGACGGCGACGACCACTCCGCATCCCAAGGCGATCTTTTCTGGTTTCTACTGCTTTTGCTGAACGATCTCGATGTCAAAAGTCTTCTAAAACGCATCGTCAAAACTCAATCCACTGTCGACGGCACTACTCTCCGTCCAGCATCAGCAACCATTCCCGGCCTCCTTGAACGCCTCGACGAACGGGTTTGCAAGCCTTCTCCGTCCATTACAAAAGCACTCGTCTCCGACCGCCCCCCGCCTCGCCCTGTAAACGCCCTGGAAATCGAAGATATTGCCGTCGCCGCCGCTCCGCACCATGTCCGCGCTCTCACTGCGTCCGCTACTCACTCCCTCGCGCCGAGCCGTCGTCAACCTCGCCTCACATTGTGGAGACGGCAGTTCCTTGTCCTCGCTGCGCTTCCTGTGTTATGGGCTACTACCGCAGCGCTCTGGTTGTTGAGCCCTCTTGAAAACCGATCTCGTAGCGAGCTTGTGTACGCGGAGGAAACACCGGACCCTCCAGTCAGCCCGCCGTCAACGCCCTCGCCGCCACCACCACTCCTCCAGTCTTACCACCTCTCCGGGACATCGCAACCCAAGAGGCGGTCGCATTGCTCAAGATCAGGACGGCGGACCGTATCGCGCGAAGTAAAGCCAACATCCAGACCGACATTAGGCAGCAGCGCCGAAGCCGAGTCTGTGCGGTCCAGAAAGAAATATGGAGAAGGCTCTGCGAGTTGAAACTTGAAGAAGAATCTGCTTAGACACTCTGTGCGCCGACGCATCGACCCGAGCTTGATACGGTTGCTTGATTTCCTTATTCTCTTTTTTTTTATCTCTCTCTATTTCTCTCCATCTCTCTCCCATACTTTTCTCTCTCTCTCTCCATAGAAAGTCATTCTTCCGTACTCTTGTCATAGGTAGACGTACCTATTACATGTATACCCCGGTTGTAATGCACTTTGGTCGTGGCTTACTCTTCCTTAAAGTTCTTGAGGAAATGCGGGCAAAGCTTTTGTGAGTCGGGTTTTTATTGAGCGAGGTAGTCGAAACGACAAAGCGTGGCTACAGTAAGTAAGTTCGGTTGTAGTAAATCGACTAGGACGCCTCCATAAAATGCATTCGATTCTCTTTCTTCGAGATACATATCTGTGATCGAGCACGGCTGGTGGAAGCTTCCACTGTAGTTTCCTATTCAATGTAGGGCCATGTTGCGTCAACTCAGATCATGGGCGTATCCTTCAGACTTGACTTTAGATTTTTTGGTCCAGAGCGAATACAATTTTAGTACTTATAATACATCGAGTGATACATTTTCGTGCGTGGAGGGTATGGAATGTTCGAAATAGCGATAAGACAGTGATATGCAGGAGGAAAGCAGAGTATAGCGAGATATAGAGCAGAGTACTGTACTATTTCGGTCAATTCTCGTGTCACGCGTCACAGGGCCCAAAATTTTCGAATTTTTTTCGAAAAGTCACGGTCACCGCGCGGATTTTCGAACATGCCAAAGAAGTCACAAAATCGGCAAAATTGCTCAAAAAATTCCATTTTTTGCGCCGGTACCTGTTTTGTGTTGAAATATTCTTCTGAGGGCCTAAAACAGTTTAATCTACCTCTCCCAGGCTCAATCCACCTCAAATACCTTGTCAACACTGCCATTTTTGGCTCACAACATTAATTTCTTTCAGTGCATGGCAGCTTTTCCAAAAAATTGACCCTGCATTCAGAGCCATGGTCCAAAGATCTGGGAGGAAGAGGTATACGTTGGTGAGCATTTTCGAATTTTTTTTAGGTGTCACAGGCTCCTTGACCCATTTTCGAAATCTCAGGTTCGAATCGGCCGGTCACAGGTCACAGGCTGTGAGAATTGACCGAAATAGTACAGTATAGCGAGATGAAGTAAAATGCGAGACGCAAACAGAAAGCAAAAGCAGGGAACCCAGACGGGTAAAACGAAACCCTGCCCTCCGTCAGATGGATATCCGACGGGGTGGGAGCGCAGGACGCGCTGTTAAAGGGCGAGCGCTGCTGGGCTTCAACAAACGTCGGCCTATAAAGTAGTGCAGCAGTTCCGTTGTGTTTTGTATGACTGTCCTTACTGGACAAAACCCCGATGCTCATCGATGCCGATGCATGAGCATTGATGCTCATCCATGCCAATGCATGAGCACGCATGAGCATGCATCCCTGGCCCATGCGCATGCATGCCAAGTTATTGCAAGGTACGATGTGCATTCATGTTGACTGCATGCCAATTATTTCAGCGAGAATTTCATCCATGAGCATCCATACCGCATGGATGTGCCCTGCATCTGTGCGCATTCATGACCATCAATGCGCATGGCCACGGCACTTCCACCACTCGATTTTTTAGGCCAAAATGGACCCCAGATGGGAAGAACTTCAAGCTCCGTAATAATAATTTTTGTCCTCCGTGCTCTCTCACCCGACGATTTGGATTTGTATATGTCCTTGTCTTCCTGGACAATCTTTCTTTCCTGCCATTGTCCAGGAAGAATGGTATTACTTAGCTCGATTCCCGACGCATCTCCTTCCTGTTTTGCTTCCCAATCCTGTTCAATCAATATACGTAAGTATCAGAATTTGTTGAACCCCCTGTCTCCCCTACATTCATCAACATTGAAATAGGTCGGAATCCGCGCGAAATTCCCAAATGAACCTGAATTGTAACGAGATCCCAACCGATGGCGGCATGCATGCACCATTGATGGTGAAATTTGACGGAGAGGTCTGTGATCACAGCAGCATGCATGCTACCTGCGAGCGGAAGAGATGAGCACAAACTCGGCACGCATCGGTCATGGATGGCCACCCATGCGCATCCATGACCATTCGTGCGCACCGATGGCACTGATGCTCATTCATGCGCACTGGGGTTTTGTCCAATAACGACCGTCATAGTTTTGACATGTCTTGTGCTTTAGACAATGCGGACTTCGAATTTCCATTGTACTTACTACTTAGATGCTTGGACTCACTGGCACAAAGCTTTCCGTCGCCCAGCATTCACCAAAGATTGTTGGACATTGAAAAGGGTCTGTTCGACTTGGTCTCTTTTGACCAGAAATGGGCTCAGCTTCGTGTTGATATTGAAAGCGCGACCCAAGCAGGGATCCTGGACGAAGAGACGAAAGCCCTGGCATATAATGTTGCGTCGAAGGTCGCCGTATCTGTAAATCACCTGGAGGGTGCTCTTCACGGTTTAAACCTCGACGAACCAGCCATTGAGCCTTCCGCTTCCTCCGAGTCCGAAACAGAGTCTACTCCCGTTTTAATTTCGAGAGAGAGTGGCTCGACTGATGATATCGAGACAGAGCTGGAGAATATGTTCGCTGAGCTCGCTCTCAGCGATGCAGCCGATTCCAACGCCCCCATCCCTCATGCGTCGCCTCCAGAACCCTCCCTGCTAATAAACAGAAAAGAACTCAGCCGGGCACTTCAGAGTGAACGACTGTATTAGAATACCTAATAAACAGAAAAGAACTAACGAACTACGTGAGTAAGAAGAATAAATAAAGTAAGTGAGCGGACGTACCTCAGCCGGGCACTTCAGAGTGAACGACTGAGGTACATCCCATGTCGACGAGGTAGATATGGCGATCGGTAGGTAGGGAAAATGAATCAGACAAATGAGATTAAATAGGGGGCGTAACGGTGTTGGCGGGCGACGGAGTAAGTAATCCCCGCACCCCGGCTGTATGGCTAGCCGAGCCATAATGCAACACTCCCCTGGCGCGGAAGGGCCATACAGGCAGTGGACAGATAGAGGGATATAAGGATAGAAGGAGCACGCGAGAGGACGAGGTGGACGGATAGAGGGTGTGAGGATGCGTTAATCCTCTCGTTGGGTTTTAAGTTCCACTGAAGGCCAAAGAGGTCGTCCGAATTATTGTGGTTAAGACCCTAAGTCACACGGTCAACTCTTAAGACTTTAGCTCGAGGGCCGAACGTTTCGTGCTCCTCAAATGAGCTAAAGTCAATCCCTCACGGACTTTCCGTGAAAAGAGAGTTTGATAGTATGAATGAAGGGTAGAAGGGAGCGCCTCAAGCCTCTATCAGTACCTTCTTGAAGGGCTGGAGGGGCTTTGAGGCCAAGTGTAGTTGTTGTGAGTTAAGATAGATGAGATTCACGTGATCATCTACTTAAAGATACATCAAGAAATTGATAACGAGACTATTCATAATAAAAGAAAAATTGAAATTTAATACAGAGCCGTGAGTTGAATCACGGCGTAAGGAGTTGAATCCTTACAGACCCCCCCAGGCTCGATGTTAATTTCTTCGAAGTTCCTGAGGCAGCTTGATATCCCGAATAGGCATCGTCTCCCAGTCGTCAGTAAAGATATCCTCCAGAAGTTCCAGTCCTTTCGCGAAGTCCTCTCGAGTGGGAACAGAGCTCGGAGCCCACCGCCCTTTCGCAGCTATACGCAAGTAAGCCCTCCATTCTGATCGCGTTCTCCATTCATAGACGTTTCTTTCCATAATTTTGATGCGGAGGTTATCCAAGATCCGGTGGGCGATCTTCGACAAATATCCATCCACTCCCTTACATTCTTCGAATAGTGAAGGGGACGGCCACAGACTGCGCTCTTCGCCCGCGTGCTTCCCGCGAACGTGTCCTAGCAGCATCAATTCTTCCAAAGGGCTGACTTGGTCGGTGGTGTAAACCTCGGAAGATCCTTCTATCTGCAGCCTACGCGTAGCGCCCTTTCCGAATTCGGAAACTTGCAAGGATGGTCCTTGCACGTAGCGGTATGCGAGGTTTGGGGAATAGAGCTCCGCCACGAACTTGTACACCGTACCCCTCGCGATGAATGCGACAGCGTTCGGTCTCTCCAGCAAATGGAACAGATATCCTAGGTACACGCGATACTGCGCTTCGCCGCCATTTCCCGTCCAGGTCATCAACTGGTCGGTGTATCCTACTTCATACAAAGCAGGGAGAGTGTTGAGGGCTAACAACGATATTTCATAGTTGCGAAACTCCTGCGCCGCGCTCACTGGAATGTACAGATCGAATTTCATCCCAAACCGGATGGCGTACTCCAATACGTCTTCGACATGGTCTATCTCCGGGCGTAAGACGGCCGCGAGAGTTCTCAAACGAATCAGAGAACGGGAGTCGTCACACACTAGTACAGCCTTATCCAGCCAGGTGGAGTTCCAGTTAAGACGCTCATACGGTTGATCTGCAGGTTTGAATTCCAGAACAGAGGGAGCCCAGTCGACGAGGGCTTGTATAGCTTCTTCCCGTTCCGAGAGCATCATTTCTCGGTCCTCACGAGGAGACGACGGCGAACCAATTGGCGACTCGCGTCCCCCTACAAGAGGAGGGTCGAATCTCTCAAGCGGTGAGGATCCTCTACGCGTGGTGATTTCTTGATCTGAAAGACTATGATATTCTCCTTCGAATGTATCATCATCCGAAGGAGCAGCTTCGCGCGGAGGACTGTAGGATTGCCGGCGCTTGCCTTTGTCGTGCGCCCGATTTTCGCGAGGACTTAGGGAACGGGACGATCGTCGCTGATCCCGCATCATCTGATTGACCCATCCTCTTCTGTGGGCAGGCGCCTTCGGCTTACTATACTCCCTGGTCGTAGTTCGAGCACGCGACGAAGTAGATTCCCCAGCCCCAGAAAGACGATCCAGCAAAGACGGTTTGGCTTCCTCTTTTTTCTCTTCGGAGCCTCCGGCTGAAGCTTTGGCAGAATGGAACGAATCAGAGGAAGACGAAGAATCTTTGGGAGTAGGCCCCGCCAGTCTGCCATTGAAGGAAGTAAAGACGCGATCCGGACGCGGCGCCCACAAGTTTTTGGCTTTTTCGATGGCGACGTAGTTCGACTCGTAATAAAAGGACGTTTCCGACGGGCTCGGTCCGTAATCTTCTTTCGCAAAATCCTCCAAGGGCTGACGATGAAAAGTGATGGGTCGACTCGCAGGGACTTCGTCGGGGAAGAAGGGATCCTGACGGAGGAACGTACAAACGGTTCTCAGGTGATTCTTACTGAGGACAGCTTTGAATCGCTCAGAATACGGCCTAACTACATTCCAGTGGTATATCGGGCGGGCTCCGTACATCCGCCTGTCGATAATTTGGAATTCCATTTTATTGTCGAAAACTCGTACTTTGACGCCCGGACTTCCCGCTTGTCGATTTTTGAAACAACCAGTCCCAACGGTTAAGAGCTTCCTTCCACTTTTCGTAGCTAGGTAAGTTCTCCGTTAACCATCCCGTCTCGACGGTCGAGCTGCGCAGAATGGACACTTCGTTGTAGTACTGGGGACTATAACGAAGGAAACGATCGTCCTGCCTTTCCTTGGAAGTCCAGGCGTAATGGAACCCGACCCTGTTCTCCAGCAGATGTTTGAAATTTATTTCATGGCAGTCCCGAGTCAGAGAAAAGATAGCTCCAATTTTAGGGCGTTCCTTCAAGAGCAGGCTGGAAACGAAAGTCTTGTCAGTGTCGGATAGAACTGATTCCTCTACATCCGTCAAAGAGAGGAACCACGCGAGAAATCCGACCAAGCTGAGGATATGTCGGATCATTCCTTCCGCCACAGCTTGCGCCTCTTCCTCCAGCATGAACGATTGGTTAAAGGAAGCATAGAGGGGTTCCTCAGGCATGTCGCCTAACTGCCGAGAATCCCGTCCCTTCTTGTAGAAGTCGCTCGCTAATACAAGCGCTCGACAGATGGAGGCGAGGTGGCTGCATAGATCTGAATTTTCATCTACCCACATCTGCTCGAGGTGAAACTCGGTGAGCATGTCTTCGATTTCAGGGTGCTCGGCATCCAAAGCGACAGAGAATAATTCTTCTCTTAAACCCACGGTCAAGGTACCGTAGCAGACCCCCAACGGATCCATCGAAGGTCTACGTACGGAGAATCACAAGATTTGGTGTTGG